>JAXCMG010000067.1:2279067-2299198 GCA_034642415.1 Podarcis siculus
ATTATTATTATTATTATTATTATTATTATTATTATTATTATTATTATACAGATTCAGTGGCGTAGCGTGGGTTGTCAGCACCTGGGGCAAGGCAAGTAATTTGCGCACCCTAACCCATGGATTTGCGCCCCCTAACCTGTGGATTTGCGCCCCCTAACCCATGGATTTGCCCTAACCCCAGATGTTGCGCCCTGTGCGGCCGGCCCCCCCTGCACCCCCCACGCTATGCCACTGCACAGATTGAAAACTCAGCTCTAGAAATGTGGCAAGAGTAAATAGACAGGAGTGTGAACAGTCTAGTTCTAGAACTGAAATGTTTGACTGAACATGGTGAATTCTAAGGTAAAGGTAAAGGGGACCCCTGACCATTAGGTCCAGTCATGGCCGACTCTGGGGTTGTGGCGCTCATCTCACTTTATTGGTCGAGGGAGCCGGCATACAGTTTCAGGGTCATGTGGCCAGCAGGACTAAGCCACTTCTGGTGAACCAGAGCAGCACATGGAAACACCGTTTACCTTCCCGCCGGAGTGGTACCTATTGATCTACTTGCACTTTGACGTGCTTTCGAACTGCTAGGTCGGCAGGAGCAGGGACCGAGCAACGGGAGCTCACCCCGTCGCGGGGATTCGAAATGCCAACCTTCTGATCGGCAAGTCCTAGGCTCTGTGGTTTAACCCACAGTGCCACCCACGTCCCTTAGATGGTGAATTCTAAAGAGACCTATTTTTTATTATTATTTCTAGTCCCCTATTTTTCCAGAGACAATGAGATGTCGAAAAAGAAGATTATATGGAGGAGACTCCTTCTGGAGAGATTGCCAGAGAGCCAGGAGAATTGCCCACAGGGCCCACAATAGGTTCCTCCACATTCCTGCCTCCTGCCTCGACTGGGGGCTGGCCAAAGGAAACACTCTCCCAATCATTTTGTTCCCACCCAGCATTCCCAAATCTGCCGCTTCACCCTTGCAGCTGTCAGCACTACATACTTTACATAGATTCCTTCTCAGCACTCACGAACTCGCCTGCCTGGCTCTGCGAGAGCCAAATGCATCCAAGAAGCCAAGCACACATCCCAAAACAGCCCTCATTAGTCTGATCTCCATCCCTAACTAGTTCCGAGTCCCACATCCCCAGTCAGAAGTGACTTTGGAGGGCACCGTTAGGCGGTTGTGGATTGCCAGGCGCTGCCCACAAGTCTGGGCATTGCACCTGGATTCTAACCTGTGCTACCCAGCATCCATTTAGTGCATCAGCTGGGCCCAATTTGTTTGCTTTTAAAACCTAGCCAAATTAGAGACAACATTATTATAATTAATAATATTAATACTTGATTGAAAACAACAACAACCAACCTCAAAGGAGCTTGCAAAAAAGACAAAGCAATAAAATTATCAAGAGGAATCCACAACAACAATCTAAAACTTTCGGAAAGTTAAAGTAACAGCAGACTAAAAACAGATTAAAGCTCACAACAACTGTCTAAACATCTGGGTAGGCTTGTCTAAACAAAAACTGTTATGTACTGAAGTTCTCACCCTGGGCCAGCAGGGGGATACTGTAGATAGTTATGCAAATGAAGGATCGAAAGTGACGTTCAGTGATTGGCTAGTTACAGAAAATGGTTACTGTTGCATTCTAGTGGAGCTCTATATAAGCAGGCTGACTGAGCTCCTCAGTTCAGTTCTGTTCCAGCTTACAAATAAAGAGCTGCTTTGGAAGAATCGCTGTGTCGTCTGATATGTTCGGCCACAACTTAACAAAAACAATATGCTTTTGCAGGAGTTGAAATGAGTACAGGGAAAGTTTTTGCCTGATATCAATAGGCTAGGAGTTCCAAGGAGCAGAAAAGACTGGATGGGTGCTAATGGCCCAGAGATGGAAAGAAGACAAAGTCCCTTCCAGAGAGGGATGGCAAACCAAGCTTTTGGACTATGCGGAAATGGCAAAGCTGGCCAAAAAGCTCCGGAACCAAGAAGTCAAAAACTTCAAGAAAGAATGGGGGGAAATTAGGGTTATTTAGGGTTATTTAGGGTTATTTAGGGTTATTTAGGGTTATAATTTATTTAGGAGACCACTGTAAGCAGATGAAACATTAGCAGTTTTTTAACAACACTTGTAATGCAACAAACACTATGGACAATATGGAGAGATATAAAATATGGATTATGAAATAATATGCAATTGAAAATGTTGACAATAGGACCCATGGAAGGGATGGTGGGAAGTCTGAAGATTCTAAATATGGTTATGTATTTAGTACTGTTATAACTCTACACTTGTAAAATCAATAATAATTATTTAAAAAGAAAAAAGAAGGCTAGGAGTTCCAAAGTACAGGTGCTAAAAGATTGAATTCTTGCAAATGTGGAATGGGTATTAACGTGGCACCTGCACATTGCACTGATTCAAGCAGTTAAGTGGGCACATGTGCAGTAAGGCAATCTCATAGGTAAACTGGTTCCAAGTTGTTAAGGGCTTTATATACAAATAGTTACACCTTGAACTTGGCCCAGCAGCAAATTGGCAACCAGTGCGGATCTCTGAGCAAAGTTGCTTTATGGTGGCAAGGCCTCGTTCCTGCCAGCAATTGTCCTGCTGTACCTAGGGCTTGCCGATCAGAAGGTCGCGGTTCGAAACCCCTGACGGGGTGAGCTCCCATTGCTCAGTCCCTGCTCCTGCCAACCTAGCAGTTCAAAAGCACGTCAAAGTGCAAGTAGATAAGTAGGTACCACTCTGGCGGGAAGATAAACGGCATTTCTGTGCACTGCTCTGGTTCGCCAGAAGTGGCTTAGTCATGCTGGCCACATGACCTGGAAGTTGTACGTCGGCTCCCTCGGACAATAAAACGAGATGAGCACCGCCACATGACCCGGAAGCTGTCTGTGGACAAACGCTGGCTCCCTCGGCCTGTAAAGCGAGATGAGCGCCGCAACCCCAGAGTCGTCCACGACTGGACCTAATGGTCAGGGGTCCCTTTATCTTTACCTTATCCTGTGCTAACTTCCAATTCTACAATTCTGTGACTGTGTTTTCTCAGCAGTCACCAACATCCACATATTTTTATAGCATAGCGCAAGATCTGAGTGCTGCCAGTTTTGGTGTGTGTGTGTCTTTGTGTGCAAACCATCTTCACCCAGATCCTCTTTGGAAGAGGAGCTGCCTATCGTGGGCATGACGATGGGATTAGATAGGTTTGCATTAAAATGTGAATCCAATTAATTTCTCTCCCAGCCCCGGCTGAAATCGTGCTTTTCTTGGGTTATGCTAATACTGTTGGAAGAAGCATAGAGGCAGGGAGAGCATGGATGATCCAGTTGGCTTCTAGACCAGCTGCTTTCCTTGGAATTGACATAATTGATTCACTCGGCGTTAATGGAGAAAAACTGCTGCATTCCAGATATTTCTCTGTTGTCCTTCCGTCTTTCCAGTTCACCACATTTCTTCATTATTATTTTTTTAAATTTTCCTGTACATTTATTAGCATTTCTTTTTTTTCAATTTTTCAATTGATTTTCACATTTATCACAAAGAAACAAGAAAAACATTACAAGACATAGAACAAAGAAAAAAGACACAAAAAAGAGTTATTACTTCAAATCCCTAATTTCTTTACATTAATAACTGACTTCCTCAAATCCCCTCTGACTGAATTTCATTATAACACCTGTTTAACAGTTCTCCAAATTCATATTTCTAATAATATTAACTCCTTTCATTTACTAACCTCTTCTCCTTTATCACTATTCTAATCCTTAATATTTACTAGCACATATTCTTATTCTACCCCTAAGCCTATTAATTTCTTCCAAGAATTTTCTATTTATCTTATATTACAATATTTAATAATAATAATAATAATAATAATAATAAATTTTATTTATATCCCGCCCTCCCCTGCCGAAGCTGGGCTCAGGGCAGCTAACAACATTCTAAAACATTCATTATAAAATTAATCAAATCAAATTAAAGTCAAATTAATGGCAACCATCAAGCAAAATTCTGTGCATATTGCCGGTTGCCAGAGGAGGGGGTCAGGCTGCGCCCTGACCAAAGGCCTGGTGGAACAGCTCTGTCTTTCAGGCCCTGCGGAAGGATGTCAGGTCCTGCAGGGCCCTAGTCTCTTGTGACAGAGCGTTCCATCAGATTGGAGCCGCGGCCGAGAAGGCCCTGGCTCTAGTTGAGGCCAGCCTAACCTCTCTGTGGCCTGGGATCTTTAGGATGTTTTTATTTGCAGACCGTAGATTTTTCTGTGGGACATACCAGGAGAGGCGGTCCCGTAGGTACGAGGGTCCTAGGCCGTATAGGGCTTTAAAGGTTAAAACCAGCACCTTAAACCTGATCCTGTACTCCACCGGGAGCCAGTGCAGCTGGTATAATACCGGATGGATATGATCTCGTAGCGAAGACCCCGTAAGGAGTCTCGCCGCTGCATTCTGCACCCGCTGGAGTTTCTGGGTCAGTCTCAAGGGCAGCCCCACGTAGAGCGAGTTACAATAATCCAGTCTGGAGGTGACCGTCTTTATTTAGCTAAATATTCTTTAAATTTCTTCCAATCCTCTTGTATCTCCTCTTCCTTCTGGTTGCGGATTCTTCCAGTCAGGTTGGCCAGCTCCAAAAAGTCCAACATCTTCATCTGCCATTCTTCTATTGTTGGTATCTCTTGCGATTTCCAATTTTTGGCTAATAAAAGTCTTGCCGTTGTAGTGGCATACGAAAACAGTCTAACATCTTTTTTGGGCAATTCCAGTCCTATTATTCCAAGTAGAAAGGCTTCTGGTTACTTAATAAATGTATTTTTCAACATTTTTTTCAACTCATTATAAATCTTTTCCCAGAAGTCTTTCTCCTTAGGACACTCCCACCACATATGATAAAAAGTAACTTCTTTTTCTTTGCATTTCCAACATAGATTATCATTTGTGTGGTACATTTATTAACATTTCAGGGCACATTTTCCCCACTGTATACACACATATGTATGCCTTTTCATTTAGTATATACATTTTTAAAGCTTGTTTTCTGCTGCTCCAGAGAGGAAGGCCTGAACCGATGGGTTCCAATGGCAAGAAAAGAGATTCCAGCTAAACATCAGGAACAGCTTTTAGAGGGTAAGAGCTGCTTCAGAGTGGAATGGACTTCCTTGGAAGGTTAGGCAGAGGTTGGAAAGCCATCTGTCAGGGATTCTGGAGCTGTGATTCCTGCATTGCGTGGCGAGTTCCCGCCTCCCCCCTCAGAAATAAAGACACAAGATACCAGTATTTTAGGTTAATGGGTAAAATTAGGCCACAAATTTATTGATTACAGGAATTGAGTGGTGTTGGCTTAGGCATTGGTCCTATCAACTAACCGGCTTCAGCCTGATTGCTTGAAGACTGGCAAGGGTTAACCACCAGGAGGGGGAGTCCTGCTGATGCACATCAACTAGGAGCTCCCCCGGGGTCACTGCTCGGGGGCGTGCCTTAGTCCCACACCTTCATAGGCTTAGGACAGAGCAAGGCCACCCCGAATCCTTTACCGGACTACCCTTCAATTTGGGGGGAGGTGATGGCGCTTCCTTCCCCCCACTCATCTGCATAACAATACTCTTACCAATGCCTAACCGCCAATGCCAAGGAAGTTGTGACGATTTGCTACGAGGCAGGCAAAAAACCAAATGGCTGGTGCCAATTTGCCAAGTGGAAAAAATTCCTACCAGGCCCCTTGACGGCGACCAACCAAAGTCCATAGCAATGTCAAAGAGCCAAACCTAAAGGGTGGGAGGGTGGGAAAACCGGAGCTGCTGGGGCGCTGGGAGAAAGAGGGAAATCCTCAGGCGTGCCGGCCCTAAATAGCGCTGGCCACGCCTCCCGGGCCAGCCAATTGGCTGGCCAGGGAGATGACGCGTCCGAGGATTCCCCCCAGTATCACAGGGGCTGCAAGCCAGCCCCCACGAGCATGGGGAGGGGCGTGAAGCCCACAACCCCACCTCCTCTCCAGCTCGGAAGTGACTTTACTGAGGTATGACCTGGATGGCCCTTGATGGGCTTGCCAACTCTATCATTCTACAATTCTGTGACTCAGAAGCAGCTTCAGCCCTCCTGATAATAATAATAATTAATAAAATTTGTATTCTGCTGTATACCTGCAGACTTGTGCCACCCTTACAGGTGAGGGTGGGCAAGCACACCCTTGGGGTTCTTGCAAGTGCCACGCTCAACTATACAACAGCCACTGAATGAAGTCTACAGCCTTAAAGCTTTTTACGTATTAGGAGCACATCTCCTTGTGCTTGGTTCTAAATTACTAGTGAAAAAAATCTTTTTAGGACTTGGGTGGAAGTCTGTTTAAAACAAAAGATTAGGTTATTTGCCAACCACTTTTAGCTGGGATTAATGCCAGCCTGGAGCTACTTAAGTTGCTGCAGATCTTGCTAATCTTTCTGGACCTTGGAATTGCTGATATGGAAACTTTATTTAAGCATAAAGTCTGAGATTTTGTCAATCCTCTTTTTGGGAAACATCTGGCAGGTGGATCCAATGAAGATTTTGGTAAGTACTGCTTCCAGCTTCGCCACGGTAGTGATAACAATTGTTTTCTTTTGGTGCCATCGGCTAATGGGATTGCACTGCAAGAATGGATGTGGTTAATCACCTTATGAAGGTTTGTAATCTGAAACAAGTTGCTGGGCAAGAGAGATGGATATCTTTGTGCATATGGTAGCCATGGAAGACAAGCTGGTCTTGAAGATGCTGATGGACACATATATTTTGAGAGGTCCCAACCCCACCTGGAGATGCCAGCAGAGATTGAGCCTAGGAACTTTTGCCAGTCTGCCCTTCCCCTATCGTACTGCATTGCATTTTGTTCAAGATGCCATTTAACCTGCAGTAATTATCTAACGAGCAAATCTGATCTCTCCTTCAGGCTGTCCTCGTATTTCTTGTCTCCCTGACTTGTTCTTCAGCCAGTGATGTAAGTCACCATTTCTCAACGTTGGGATGGGGGAAAGGGGCTGACCCCAGTTAAGGAGGTTTCTTATTGTTTTATGGGCATATCCACTGGGCAGCCTTTCCCAGATGCCTGACAGGATAGATTAGGTTCTGAAGTCCAGGATGGGGGAGAAACTCACTCATTCGGGTTCACATTTTAGTATGAGCCCACCTGATTTGAATTTCTCAAAACAATGTGAACGGAAACATAGCTAGCCTTCAGAATTCACATTTCTCTGAATTTTGTGATGCAGTTCTCCAACAGTTGTTGTTGGTTGTTGTTGTTTTTGGTAGACAAAAATGCATCTGTTAAGAAAAACTGCATAAAAACGAACATATTAGTGAAAATAGCATGTGGAAATGCATAATATTATGGGGAATTATTTAAAAAACACTTGCATATCTGGCGAAATCACAAGCAAAAATGTGCCACCCTGGTCTTCTTTGGCATGGATGATGGCAGAAGGGGTGGGGAAGGGTGTCCCCCCAAATAAGGAGCTTGCCCCCCACTTGTCCTTCCTATTGCTGGACTATGTAATTGCTGGATGACATTGCTGGATATGTCATTGACATATACAGTGGTACCTCAGGTTAAGTACTTAATTCGTTCCGGAGGTCCGTTCTTAAGCTGAAACTGTTCTTAACCTGAAGCACCACTTTAGCTAATGGGGCCTCCTGCTGCTGCCGCGCCACCGGAGCACAATTTCTGTTCTCATACTGAAGCAAAGTTCTTAACCTGAAGCAATATTTCTGGGTTAGCGGAGTCTGTAACCTGAAGCGTATGTAACCTGAAGCATATGTAACCCGAGGTACCACTGTACTGTTATTTTTCTTTCAGAGGTCAGGACACAGTTCATCTACCTGGAGATATACTTTGCCCTTTCTGTGCTCCTGCTTTTTTCTGTGGAGGAAAGTATTATTTGATAAATAATACTAAAAAATAAATCTTCATGATGACTTGATGTCCAGCTTTGATACAGTCTGCTTGAAAAATTGCTGAAGCCCCCTCCATCCTCAGCCAAGGCAGAGTTTCATAGCCCCCCTCCTGCGTGCCTATCCACTGCCTCATTCATTACAGCCCTTTTTTTAAACTCCCTAGGTTATTGCTGTGAAGCACCAAGGAAATACCGACACCAGCACCCACCAGGCGGTGAAGGTCAACCAGCAAGATCAAACAGCCAATATCCACAACTATAATGGGTGGAATGGATGGGATGCCGTCTGGGATTACAAAAAGGTAACCCCCCCAAGAGCAGCTAGTAATTCAGACCCACTAATTCTGGACAGATCCACAGAGATTTGAATCTTTGGATTTATAATTAAAATCTGCCTTTTCTTGCATTTGATAGGGCCTTTTTGCTGCAAGGCTGTTTCGGAAGAGGGTCTGTGTTGTAGCAGCAATGGATTTTGAGCTATTCCCAAGCCTGGAGACACTCCGCAGTTTCAAAGGGCAGAAGGTATTGTAGTGGAAATTATACGCTTTGATGGGTAGCCTACATGAGTAGAGATGTAAACACTGCAAGAGTGTTTGAGAGGATATTAGGAGAAATTGCTTCCTCACACTGCCTTATGAATGTGTCCAGATGATGCAATCTTGATTTCCTACACCCAACTGGGCTTGTGGAGACTGCTGAATCGGTTCACCTTGGACCGCAAGAATGAGCATCTTACTATAAATTACCAAAAAACTAAAGTTATGATGTTTGGCAAATCTAAGAAAACTGACAATTGGTTGCTCGAAGGAAATACACGGGAGCAAGTATTCTCATTTAAGTATTTCAGTCTGGTCTTTCAGTGGGCAGGCTAATGGTCTGCACAGCTCCAATCAAGCACCTTATTTAGCTGGTAGAACTAGAAATGGACTACAGTGGTACCTCGGGTTAAGAACTTAATTCGTTCCAGAGGTCCGTTCTTAACCTGAAACTGTTCTTAACCTGAAGCACCACTTTAGCTAATGGGGCCTCCTGCTGCCGCTGCGCTGCCGAAGCACAATTTCTGTTCTCATCCTGAAGCAAAGTTCTTAACCCAAGGTACTATTTCTGGGTTAGCAGAGTTTGTAACCTGAAGCATATGTAACCCGAGGTACCACTGTACTACGATTCCAGCCTACGAAAGGGGGCAACTTGGTGAAGCCCACTTTAGAACTTTATAAGACCAGGGTGTTGCCAGAGATGTTCTATGGAGCACCACTGTGGGCCATGACCAATTTTGATTCACTGGAGAGACTCCTGCCAGTCCCTACCTCTGCCAAAATAGCACTGCTCCCTGCAGAACTGGGTGTAATGCCCATTCAAGCCAAAGCCCTTAGACTAGCTCTGCTTTTTTGGTTAAATCCCACCACCACCCCAAGCATGTATCAAAATCCCTCGTGACAATTTTGGAAGACATGACCCCAAACTCATGGAAATGTGAAATGGAATCTGCTGCCATGAGGCTGGGACCTTCTGCCTCCTTTCTTGTGACGCAGGGTTTTGAGAGAGCTACAGAATTAATACTCCAAACACCCCCCACCCACCCCATTTCATCTCTTGGAGCTAAAGAATTACCGTATTTTTTGCTCTATAAGACTCACTTTTTCCCTCCTAAAAAGTAAGGGGAAATGTGTGTGCGTCTTATGGAGCGAATGCAGGCTGCGCAGCTATCCCAGAAGCCAGAACAGCAAGAGAGATCACTGCTTTCGCTGCGCAGTGATCCCTCTTGCTGTTCTGGCTTCTGAGATTCAGAATATTTTTTTTTGTTTGTTTTCCTCCTCCAAAAACTAGGTGCGTCTTGTGGTCTGGTGCGTGGTCTGGAGCGAAAAATGCATTCACAAACTACTGAGCTCAACATCTGTCAATCTAACTAAGTGTATGGTTTTTTTAATTCCATTGTATGCATCCCTGCCAAGATAGATTTGCCAAATGTTAAAATGAGGATAGCCTTTAGACAGGCAGGACTAAATGTCCTTCCATGAGCAGATTCAACGGACTGACATAAAGGAGTTCCTAAGGAGGATAGTGTTTGTGGCTGCAACTCTGTGTCAATAGGAGACATAAGTCATGTACTCCTAGAATGCCCTTTTTATAATGAGCTTAGAAACAATTACTTCCACCCATTGTTAAGATTGCAGAAAGGATCTTGCAAAGACCTGTTTTTTGATGTCTGATGTAGAGAGGTTTATATCCTTTTAGAACATCCAAATTTCTTACCAAGGCTTTACAGATTCGTGTAATGAAACATTGAAACTTAAAGGGGGAATGAGAAATTATTTATCCTGTAGAGGTCAGGAAGTAGAAAGGTAAACCTCTATTATTAGCAGCATTCTTCTTCTTCTTCTTCTTCTTCTTATTATTTTGTGTGTAATGGCTGCTCACTAAACACAATAAATTGAACTGAACTGAACTTATGAATGTGCCAAGAATGTGCAGGAGAATCTCAGCCTTGAGATGGCCTGATAGACAGTAGCCTGCCCTGTGCTTCTTGCTGAACTAGGCACCCAGCTCTGATAATGCAGGCTTGATTTACCTCTGTAGAAGCTCATGAAATTTATAGGCCTGGGGACTCCACTTTTGTGGGTTCCCCAACGGCCGCTATTGTTCTGACCAAATGAAGTTGCCCTAAACACCACAATGGTGTGTGGAATGAAGAAATCCACCACAGACAGATGCCAGCAGGAAAATCTGTGGATCACTCCCATTAGCCTTAAATCTGTTGCTGAAATGGGAAACTCAACACCAGGCACGGATTCTGTTGTCTGGCACAGCCGCCTCTTGTGATTCTCCCGTGCTGCTGCCATAAGCAGATCAGGCATACAGGTGAGCCACAGGGAGGGGGGTAACAGAGGAATTTGTGGAGGAAATTGGGCATGGAAGATGGATCAAGAAGGGAGCTGTTCAACAGTGGAATGGACTTCCTCAGAAGGTGGTGGCCTCTCCTTCACTGGAGGTTTTTCAACAGAGGTTGGATGGCTATCTGTCAGGGATACTTGAGCTGTGATTCCTGCTTTGCAGGAGGTTGAGCTAAAGATCCTTCTTCAACAATTCTATGATAATTGTGGACAGGGCCATCTTAAGCATATCCGGCGCCATGGTGCATCCCTCTGCCCGCCGCCCGCCCCCGTTTTCAAGAGTTGCTGACCTTTTTTAGGGAGGACGGCACTGCTGGCGACGCGCCCAGCTTTGCAGGGCTGGAGGAGGTGGGCAGCAGCTGGAGGGCAGCTCCTCCAGCGGGGAAGAGGCAGAGGCTGGATGCGGCGGCTCTCGGCTCAGCTGGCTGCTTTGTGCCACGGTGGCCACGGCAGGCAGAGCCTCCGGGTGCTGTGTTGCTTTGATGCAGCATGGCGGAGGCGGGCGAGGGCGGCGAGCTGATGCCAGGAGGCGCTGGACATGGCGGCTCCTGGCTCAGCTGGCCGCTTCGTGCTGTGGTGGCCATGGCAGGCGGAGGCTCCGGGCGCGGCGCTGCTTCGGCGCAGCATGGCGGAGGCAGGCAAGGGCGGCGAGCTGACACCAGAAAGCGCCCCTTCCAGCCTCTGCCTCTTCCCTGGCGCCCTCCAGAACTTGGCGCCCTGGCGTCCTGCGCCACCATCCTCTATAGGTAAGACGCCCCTGATTTTGGAATGCAGCCTCTTTTCTACTTAATTGATGAAGAATGGTTTTTAGAAAGTGAGGGAGATTTTCAGCACTGCGATAGAGCATCTCCAAGCATGATCTCTGATCATGATAAATTTCTACTAGTAAATCCAATTTTTTCATCCCACCGTGGCACAGCTGTCCAAAAGCACCCTTCCGGCGAGTGACTTAACATTCTTGGTTGGCAAGAGCCGTGTCCAGAACACTGTTCAGTTTGGAAGCCCCATTGAGCAGCTCTGCAGTGGGATTCCTGTGTACTACGCCTCCAAGGAGCAAGGTGGGGCAGGTTTCTCTTCCTCTTTGGCTGCAGAAATGGCTGTGGGGGGTTAAACTCAGTGGGCAGATAATCTTGGCCAACCTAGTGCCCTCCAAATGTTTTGGACTACAATTCCCATCACAGACACCCAGCCAGAATGGCTGTATGATGCTGGGACTGGAAGGAGACATCCAAAACATCTGGAAGGGGACCAGGTTAAGGAAGGCAGTGGAGATCATGACCACAGGCACATGATCACAGGCAGTGGAGATCATGACCTTCTTCTGCAAAGTGACCACAGGCAGGTTGACACACAGACACACAATCCTTTCTAAATGGTGTCCCCACTAGGGAGCAGGACATCAAACCCCACTTGACAGTTGTGCAGGCTGGTCAAACTGCTCTAGGAATGGGAGGGCCTCATCCTGGCTGCTGAGCCAAAGGGAGAGGTGAGCTCAGATTAAGGTTCCTTTAAGCAGATGAGTTTTTTGCTTAGATGTCCTGCTCCTGCCATTTTCTGTACAGCACAGGGAACACCTCTGCTGATCTGAACCCATTTCAAGCCTCTAGGTCAGTGGATTCCAAAGAGGGCAGTAGTGCCCCCCATTTTTCGGGGGGGGCCCTCTAAGAGGCAAGGAGGTAGAAGGGGGGCACTGGAGGGGCAAAAGCTGGTATCACGGGATCAAGTTCATCAGTTTTGTTGAATTCATTAAATGAAATAATTTAAACTGGATTTTGGATAAATGTGCAGTTAATTCCTACTGTTTGGAATTATATTGTGTCACTTTCTTCCTTAGTGGGTTGTGCAAACCCCCTCCGTCGTGTGCATGTGTGTGCGCACGCACAAGCACAGTCTGGCCCGCCACAAGGTATGAGGGGCGGTGAACTGGTCCCCTCCTAAAAAAATTTGCTGATCCCTGGCATAGAAGCTGCTTAGGGGTGCAGGACCTGGATTTATTTTCCAGGCCCCCAATTTGGAAAGGCCAACCATGTCTTGGAGATGGCAGCACTGTGTCTGATGCTTCTTTGCTAATAATTGTGTTGTGCTTTCCCCTTTCACAGGAGCCAACCTCCCTTTGCAGAGTCGAGGGTGTGTGAATGTCGGGATCCTACGTGGCTTATTCAACATCTATCTCTGCGGCAACATTCCTAGCTGCTAAAATGCTGGCCAAGAGTCCACAGAGTGATTCTTTGCCTTCCTTGTTCTCCTCACAACAACCTTTTCGCTGTCCATGTTTTCCTCTCCAGCCACTGCTCAATTTTCAAAGTCCAATCCAGCTATCAGCACTTGAAGAATAATAAAAAATGTTTACAACATGAATGGGTCTTGATTTCAATTTCTTGAAATTTGAAGGAAGATTTAATAATGCGACATGAAGCACTGCAATCAGTTGTGTGTCATTTTTAAAAATTCCAACATACAACCACAGAGGCTTCAGTCTAGGTGAGAAGACCGGTCTCTGTGTTTGGGGACAGGGGAGGGAAGAGGGGCTTTCTATAAAGCATTAGCCTCCATCCCTTCCTCACATCTTAATTTGTCGCAAAGAGACAAAAGTAGCACCTCAAGTTTCAACAGCTGGATTTCTGTTCAGTTTGCCCACTTCCCAAATTGGTACTCAGCTGGCTTCCCTACCCAGAAGAGGTGCAGAGGCCTTTCTGCAGTCATATTGTGTCTCTAATCAGCTACACTTTGGAACTCCCTGCCTATTGATATCTGGCAGTGCCTTCACTGTGATCTTTTCAGCTGAAAACATTTTTGCTTAGACAAAACAATGTCTTTTTGGTTTATTAAAGGTAAAGGGACCCCTGACTATTAGGTCCAGTCATGACCGACTCTGGGGTTGTGGCACTCATCTCGCTTTATTGGCCGAGGGAGCCGGCGTACAGCTTCCGGGTCATGTGGCCAGCATGACTAAGCCGCTTCTGGCGAACCAGAGCAGCGCACAGAAACGACGTTTACCTTCCCGCTGGAGCAGTACCTATTTATCTACTTGCACTTGACATGCTTTCAAACTGCTAGGTTGGCAGGAGCTGGGACCGAGCAACAGGCGCTCACCCCGTCGCGGGGATTTGAACCGCTGACCTTCTGATCGGCAAGTCCTAGGCTCTGTGGTTTAACCCACAGCGCCACCCGCGTCCTTTTAGTTTATTGCTGGTTTTAATTTTTTTGAACATTGTAGTTACTTATTTAATTGCTGTATTCTTTCATAAACCATTAGATGTGTTTCATTAACCACCAAGAGGTATACAAATTTTGTGGAATTAATAAATATACTTAATCACAGGCATGTAGAAAAGAGTTGTGGTTGCCGAGTAAATGAGCGAAAGGGTAGGCTGTATTTCAGCTAAAACCTGGCTCGTGGGCCACATCAGGGCACCCACCAGAGCAAAGTGTTGATGACCCCACCGAGTGGAGGGGTATTAAATAAATGAATAAGCTAGAGACAGCACCTGGTCTTCTGCGTAGCTCAGCACTAGGATGGGGTTCAAAAGTGCCACCAGCCCAGTCCTCAGATTGGTTATTTGATGAATGAGAAGGCAGCTGAGCTGCATGCAAGAGAGTGGAGCAGGTGTATCTACCACTGGGAAGACCACTTCTCAGACTCAAAAATGTTGGTGCACACACACCCTGGCTGTAAATGCTCAGAGACATGCTTAGTTCTTTATCACTTACTCACATCTTTCTTAGCTAAGACAGACTCTGAAGATGGGTTCTATCTAGGGCAGTGGTTCCCAAATGCTTAGGGGCCACTGCCTCCTTGGCCCCATAGACACACCCCCAGGGCCAGATTTAGGTTTGACAAGGCCCTAAGCTACTGAATGTAATGGGGCCCTTTATATGTCCAGCTGTCCTTTATCAACAACAAATTGTCACTGTTTTTTTGTGTTGAATATATGCTACATGGTAGTTTATGGACCTAATAGTTATCTAAAGCCATTTGCACATAACAAAATATGTTTTTTTATCTTATATTTTGGAAATGTACATTCAGTTTTCTATCCAGGGGGCTCAAATGCATTTTCTTAAATGATTGTTGATGGCTTTTGTTGCTGCATATGCCACACAGGAGCTAAACAGCGAAAGGACCTTATTGTGTAGTTGCTGGGGAGAAGGCTTTGGTTTTGGAACGGACTTCCGGAACGGATTAAGTTTGAGAACCAAGGTACCACTGTAGTGACTTTGAAAATAAGAAGCCAAGAGCGGGGAGGGTTGGGAAGTTGCTTTTCTTTATTAACAGGTCTTGGGTTGGGCTGCAGCTTTCAAGGGAAGCAGAAGGAAGCCCAAGAAGCTGAAGAAAAGGGGTTAATTCACGGGGAGGCAGAAAGCTTGGAAGAGCATGGAATACTGGGAGGCAGCTCAGGAGGTCTACAGGTTGAGGTTTCCGCAGATGGAGATGCCCAGAATGCCAAGGATGCCAGCCTTGGCACAGCCGCCGGCATGGAATCCACCTAGGTGGGAGGAGACAAGAAACACAAATTACACACACACATAAAAAATAAATTTGAGACCTGAAAACTGCGATCCTATACCCACTTACTGGGTGGAGAGCAAGTCCCTGTGAACTCAGTGGAGCTTCGTAGACTTGGATAAGATTGCACTATTAGGCAGTTAGTGAGATAGTCCTCTTGTGGGATGTAATCCACTGAGAGCAGTCAAGTACAACATTCCTTGTAATGCTAGAGAAGACATGCAGGGGAATGTCTGGTCCAGCCAGTCGAAACTTCCTGTTCCTCCTGGCTGGCGCATCCTTCCTTTTGCATGTGATAGAAGGTGGGCGTGACCTTACCTGTCCAGGTAACAAAAGGACGAGTCACGCAGCACTCTCGCTCTTTTTCACTTCCTTCTTCTTTGGACCAGCTTTTAGCTAGGAATGCTCTGCTAGCTTCTCAGCTAGCAGAAGCACTGGGATTATTCCCCCATATGGGGTAGATCCACGTGTACCGTATTTTTTGCTCTATAGGACGCACCGGACCATAGGAGGGGGAGAACAGGGGGGGGAAATTCCCCTCTCTGCGCAGCGCCCCTTTAGCGAAGCAGTAGGAGAAACGGAGCCCCTTCCATGTCTCCTCCCACTTCGCTGAAGGGGTGCCACGCAGCGAGGGAAAACTGTGCAGCACCTCTCCAGCAAAGCGAAGCCTGGAGAGCAAGAGGGATCGGTGTGCACCGACCCCTCTCGCTCTCCAGGCTTCAGGCGGCTATCTGCAAGCCTTCGGAGCGCAGTGGGAACTCCTGCTGCACTCCAAAGGCTTGCGGATAGCTGCCTGAAGCCTCCGGAGCACAGCAGGAGTTCCCGCTGCGCTCTGGGGGCTTCAGGCAGCTTCAGCGAAAGCAACGTGAAGCCTCCATAGCACGGGGGGAGCTCTCCCTCTGCGCTTCGGAGGCTTTGCGTTGCTATCGCTGAAGTGAAGGAGCCTGCATTCGCTCCATAAGACGCACACACATTTCCCCTTAATTTTTGAAGGGGAAAAAGTGTGTCTTATAGAGCAAAAAATACGGTACGTCTTTGTAACTAAGTCTGCCTTCAGGGATCCAACTGTGAACTGATGTAAGTAAACTTCTCTTATTGACTTTGAATAAGATTGCTGGGTCTTTATTCTTTTAAGAGGGATTAAAGGGAACTTACCAGGAATATACAATTCAGTCTGAGACAGACTGAAATGTATAATAGTGAGAGGCTTACACAAGCCTGCAACCAGCTATCTGCTGTGCGTGAGAAGGGAAATGTAAACCCAGGCTTCCTCAACCTCGGCCCTCCGGATGTTTTTGGCCTACAACTCCTATGATCCCTAGCTAGCAGGACCAATGGTCAAGGATGATGGGAATTGTAGTCTCAAAACATCTGGAGGGCCGAGGTTGAGGAAGCCTGATGTAAATTCTGCTAAGTAAAGAAACTTGCTAACGCAAGTTAGGAAGGATATTAATAAACAATATATCCTCTCCTGCCACCCTGAACATTCCCACACCTCTTCAGTAACCAATCCAGTTTGCAGAGCTCTTTTAGTCTAGTTTGATCTGCATTTCCATTGCACTTCCAACATTTAACCACTCTGGAAGTTCCATTTCCAAACTGAAGCAGCTGTTTGGCTGGACTGTGAATACTCACTCTCAACTTTTTCAACTTTGTAAACGGGCACGTTCTTGCAGAGCTTCTCGATGGAGCTGCCGAAAAGAAGCCACTCCTTTATTTCTCCGAAGAAAGAGTCACTGGGTTCATATTTCACCCACACGTTTCTGGGGGACATCATCTTGTTCATCATCTAAAAAGGGAACATGTTTATGAAGTAACTCATTTCCAGAGGGACAGCAAGCAGCCTGATAAGCAGCAACGACTCTCCATCAGTTTCATATAAGTTTATTTAAAAGAAAAACACACCCAGAGCATGGTGTTCTACCTGCTCTCATTAACCTTAGTTGCTCAGTCTGACTCATCATCCCTCCCCCAACAGGAAGGATGCCAAAATCTCGCCTTTCTTCTCCTTCCCTTCCGTTACTCTCTGAGCCTCTCCAACCTCCTTGTACGGGGACTGCACAGCTGGCTTGTCTCTTCCCCAGAAGACACAGCCTCCGACTCTGGCTTATCTGCTGGTTGCCTGGCAACGCTTTGGCCGACTTCCAACTCTTCCTCTCCTTGGGAGCTAACAGCTTGTTCCCTGGGAAGGAAGGGGGCCGGTCTGTCCTCTCTAAACTCAGACAGACAGCTCCCATCTGCAGAGTCATCCTCTTGCTCGCTCAGCTCAATTTCTGAGGCTGACTTTTCCACTGCGCTCTGCGGGGGGCCACGTTCCTGACACCTGCATTGCAGGGAGTTCAATTTGGGAGTTCCTTCCAACTCTACAATTCTATGATTCAAAGTGCATAAACTGAATACAATATACAACTTGAAGACTGGGAAAAGATGTGGAAGGTGAATTTAAAATTTACAGTTTGTATTTTATTGAAAGAGAATTATATGAAAATGATGTATAGATGGTATATTATGCCAGAGAAAGTGGCAAAAAATGTATAAAAGGGGATCTAAAACCTGTTGGAAATGTAAAGAAAAAGATGGTACATTTTATCATATGTGGTGGGAATGCACAAGGGTTAGAAATTATTGGGAAATGATATATAATGATTTGAAAAAAAATGTTTAAAAAGACTTTTGTTAAGAAACCAGAAGCATTCCTTCTAAGAATTTTAGATCAAAATTTTAAAAAAGAAAATTGGAAATTATTTATGTATGCAACAACAGCGGCAAGAATTATATTAGCACAAGCTTGGAAGACAGAAGAAATACCAACGAAAGAACAATGGAAGGGAAACTTATGGAATATGCAGAACTGGCAAAATTAACAGATAAATTACATGAAAAGGATAACAAAGACTTTAAAAGAGAATGGGAACCATTTACAACATATATGAAGAGGCAACATAAAGAATTGGACTCACTGGCAGTGTTTGAATAAACAAACACAATTGTATATATAAAAAAGTAAGACGATATGTATTGGGAAAATTTTGGGAAACAACACACAGGGTGAGTAATATGGAAATAAAACAAAATGGGAGTATGAGGGAAGTCCAGGGGAGGAGGGGGGGATATGGAAAATTGTTAGAGAAATATTGTTAGAGGATGTATACATTGGGGGGGGGGAGACAACATATTTTAAAAAAACCAAAGTGCATAAACGGAATAGGCATGTCCAGTGTATGATATATACACTGAGATATCTGTAATGAACTCTGCAGTTACCTGCTTCTCATAAGCCAGCCGCCCAACTTCTTCCAGCTCTGGAATGTAGCCTTTTTCCATCTTCATGACAAAGCAGGCCCGTCGAGAAAAGAGCCGGGTGGCGATGTATCCCTGTCATTCACAAAAGGAGAATAAGAATTGCGATTAAGGTACTGGGACTTCCGGGCTCCTTTTCGCTCCCACCCCAAGGTAGGAATCGACATTGGCTTTCAGTCTGAACTAGAGGCCCATGGTAAACAAGAAAGACTCTTTCTGAGGCCACTGGCTAATTTTATTAAAGGTGTTCAAATACATTTGGATGTCCTGCAACTGATGATTCAACCTCATTTTGTAGCATTTTTACTTTTAGTGGCAAGAAAGACTTGCCGAAATGCATTAATAATTTCAGAGGTAGTGACAGGCGACTAATGATACATTTGTCTGAAGCCACATTTTGTATGGACACGATTTTTTAAAAAGGAAATAAATGACCATCTTCTCCATTACAAACTGTGCGTGAACAAATTCAGGAAAATGCCTGCGTTGGTGAACAAAGGGGCCTAACTCTTGTAAAAGTGGATTTTGAGTCACTAACCTAACTCCTCCTATTGTGTCAAAATTGGATAGACTCAACGAGTTCTTCATTCTTGCCAGAAAACCAATCTGTATGTTGAATGTCAAGCTGACTTATTTTACGGAGCGAAGAAAGCCATTCATGCAAAAGCATGGAAGAATTTGACTGTTCTGGAAACAAATTCCTCAGAATGTGACTGACGGGTGCTCGCCATTGCCATCACCCTTTACAATGTCTGTGATCACCCCAAAATAAGTTTATTTTTAATAGATTATACTGGATGAATGGATGGAATGCAGCTGAATAAAAAAAGGTTTCTGCCTAAAATAATGGTTATTCCTGGTGTGATTTTTTCCTTTCCTGTGTTGTTAAGCCCACTTTTCTTCCACAAATGAACCCAAGGCAGAATTCCTGTGCTTCCAAGGTAGTCTCCCAACCAGGCGCTGACCAGTCCCAGACCTGCTTAGCTGCCACAAGGTAGATGGTGGCTCCACCTGCCTTCAGATCCACCCTCTGTCACCTGAGTTTGTTTTGCAGAGGACCCCAGAAGATTGTTGTGAGACAGAAACAGGTAGACTTACATGCTTGTAGTCAAAAATGGTATCTGAAGAACAGAGTCCTCCATAGACGTGGATGTTGGCCACTTGATTCTCATTATCTATGGACACGGTCTGCTGGACATAATCACCGTTGTAGCTTGGGATTCTGTAGACCTGAGAGTAAATATAGCCCCCAAATTGTTGTTGTTATTTTTTAAATATTCCTTGTTGTGAAGTATGATCAGTGGCGTAGCGTGGGTTGTCAGCACCCGGGGCAAGGCAAGTAATTTGCGCCCCCTAACCTGTGGATTTGCGCCCCCTAACCCGTGGATTTGCGCCCCCTAACCAATGGATTTGCCCTAACCCCAGATGTTGCGCCCGGTGCGGCCCGCCCCCCCTGCACCCCCCACGCTACGCCACTGAGTATGATATAAGTAAGGGTGCTTCAAGTATATATATATATATATATATATAT
>JAXCMG010000067.1:2299208-2320636 GCA_034642415.1 Podarcis siculus
TGTGTGTGTGTGTGTGTGTAATTCACTTAAACTTTCTTTTAAAAAATCAAAGTGACTAATGAGATAATCATTTAAAAGAACCCCATTATTAGGCAGTTTGCCAAAGTACACAGCAGCAGGAAAAAAACCATCAAATGCATGAAAAACTGGAGCAAAAATGGAAAACACAAATAATCAGCAAAGTGGGGGCAATGATCTCTTTTGCAGCACTGGGAAGCAACCAACAGATCCTTGAAAGGGTCAGGTTTTTATCTGGCTTCTAACAGCACCCAGTATTGGGGGTCAGAGGGCCCCCCCCCCTGCAGAGGCATGCCACAGTGTTGGCACTACCATTACTGTGCAGGCGGGCACTTGCCCATGTGACAGGAGCTCCAATGCTGAACCTCAAGGGAGCTGATTCCCAGTTTAGAGGTAAAGGGACCCCTGACCATTAAGTCCAGTCATGAATGACTCTGGGGTTGCGGCGCTCATCTCACTTTACTGGCCAAGGGAGCCAGCGTTTGCCCACAAACAGCTTCCAGGTCATGTGTCCAGCAGGACTAAGCTGCTTCTGAGGAACCAGAGCAGCATGCGGAAATGCCGTTCACTTTCCCGCCAGACTGGTACCTATTTATCTACTTGCACTTTGACGTGCTTTCGAACTGCTAGCTTGGCAGGAGCAAAAACTGAGCAATGGGAGCTCACCCCGTCGCGGGGATTCGAACCGCCAACCTTCCGATCAGCAAGCCCTAGGCTCAGTGGTTTAGACCACAGCACCACCCGCATCCAGTTTATACCAGTTTAGGGGTATAAATAAACAGCATCTTCAACTGGGCTCTGAAGCTAACAGATTATCAATGCAAAATGAACAATACCAGAGTAATATGTTCTAACTGCCATTCTCTGCTAACAAACTGAGAGCCTCCAAACTGTGTGCCTGTGTTTTCAGAGGGGCAGGATACAACCCTGTCCAAAACAAGGTGCAATTCTGCAAATCCACCAGTACTTCTATCTTATCTGTATAAAGTTTACGTTTTGCTTCATTTCTGCCAGTCCCACTTTTCACAGTATTTTAGGAGTTCTGCTCACTTCCTCATGCTGGTGTTGTGTAGGGCATACATGCAGTGGGATAAATAAAACGACAACCCCAGTATAGTAAATACCACCACAATGGTTACGTCATTTGAAGTGTTACCATGGTGAAAAAGAGATGATTCTGTTTACCTGGAAAGTGGCTAAAGCTGGGCTCCAGAAGACCCCCAGAACAGCGATTAATACAGCCTGGGGAAAGAAAAGGGGGAGGGGGAGATATTTTCCATTAAGATAAAATAGGACAGCAAACTCACAATTGGAAGTGGCTCCATTTAAAGCAGTAGTTCCCAAACTTTTAGGGGTCACTGCCCCCTTGGTTCCATAACCTAATTCCCAAGGCCCCCTACCCTACCCTGAGGAAGGTAATAACACAATAGAATTCAAAACAGACACAATTAATGGCACATTAAGTCAATTAAAATTATTTAGTTAATTCAACAAAATGGATGGACTAGATCCAGTGATAACCAACTTTTCAAAGTCTGAGAGTCACTAACATCTCTTGGACTCCTCTGCCAGCCCCTTGCCTCTTTGCACCCCCCTAGGTAAAACGCCCCCCCCGGGCACTACCACCCACTGCAAGCACTGGTTTGATTTTGGGCTAATGGCAGTGAACTCAATGTGGGTGGGTAGCTTTGAACCTTCTGCTACCTTCTAGAAGCTCCCAGCACCACAAGTGAATGCACAGCGATTCCATACATGGGCAGCTTCCCTGTTGCATTCAGGGATTGTCAATGCCCTGGGAGAGCAGTATTACCAGTGCCCCATGCTGGTATTAGAAGAGGAATGGGATTTCCCTTCCCCAATGAATGCAGAGGAGAACCAGAAGCTCTATTCTTCCCAACTCCCACAAAGAGGCTGCATTTTGTTCCCACCAACCCAACTGAATGACCCCTGCAGGACCTTCAGAAAATCTCCCCAAGACATGCCTCACTTCTTGGCTTCTTTATTTAAAATAATACCCGGGCAGTGTACAATCAAGCAATTCAATGCAAAACAGGAATGCAACATCCAATCAAAGCAGTCTAGTAAAGGCAACACGTCATGATTTCAGTAGCTAGGAATCATTCAGCTGGCATCAGAGGCTGGAGTAAGCCTGAGCGATTATCCATGTTCTCAACAGCCATTGGCAGCTGTTGCCCTCAGGGGGCCACCACGCAGAATGCCCTGCTCCAATTTGCCATACTATGAACTTCCACAGGCCTTGAAATAACACACCAAATTGAAGGTTGCCTGTGGAAGAGCTCCCCACCCCCCGTCCCAATCTCAGGATCCTCTCTTATCCTTCTCTGGATCTCAGATCTCCTGTACCCTGCAAGAGACATGCCATATTTTCAGTTTAAACATCCATGACATTCAAAGTTTTGATTGTGTTGTGGGGTTGAGGGGGGTCAGTGCCCCAATTCCCTTCCAAACTTGGGGTCCTGTATACAGTGAGGGTTAGAGTCCAATAGGGGATTCTGTTGCTGAGCTAGACAGGCAAGTTTTTGAGGAAGACGGTGACCTCAGCTGGCTACTTAAGTGTCCTCATCAGCATCCCAAAAGAATGAGCCAGGTTGCAAGAACTGCAACAAGTGATGGTGGGCCTCTAGGCTAAAGATTCCTTCACCTGCTCACCTAGCTGCTAGGTAGGACAACAGTAGCCAGAGAACTGAGCTGGAAGCAGCCTGGAGGATGGAGACACAGAGACCTGCTGGCTCTGTGCTGGATCCAAAGCTGTGACTCACGGAGAAGAAAGATTTGTTGGGGTGCTGATGCTACAAGCCCCTCCATCTTATGCTCAAGCTGTATAGATGTGTAAATAAAACCAAATAGGCTAAAGACATCACAGTCTCTGCTGACCTTCATTCCAAGGAAGCCAAACCCAGGTGTGGTGTGTAACAATATAATCCTACTCTGCTGTCAGAAAATTCTTCTGTAGTTACAGAAATGAGCTCATTCAAAACCAAAGCAAGTTCTTTCAAAATTCACGAAACGTAAAGTTTTGGATGAGGTAAAGGTCCCTGTCTCCTTCCAAGAGATGCTAACTTGCAGTGAATCCCCACCTGCTATGAATTTCCACCCTTACAAAGGCAATTCACAACCTCACCTAAATACATTAATTTTTGCTAAAAGGATTCTGCCAGCTATACTCACGAGTCCGCTCATTTTTCTCTCAGATAAGGGGAAGAAGCTGAGAAGCAAATGGAATGAGATTCCCGAGACTTCGAACTTTTATATCTTGCCCGTAGGTGTGGGGAACATTACACAGAAATAGGCCCCGTACACTTTGGGACTCCATATCTATTGGACCCGCCATGGTAAACGGCTTTATCTGCATTTTGGGCTGAGCCGATAACCACGCCCGATAGCCCAGAGTACATTAGTCAGCTGTGAAAAAATTCCAATTTGGTCATTTTGCAAATATCAGTTAACCCTTTCCAGAATGTCTGCACCTGCCTGCTTCTAGTCTGCCCATCTACGATATCAGGTTCTTAAATAAAGGCGTGTGTGTCTGAGGTTCTGTGAGGGAGGGGATGCTTCTAAAATTCCTCTCACCTAAATTTTACCAGGATTTTGGAGTTCCACATTACTGAGCTTTGTTTCCGCAGCAGAACCCAATATGCATGGAAAACCCTCTGTTCTGAATTTTGCTCAGACCAACTAGTTTGACACGGACTCCATAACTTGCTTGCCCGTTTCCCATTGGAACTTCAGACTGACCAGTGTGAAAATAGGATATTGGACCAAATAGCCATTGGCCTGATCCAGAATGGCTCTTTTATGTTTTAATTAGTGCTTATCCCTGCACCTCTAGAGTGCATTACTTAGGAACAGAGTCAGACTATTGGGTCTAGCTTTGAATTGTCTACACTGGCCAGCAGCAGCTCTCCAGGATTTCAGACAGCCTTTTCTCTCAGCCCTACCTGGAGATTTCACTGGGGAAATCTAGGACTTCCTGTTATCTGTCCTGGATCTTCCAATATTCAGCTTCGTTGGCGGTTGATGGGTTCTAGCATCAAGAGAAAGGGAGAAAAAAATTTCCCTACCCACTTCCTCCTCTTGCTTGCTTTTTTCTTCGTCTAAACTTTACACATGTTGAGATCCCCTCGCAGGGGCGGTGTGTCTTTTATCGCTGCTTCAGATGAAACAGGAAGCGCTGCCTTGCTGGACCAATGCTGCCACTGCTGCCACCACCTACCTGCTCCTGCCACCACTGCATGCCCTGCCGCATCCACCGTTGGCAGAGAAGTAGTGCTGCCATTGGCACCAATTTCAGGCAAGATCATACCGATTTTGGGTGAGGTTTTGCCCCAAATCGCACAAGATCTTGCTCGCTCTGCAAGATCTCATTCAAATCGAATCAAGTACCTTTACTGGCATCACTATATTAAACATTTCAAGTTACTGGGATAATTTAAAAGGGCTGTAGAGGGTAGTAAGGTCACGCTGTGATTGTGTGCACTTAGGTATTCTGCTTTGCCCTGTATTCCCCAAAAGGATAGTTCGTTCCTGGTAAAATTGTGGCTAAAAAGGAAGCTACTAAGGCCATGATATCTTTGTCCCAATCTGATGGGGAGAAACCTCATTTGACTTCTCGGATTTGTAGGTCGGAAGTCCAACATTGTGATGGCCTGGGACTCGGACTCGGAACCAGAGGAGGCTCAGTCTGCACCGGACCCTTTGCCTCAGGCGGCAGCTGAACCTAGTCTGGGACCTGATTCTGAAGAGCCCCAGTCTGCACAGGTTCCCCTGCAATGAACACCAGCTGGGTCGAGTCAGGGGCCTGAGCCTGCCCTGGCTCCAGATGCGGGGATTACCTCGTTGCCTTCAGCTGGGCCATCACTTACAGCTGCTCCACTACCAGTTTGGTCAGGGGAGGCTGAGGAAGCCCCTGGGTCTAGTAACCCACCGATGTCTCCCGAGCTGCAGAGACCGCGGTCTGAGAGAAGGAGAGACCTGAGTACTCGCAGGAGGAGTGCTCGCCTTCGGGTGACACAGGGAGGTGAGTCGCCGGGGGATCAGGACCGGCCACTACCACGACAAAGATAAAAGGCTGTCGGATCCCACCCCAGGTTGCGGGAGCAACATTGCTGTTTGCTAGAACCTGTCTGAGATCCTGTGCCTGACCTTGCCTGGTTTCCTGCCTTGTGTCCTGCCTTGGCTCTGTTGGACTGACTCCTCACGGAATCCTTGGATTTGGGACTGGACCTGGACCGCGTTGCTCAGGTTAACCCCTGGGCCCAGCACAAACATTTTGCTCAGCATCAGTTGGCGAGGTCTGCTGTGTAAAGGGCAATCTTTGAGAATGTGGTCCATTGAATCAGGTACTACAGTGGCACCTCAGGTTACATCCCCTTCAGGTTACATCCGCTTCAGGTTACAGACTCTGCTAACCCAGAAATAGTGCTTCAAGTTAAGAACTTTGCTTCAGGATAAGAACAGAAATCGTGTTCCAGCGGCGCGGCGGCAGCAGGAGGCCCCATTAGCTAAAGTGGTGCTTCAGGTTAAGGACAGTTTCAGGTTAAGAACGGACCTCCGGAACGAATTAAGTACTTAACCCGAGGTACAACTGTACTTGGTTGGAGGCACACAGACGTGTTTGATATGGAGTATGTAAGAATCTGCCTTTGGTCACTGCATAAGGGAAGGCATTTAATCTTGCGAGCATAAAGGAAGATCTCATTCAATTTCAAGCAAGATCATGCCCCAAATGGTTGTGATCTTGCCCAAAATTAGTACCAGTAGTGGTGATGCTTCTCCACCGCTGTCACAGGCAGCTAGTCAGGTGGGGCACCCATGGGTGTGTCTCCTGGGGCCGGAGGTAGTGGACTCAGCCTGCCTAATGGCTGTGCCAGCTCTGTCTCCTTGTTGGTTTTTATCTTCTGTGGCCAGGGTGCCCTCATAACCTCCCTTCAGCACCTCTGCCCCCAGCTTGGTGCTATGCTGCTCAGGTTGGAGGGAGCCAAGCTCCGATGGCTGGGACCGATGATGGGATTCGTAATCCAAGATAGCGATGTGCCACTGTAGCTGTTGATTTATGAGCTACTGGGGGAGGGAGTAAGTCCCCTGATGATGAACCTGCATAGCAGCAGACAGGGCAAAATGCCTGAGAGGAATTGGTACCAAGTTGGGGAGAGCTGAGGGACGCGGGTGGTGCTGTGAGTTAAACCACAGAGCCTAGAACTTGCCGATCAGAAGGTTGGCGGTTCGAATCCTTGTGACGTGGTGAGCTCCCGTTGCTCGGTCCCTTCTCCTGCCAACCTAGGAGTTCGAAAGCACATCAAAGTGCAAGTAGATAAATAGGTACCGCTCCACCAGGAAGGTAAACGGCCTTTCCGTGTGCTGCTCTGGTTCGCCAGAAGCAGCATAGTCATGCTGGCCACATAACCCGGAAGCTGTACATCAGCTCCCTTGGCCAATAAAGCGAGATGGGCGCCACAACCCCAGAGTTGGTTATGACTGGACCTAATGGTCAGGGGTCCCTTTACCCTTTACTTTTACCTTGGGGAGAGCTGGGGTGAATAAATGTCACCTTTGCAAACATTTGTGCCAGATGTGAAGAACTGTGCAGGTTTTAAGCAAAGATCCACAATGTAAGAACTTAACTTTATATCCATGGAAAGATGGTCTGTATCTTTTTTTTGCAGAAAGTGGCAAGCGCTCCACCAAATTTATTCTTTCAGCGATTCCATACCGCTATCAGCCTGTTCTTTTGAAAGGGGCCACCTTTTCCTTAAAAGGGACGCGGGTGGCGCTGTGGTCTAAACCACTGAGTCTAGGGCTTGCCGATCAGAAGGTCGGCGGTTCGAATCCCCGCAACAGGGTGAGCTCCCATTGCTCGGTCCCTGCTCCTGCCAACCTAGCAGTTCAAAAGCACGTCAAAGTGCAAGTAGATAAATAGGTACCACTCTGGCGGGAAGGTAAACAGCACTTCCATGCGCTGCTCTGGTTCGCCAGAAGCAGCTTAGTCATGGTGGCCACATGACCCGGAAGCTGTACGCCGGCTCCCTCGACCACTAAAGCGAGATGAGTGCCGCAACCCCAGAGTCGTCTGAGACTGGACCTAACGGTCAGGGGTCCCTTTTCCTTACCTTTTCCTTGCTTACAGGTGTTAACAAAAGAGGCTGTTGACCTTCGCAAACAGTTTTTGTGTATGCATGGGTCAATTAATTATATCAATTTAAAGATGTGAGCAGGGAAGGCAAAGAACTGTAGCCATTGGAGCAACAGACCTCAGAATGTTTTCTTGTGTTAAATTCATGTTTCCTTGAAAATGAGATCAACTCTCATAGGGGTGGCAGCCAACTAGGTTTACTCAGACCCGCTGAAATTAACAGTCCTAACTTAGTCGTGTTCACTAATTTCCGTTGAGTAAAACATAGCTGAATGCCACACTAAAAGAAAAAGTCAGAAGAATGGAACTTAAAAATGTAAAAAATCCAGATTTCTGCCCATCCTGATCAATGCAGATATTGGAATGTTACTTGACTTTTCACACAACAGGCTTACTAGGCGAGCCTTGTTTGTTTTGTGGGATTAAACTCGGTCTTAATTCATCAGTTTTAAAATGACACCTCCCACCCATTCCTTCTGTGCAATCAAATGTTATCAAAAAGTGTATTGATTATATCTTTTATCGGCCTCGTGTGGCTTATCTGTAAGGCGTCACCCGGTTTCCTTGTCCTTCGCCTACATGCCCCAGGTCTGAGGAGGACCAGCCCCACTGTGATAAGGGGGCCCTACCCCTCCAGACTCTCCACACCTAATATTTGAAAACCAGAGTATATAAAGTGGAAGGGTTCCCCTTTAGCTGATCCCGCTCCTCTTCCAGCGACAAAATGAAGCTGATTGTGAGTATACGCAACTTTTCATTTTCTACCGAAAGCCCATGTGACGGAAAACCCAATTTATCCCTAAAACCTCTTCTTTTTGTGGGAAGCAATTTCTAGATTTCGTTTATGTATGTATTTATTTTATGACATTTATAGACTGCCTTTTCTCCGAAGGAGTTTGAGGTGGTATAAATGATTCTCCACCCCCCGTTTCATCTTCACAAGAACCCTGTGAGGTAGGTTAGGCCAGGGTCGCCCAGCGAACTATGTACCTCACAGGGCTGTTTTGGGGGTTAAATGATATGGGGAGAACCTTACCCTCCTTGGAGGAAAAGCAATGCAAGAAATAACATAAAATAAATCTGCTACATCATATGTAGACCAGGTGGGCTTCAGCTCCTTGAGGAATATGGAAGAAACACACTCATGGTGAAACAGCCCTCCTGCCCATGAATGCTCTTGAGCCGCTGTGCTTAAGAGCTCTTAACTCTGTGATGGATTGCGGTCTTAATCTTAAAACACGAAGTAACCCCCATTCACTAACAAACACAATTGTCCTTTTAGCTACTAGAAAACTGAACGTACATAGGATGCTGCAGCCGGAATCCTAATGTCAAAGTTGGACATTGGAAATCAAGGCACTTGGGAAATTTCTCTGCCCCCACTCAGAATAATTCGATGGCCAGTGCATGCTTGAATCCATCTCTAGTTGCCGGAAGTCCAAAATAGGAGGCAAAGGAATGAGCGAGAAATGCCTGGATTCACAGCCTGAGCTGTTATTTTTTGTAGATTAGTTTACAGTATTTTAAATACTGTACTGAGATTATGTTTGAATTATTTAAAACACTGATTTGATTATAAATAGAAGATGACTGTCATGTAACGCTACTCTTCTTCTGAAATCCGTTCCAGGCTCTGAGTGTTGCGCTCCTGGGCGTTCTCCTAGCCCCCACCTTAGCCGATAATGTAAGTACTAAGACAGATTAAACACGTTGCTCTCATTACATTATTTCAGTTTCTGTCTCGTTGCTGCTCTTAGAAGCTCGAAATTGGATGTGCTCTGAGGCTGCCTTTATAGTTTGGTGTAGAATTCTGCCTGATGAGACCCTCTTGCATTGTGAATGTGGGACATTCTTGAGCCTTGCGTAGGCTGGCCAATTTGCCAGATTTTGAGGGATAGGAGCCGGGTGCTCTTCCAAAGATTCCTGCATCGCAGAGGGTTGGACTAGATGACTCTTTGGTCCTTTCCAACTCTACAATTCTAGAATTCTATCATCTCCAAACGCAGCTTGAAAAAATTAATGCTGGCTTCAGTCATGCCTACTGAGGTGGAGGTCCACTTTTTGTCCTCTTCTGCATTTACAAGGAAATGTTTATTGCGAAATCTGGAACACTGAAAATCTGACTGTCTTGCTGTTCTTCATTTTTCCCACTCAAGAATATCAGCGAAAACAACCAGGGAAATGAGGGGGGCCATTCCCATCAGTCTGTGAGCATCGACAACCAAAAGCAGGTGGTCAACGTGGACAACAACAATGGCTGGCACTCCTGGAACAACATTTGGGATTACGGCACTGTAAGGAGCACCCACACATTCAGACACCTTTGTTTTTTTACTTGGGATAAGGAAGGAATTCAGTTTAGTTCACATAAAAAAATTGAATCGATCGAATTTGTGGTTTCTGAAATGGTATGAGAACAATAGAGTATGCAGTATTGGGGAGGGGGTGAAATGAAGCTCAGTTCCACATTTTATGCAGACCTGCCTCATCACTACTTCCCAAGGCAATATGCCAAATGAGGCACAACTCTGCAGATTTCATAATGCAGTTCTCCATCCAAAAACTGCACAAAATGCATGCATTTATTTCATAAAATTTATATAGCGGTCAATTGCAGAGAAACCCCCCAC
Organism: Podarcis siculus; assembly: GCA_034642415.1. Taxonomy (NCBI): domain Eukaryota; kingdom Metazoa; phylum Chordata; class Lepidosauria; order Squamata; family Lacertidae; genus Podarcis; species Podarcis siculus. Next base: position 2,309,007 of record JAXCMG010000067.1, read on the forward strand.
TGAAAGTAGTTTGCAAAAATAAATTGAGGGAATATAATTTGTAAATTTGTATATTAGTGAACATGGGACGCAGGTGGCACTGTGAGTTAAACCACAGAGCCTAGGACTTGCCAATCAGAAGGTCGACGGTTCGAATTCCCGTGACGGGGTGAGCTCCCGTTGCTCAGTCCCTTCTCCTGCCAACCTAGCAGTTCGAAAGCACGTCAAAGTGCAAGTAGATAAATAGGTACCGCTCTAGCAGGAAGGTAAACGGCGTTTCCGTGCGCTGCTCTGGTTCGCCAGAAGCGGCTTAGTCATGCTGGCCACATGACCCGGAAGCTGTACACCAGCTCCCTCAGCCAATAAAGCGAGATGAGTGCCGCAACCCCAGAGTCGGCCACGACTGGACCTAATGGTCAGGGGTCCCTTTACCTTTACCTTTATATTAGTGAACAGTATATATAAAATTGCACTAGACTGGGGAATATTGTATGCAAAACTTTTTATTTCTTTAAAGGTTGTGAGTTTGAGGTGGTAATGGGGTGAGCTGAGTTTAAGACTGGGAAACTGAAAGGAAGTAAAATTGACAGAATTCTCCCTTCCTGCGTAATGCTCATCTGACTACTCCTGTTTTGCTTGGGCAGGGCTACATGGCAACCCGGATCCTCTCCAAGAAATCTTGCATTCTTACCAAAATGAATCGAAATGTCATGCCAGATGTGACCACTCTTCCAGAAGCCATCAAGGAAAAACAGGTAAAGCCAAGAGGAACCTTGTTGGGTGGATTTCAAAGAGGATTAGACAAGTTCTTGAAGAATAATGCCTTCAAAATTTGCATTTCCTGAAATAATATGAGTACATCCAAAGTTGTCCTTCAAGATTTGTGCTTATTTGAATTTGGTGATTGAATTCTCCATCCAATGGTCACAAAAATACATATGACCCACTCAGTCCCGTCTTTCAATTCTGTGCTGTTGCTCCCCCCTGTTTAGAAGGATCGTACCAAAGGGCCGGCACCCAAGAACCTCACTTACATGGTTACTCCCAAGAAGATCACTAACCTGGCCCCGTATGGGAAGAACATTGAAGCCCTGTGCAGAGGGATCCCTACCTATGCTGCTTATGAATTCGCAGGTGAGTCCTCAACTGAAAGGGGTTTGCAGAGTGAAAGCAGTGTATTCCGGCCTCAGGGACAAGTTGAGTTTGTTTCTCCTTCCACACAACTATACATGGAACTAGAGAATCACAAGGGAACCCCTTTTGGGGTCGTCTTCCCTGCCTCCACTGCGTCCTCCCCAGGGCCACGGAGCACAGGTTTGACCCTAGTGATAAACTGATTGGGCAGCTGGCTAAAAATCTTCAGACTGGATATAAAATAAACCTGCAGCCTCAGTTTTAGGTTAATAATAAATATGATAATATGCAGACCTGATGAAAATATTGAGATCCTAATGACATATCAATAATGCAAGCACACCCACGAACTGAACGAGCTGTACACTTGGAACATTAAACTTGGATCTGTAGCACAACATAAAGGTAAAGGGACCCCTGACCATTAGGTCCAGTCGTGACCGACTCTGGGGTTGCGGCGCTCATCTCGCTTTATTGGCTGAGGGAGCCGGCATACAGCTTCCGGGTCATGTGGCCAGCATGACTAAGCCGCTTCTGGCGAACCAGAGCAGCGCACAGAAACGCTGTTTACCTTCCTGCCGGAGTGGTACCTTTTTATCTACTTGCACTTGATGTGCTTTCAAACTACTAGGTTGGCAGGAGGTAGCACAACATAGTGCGTATCAAATAACAACTTTGTTGCATTCGCATGGGGTTCACTTGCGGAAACCTTCCAATGTGATTGCGCATAATTGGATGAACCTGCCCCTTCATACTGTCAAAGGGCAGGAGCGAATGTCCATAGAAATACTCGGTTCATGGCACATTTCCGCAAGCTGCTACTCAGAATTGGTTGTGCGTTGAACATGAAATATATCTTATAGCCTTCCCACACTTCTGTTGTTGGCCCTGGTTGATCATTGCAGCCCCACTGAAGCGACTGGAATGGCACAGTGGTTGAACTGGTATAAAAACAGTGTCAGTTGTCTCTGTTGTCAATGTGCCATGAGCTGTAGGGTTCTATACACTGCGTGAGAGTTGGTGTGGCAGAGTGTCAGGCTTGGACTTGGGAAATCAGGGTTCAAATCCTCAGCCACAAAGCTCATTGGGTGACATTGAATGGGGGACCTTAAATGGGGGAGGAGAATCAGGAGTGGCACCTGGAGCTCCTTGAAGAAAAAGGTGGGAAATAAATGCATTAAATAAATGATTTAACTCCATCCAAATGCCTTGTCTGATGCTATCTGTTCCCATGTTCCAAATACCGCGGAACACGTGGGAAAATAATATCTGGGATGCAGCAATGTCTGAGGGTCTCACCTTCCAAGAAACATTGACCCCTTTCATTAAGAATGTTAATGACCAAAATCAAGACCTTGTATACCAACCGCTCAATATTCTCAGTGGAGAGGTTTGATCATGTAATATGTTTGACTGTTGAATGTATTAGTGTATGTCTAGAGACAACAGATAAAACAAACACATTGTTAACTGTACTGCTGGATAAGTGTTTAATGGTTAATGTATTTGTTTAAAAACAAACACATTTTAAAATAATTTAATAAATCAAATGATTTAATTCCATCCCAATACCTTGCCTGATGCTATCTGTTCCAATTTTTTCTTTCCAGGAGAAAATTCAGCAGCCTGCTTCAAAGCCAATATCCTCTGGATCTTGCACATCAGCCTTTGTGGGGGAGAAAGGATGTCTTAATAAACCTCCAACTTTTTCCCACCGCAGTGTTTGTCCATTGATGAAAGAAACAGCTTCTCACCCTGGGTTTTCTTCATTTCCTTTTCATCTTACGCTTGGAGCATGAGGGGAAAAACTACTGCATTTGGAGTGATTGCCAATTAAAATGTGCCTAGAATTTTAAAAGTCTCTCTTCATTATGTATTTGTCACATTTCTATCCCACCCTGATCGGCCATTTTATCCTCTCCCCAAGCCTGTGAGGTAGCTAGACTAAGACAGAGTGTGTGTCCCAAGATTACCCAGTTTGAGTTTATGTTGCTTGATTTTCAAGTTAAAAGCCCAGCAGAAAAATTGAATTTCTTGAAAAATGCCATTTTTAATAGAACAGGAGTTGCTTACTTAGGAATTAACTCTCTACCAACATTACTATGATTCTTCCAAGTCAAACAATAGAGCTTCTTCTCCTTCAACAGTAGAGGGGAGTCACAGTAGAGGCAGCCCTGTTAAGTTGTGGGTGAACATATCAGACGACACAGCGATTCTTCAGACAGCTCTTGTTTATTCACAGGCCAGAACAGAACTGAACTGAAGGGTTCAGCCAACCTGCTTATATAGAGCTCAGCTACAAAGCAACGGTAACAACTTTCTGTAACTATCCAATCACTGAACGTCACTTTCAATTCCTTATTTGCATATGTGGACCTGAGTCAGAGTAGAGGCAGCCCTGTGGAGGGAACATCTAGACATTGTTCTCCTGCAGGAGACACATCAAAGCAGGAACCAGAGGGCTGCTTTACCGAAAGGACACTGGATAGGCAAGCAACTCCAGAGTTGTGGCTCTCCTGATAAGCAAGCGCTGCCCTCTGAGTGTTGAGGAAAATTTGGCAGAGCTGGCAGGCAGCTACCTCTTTGTTTGTGGCGTCATAGGCAGTCATCCAATCACCACTGCCTGTTTCTATGCACCCAACTTAGCACAACAAGACTTTATCCAGAAGACACTAACAAAAGTAGACCATTTTAAAGAGGGCAACCATAATAAGAGGAGACTTCAATTGCTGCAGCGATGACTCTAAGGACTGACGCAGCACCGATCGGTGAACAAAGTCTCCAACTCACGCTTGCCAGAAATGTTGACTGAATGGGACCTGGTTGGATACCTGGCAGGCACTGCAACTGGAAGGCAGGGAATTGCATGGTGGGTTCCCCCCCCCCCAGTGGAAATAATGACACATGACACAATTATTAAGGTTAATGGGCTAATTAAGGCCACAACTTTATTGGCTACAGGTGATGAGCGGTATTGGCTTAGGCATTGGTCCTAACCGACTATATCTGGCTTCAGCCCGTCCACTTGAAGTCCGGGAAGGGTTAACCACCAGTAGGGGGAGACCTGCTGATGCACATCAACTAGGCACTCCCCCAGGGCCACCGATTGGGACGTGCCTTAGGCCCTCACCTCCATAGGCTTCGGACAGGGCCTTGCCCCCTGGAATCCTTTATTGGACTACCCTTCAATATGGACTACCTTCCCTCTTCCAATTACAGAACTATATCAATGCCTAACCGCCAATACCAAGAAGGTTGTGACGATTTGCTACGAGGTAGGCGAAAACCAAGTGGCTGGTGCCAATTTGACAAGTGGAAAAATTCCTACTAGGCCCCTCAACGGCAACCAACCGAGGTCCATATCAAGGTCAAGGAATGAAAACCTTATAGGGCGGGAGGGTGGGGAAAGCAGGAACAGCTGGCAGGCGGCAAAGAGGGAGATCCCTGGCCACGTCCTGGTTTAAATAAGGCGGGCCACACCCCCAGAGCCAGCCGATTAGCCAGGAATCTCCCCAATCAAACGGGGGCTGGATTCCAGCCGCCACGCGCGTGGTGGGGCCGTGAAGCCCGCAACTCTACCTCCTCCAAAAGGCAGAAGTGGCTTTCTCATGTTTTTCTCATGAATCAATGTCACGCATGAACCCAATATTAATACCCAAAGGTGATCTTCATTAGGTGGCGAGTGCGGATATTGGGTCTGTGACAGTCTCTGATCATGTACCAGTCTCCATTAACTTAAACTTTGGTGCACTTCCCCACAAGACCCACAACTGGTACTTCTCCCTGATGCAGCGTCTAAAGATTGCTTAGTATGTATCAACAATTATTAAGGTGTAAGATCAGCCTTGGCAGCCAACAGAGGAGCTTTAGCCTGGACATACTGATTTCTAATTTTTACCACCTCTGAGAGGAATTTTGCCACAGCCAGTATAATGGTATCAATTTTATCCTCAAGGGGAGCATTGATGTGAAAAGAGTAAGAAACCGGTGAATGTCCACTTCCAATTAAAGCCTGGTGGAGTGCTTTGAAATATTGGCATATAGGGCCTATGAGAACTGGCTACTCCTTCATTTGGTAAATTAGGAGTACAGGAGCAGGTCCCAGTATCCTCCAGGTTGAACATCCCCAACTGCCCTCCATAAGGCTTGGTTCTCAGACCCTGGATCCTTCTGAAACTGTGGTGCCCAGAACTGGACACAGGACTCCAGATGGGTTCTGACCAAGCCTGTTGCCCTCAGGCATGTGCTCTGGGATGGGTGGGCATGATCTTATTCTTTGACTCTCAAACCAAAATGTCCTGGGTCAGCCAAGAAGCAAATCTTCTGAAAGGCCCTGCGTGGAAGAGAGCCCAGCATCAACAGGTAAAAGGTAAAAGTTAAAGGACCCCTGGACAGTTAAGCCCAGTCCAAGGCGACTATGAGGTTGTGGCGCTCATCTCACTTCCAGGCCGAGGGAGCCAGCGTTTGTCCACAGAAAGCTTTCCGAGTCATGTGGCCAACATGACTAAACCACTTCTGGCGCAATGGGACACCGTGACAGAAGCCAGAGCGCACGGAAATGCCATTTACCTTCCCGCTGCAGTGGTACCTATTTATCTACTTGCACTGGCGTGCTTTCGAACTGCTAGGTTGGCAGGAGCTGGGACAGAGCAACAGGAGCTCACCCCGTCACAGGGATTCGAACCACTGACCTTCTGATCAGCAAGTCCAAGAGGCTCAGTGGTTTAGACCACAGCGCCACCCACGTCCCCAGCACCAACAAAGCCAAGGCCATACACCTAAAGCATGTTTAAACAATTCATATCATTTTAACTGTTACAGCTTTCCCACAGAGAGTCCTGGGAATTGTAGTTCACTCCTCACGGTGCTACGATTTCCAGCCCCCTTAACAGACAGCAGTTCCCATGATTCTTTGGGGGAGGGAAGCTACCGCTGGTTAAAGTGGGATAAGAAGGCTTTGAACATATGGTGTGTTGTTGACCCATGAGAAGGACTGGTTCTAACACTTGGGTCAAATATTTGCCTCACTCCTAAGGTATCATCTGTGGCCCACACCTTGAAGACAAACACGTCCGGACTTTTCTCTCATCTCTGAGTAAACTCTGTTTAGCAAACAATAAGCATTCATTGTTTGAAGTTTGGAATTGAATCCCATGGATGATTACCCAGTAAATACCAAATGCTTTCAATCTCAGGAAATCAGAAGAGGGTGGAGGTGCCTCTGTCTCCTTGCACCTTCACTAAGGGCAAATTCCCAGTCAAATGGTATGATGTAATACCACACTTTGGGATTCTTAGCAATGACAATAAAGTTTTTTTTGTTTTAAGAGAAAGATGGAGTTTTATTGTTTCTGTGATTGCACATCAGGGTCTCGTACCAGCAACACAAAGGAAGAGTTCTTCGTGCTCTTTCTAAACTGGGTGTTATCTTTTGTGAGAACGGTCCCTGGTTGCTGAATTACAGGTTTAGGGGTTTGAGGAGTTATTGCTGAAAAATCGCTCCCTGATTCCTGCTGCATCCAGGCAGTTTACAATACAGTGGTACCTCGGTTTACATACGCTTCAGGTTACATACGCTTCAGGTTACAGACTCCGCTAACCCAGAAATAGTGCTTCAGGTTAAGAACTTTGCTTCAGGATGAGAACAGAAATCGTGCTCCGGCAGCGCTGCAGCAGCAGGAGGCCCCATTAACTAAAGTGGTACTTCAGGTTAAGAACAGTTTCAGGTTAAGAACAGACCTCCGGAATGAATTAAGTACTTAACCCGAGGTACAACTGTACATGAAAATGTCTAGGATTGGCTTTCATCAGCCATGTGATGTGACCCAACCTTAATTTTGCAGCTTAAAGGTTGGGCTGAGGCTTATTTGAATTCTAACCCAGAAATGTCCTATAGAAAAGGACCCCTCAGCTACTCAGTATTTTAAAAAAATTGGCAGTGCAAGGGCTAGCTAGTAATATTGGAGGACCATCACATTCAGTTTGCCCCGAGTTTCCTAGTACTGTAGAGTAATTGACCGCCTCTCCTGGTATGCCCCATGGAGGACCTTAAGGTCCACAAATAACAACACTTTGGAGGTCCCAAGCCGCAAGGTGGTTAGATTGGTCTCAACTAGGGCCAGGGCCTTTTCAGTACTGGCTCCAACTTAGTGGAATGCTCTGTCACAAGAGACTAGGGCCCTGCGGGACTTGACATCTTTCCACAGGGCCTGCAAGACAGAGCTGTCCTGCCTGGCCTTTGGTCTGGACTCAGTCTGACCCTTATGTTTCCCTCCCCTTAAGGTTTTGATTTATGGGCTACTATTAAAATGAGACCTTGCCAACAAAGGTCCGTATAGTTAAAGCTCTGGTTTTCCCAGTAGTGATGTATGGAAGTGAGAGCTGGACCATAAAGAAGGCTGATCGCCGAAGAATTGATGCTTTTGAATTATGGTGCTGGAGGAGACTCTTGAGAGTCCCATGGACTGCAAGAAGATCAAACCTCTCCATTCTGAAGGAAATCAGCCCTCAGTGCTCACTGGAAGGACAGATCCTGAAGCTGAGACTCCAATACTTTGGCCATCTCATGAGAAGAGAAGACTCCCTGGAAAAGACCCTGATGTTGGGAAAGATGGAGGACACAAGGAGAAGGGGACGACAGAGGACGAGATGGTTGAATAGTCTTCTCGAAGCTACCAGCATGAGTTTGACCAAACTGCGGGAGGCAGTGGAAGACAGGAGTGCCTGGCGTGCTCTGGTCCATGGGGTCACGAAGAGTCGGACACGACTAAATGACTAAACAACATTAAAATGAGGCTGCATTTTAAATTGTATTTTAACCTGTATTTTAATAAATTGGTTTCCCTCCCATTATGTTTTATTGTAATTTTATTGATGTTAGCCGCCCTGAGCCTGGCTCTGGCCGGGGAGGGTGGGGTATAAATAAAATTTTATTATTAATAATAATAATTACTGCTTGTGTATTTTTCCTTATATCTCTGCAAACAAAGAGGGCTAGGAACTTGTTTCTAAGTGTCTCAGTGAACCACACAAGAGTTCCAGAAGGGCCTGAGATGTCTCCACACACCTACAAGGTCTATGAGGACCCCACAAGCCGGGTGGCAGAGTGAGGCAGCTGTTGGGTTGCGTCAAGCGTAAGGATGGAAGGATCAGTCAATTTCGGGACCCTCAGCTCCTCTTTTTTCCAGTCTTCCATTTACACAGGTCGGAATCAAGAGAAAAGAGCAAAGAAATCACTGCAAAGAAATGGCCATCAGTCACCCTGCCGGAGGGCTCTTTACTTAGAGAGGACACTCAGCCTCATATGTAAATATGTAACAAAAAATATTTAGCTTTCTCTCGAGCTTCCCATTAAACCCAAATGAGAAAAATAAATGTTTGATCAGAGTGATGTGTATTTGCATAATTCTCACAGCTAGCTATATAAGGTCTGGTGATTCCTTGCTCGTTACCCATCTGGGCCTCGATTCCAGTTTGGAGCCACAACCATGAAGATGTTTGTGAGTACCTCCCTCAGTTTCAATCTCAAGGGTGAAGTACAGATGTCCATCTCTTGGGCTTTGCTCTCACTAGGGACAAAGTTGTCACCAGGTGCTCAGAGATCAGGCCAAATTAGCTGAAGACTCAGTTGCTCACAGGTGTGTGATGGAAGCAGATGTAGTCCGTAGAGGTTATAGGTTTTTTCAAGGAGGTGGAACCTAAGACTTGTGGGCTCCAACTGCCCCTATTCACCAGTTGGGTTTTTCAAATGTCTTTTGGTACCCGTGAAGGTCATCACTTCTTTTGTTGTTGTTGTTTAGTCATTTAGTCGTGTCCGACTCTTCGTGACCCCCTGGACCAGAGCACGCCAGGCCCTCCTGTCTTCCACTGCCTCCCGCAGTTTGGTCAAACTCATGCTGGTAGCTTCAAGAACACTGTCCAACCATCTCTGTCGTCCCCTTCTCCTTGTGCTCTCAATCTTTCCCAACATCAGGGTCTTTTCCAGGGAGTCTTCTCTTCTCATGAGGTGGCCAAAGTCTTGGAGACTCAGCTTCAGGATCTGTCCTTCCAGTGAGCACTCTGGAGTCTCAGCTTCAGGATCTGTCCTTCCAGTGAGCACTCAGGGCTGATTTCCTTCAGAATGGATAGGTTTGATCTTCTTGCAGTCCATGGGACTCTCAAGAGTCTCCTCCAGCACCATAATTCAAAACCAGCACCATAACTCAAAACATCACTTCTTGGGTCTCCTCAAATAACTGAATCCCTGATCATTTCCACTGCAAGGCAACTGCAAAAGTGCATTTTGTCCAGGAAATGCTGATAGTCTGGTCCAAGGCAGCCTTCATTTTTAGGAATCCCTGCAGACCCAGACCCTTCAAGTGGGTCAAATTCACCAGGGACAGTCCCAGATTTACAGAAGCCGTCCTGGTTTCTGATTTGACCCTGGAATGTCCCGCTTTTCCTTAGGATGTCCCTATTTTCATTGGAGGATACGCAGACTTGAAAAACATTATGCTATGGAACCAGGTTTTGGTTGCTGGTCTCATTCTGGATATTTAAAAAGAAACCCCAAAGATATTCTGGATTTGATCTGAATCAGCTGGCCTTTTACATTGTTTCATGAAATGAGAGGAGCAATGGAGATACAGAACACCCCTTGCCATTGCAAAATATATTCATTTGCAAACATTGGTAGTAGTAGTAAGGTTTTAGTTTTTCAAATATTTTTATTAGTTTTAAAAATAACAAAATACATATTTGTCAGAGACTGCCTCCAGGTCCCAGCTCACAGAGGACCAACGCTAGCCAGTAGAACTGTACAAAAGTCTTTATTGAAATGTAGTTTCCATTTCCAAACACTAGCGTGCGTCTCTACGTCTAGACCCTAGATCGGCGAAGCTCCATCGGATTCTCCGCCCCCTGTACACCAGCTTAAGACTCTAGCCTTACTCCACCTCTTGCGTCTCTCCTTTCGCCTCTGGGTCCTACCACCCCCCGGGGTCCCTTCCTTCCTGGACGCTTCGGATGCAGACCCCTCGGACTCCTCCCCCTCCTTTCTGCGGGCTTTAGGACCTGGCTCCCTTTCCGGGCTGCTCATTGCGCCACCCTCTTGTACATTTGAACTTGGCGCGCGCGCGCTGTCTCCGACCCTCCTTTCTACCATTTCCTCGCTCTCTGACGCAGGCGTGGCCAACCCCGACTCACGTCCTTCCGCTGCCTGAGAGCTGCCTGGCGCCGATGCCTGGGACTCCTCCCCCCTACTGCTCTCCGGTGGGGAAGCTGGTCCCGATTTCCAGCTGCTGCTCTCTGGTGGGGAAGCTGGTCCCGATTTCCAGCTGCTGCTCTCTGAGTCCCCTCTGGCCCCTCCTTCCTGGGGTGTTCCCTTTGGCAACCCCCTAGCTCTGCCCACGGGAGCCCCTTTCTGTGAATCCTCCGATTTGCTGGAGAGACTTAGAGACCTCGGGCGGCTATCATCGCTAACTTCTCCCTCCGATTCCTCCCCATCAGTCTCTAATCCCTCCCTTTCCTGCCCCTCTGCTCCTGAGCCCCTGACAATATTCAACCAGCATAACTTGTATAAGCAATAGGTAATGCAAGAATTCCCCCTTTTTCAGTACCAAGAAATAGAAGTAATTTCAATTTATTATTATTTTTTATTATAAATATTTTTATTTTTCACTGTAGGCATTCTGGTGATATTAATAAACTGGTATTGTGCCACTTATCCTCAGGAGTACAAGGTTCAAGTAAAAAGACAGTGGAAGACCTATCCACAAACAGGACGACAACCTCTTATATTTTTGCGATAGCCAAACGCTCCTATTTACTTCTGGAATCAAGTGGAATTATTATCATTAGCATATTAGAAAAACACCTAACCACACTGCCCAAAAATCCTTGAATTAATTTTAAACGAAATGCTTTTTAAAAATGAAATTGCAATGTTCAACACATTTATTATTATTAATAATAATAATAATAATCCTTCATGCAAAGATCACAGGGGGGTTTACAACATAAACATCAGTGTTCTATTCAAGCTGGTCTTCCACAGACAAAGGAAATGTGTACTTGGCAATTTAAAATTTGACCCTCTTATTTTCCTTCCGCTCTGCAGATTCTTCTTGCCAGCCTCCAGGGGCTGCTTATTCACTCAGCGATAGCCAGCAACGTAAGTAGCCAACTTGGCTCCCATTTCTGCCTTCCTGCCCCAAAACCTCTCCTGCTGCTAACCTCTGCATGTGCAAGTGGCTTGTTTTAATCTGTTTTTAGTCCATTGTTATTTTAAATGCTTGAGTGTCTTAAATTCTTGCTCCCAATTTATCTTAGGGATAATTTTATTGCTTTATCATTTTCGGTAAACCTCTCTTGAGGTTTTATGTGTGTTTGTGCATTTTTACGATCAAGCGGTGTTACACATTTTATGAAATAAATAGTAGATAGATACATGAGAGATAGAGATAGAGATAGATAGATAGATGATAGATAGATGATAGATAGATAGATAGATAGATAGATAGATAGATAGATAGATAGAT
>JAXCMG010000067.1:2320646-2430492 GCA_034642415.1 Podarcis siculus
GATAGATAGATAGATAGATAGATAGATAGATAGATAGATAGATAGATGATAGATAGATAGATAGATAGATGATAGATAGATAGATAGATAGATAGATGATAGATAGATAGATGATAGATAGAGATAGATAGATGATTGATTGATAGATAGATGATAGATAGATAGATAGATAGATGATAGATAGATAGATAGATGATAGATAGAAAGGCCAAATGCCACAACAAACGTAAGTAAAAAAAGGGAGAAATGGGTCTCAGTCTTGTCCAGAAGCCATGTGTCTCCATTTGCAAGACTTGCCTGAGACAGATCAGTTGGTCAAAACCTATTGTATGAGTTAAGAAGTCCCTGGGATGAGGTCGGATCTCAGATCAGCGGTGAATTCACCAGCTGGCGATAAATGAGCCACTTTCGGTACTTCCAGGAATCTGTAAGGATGCCTGAAACGATGTCAAAGATCAGGTGACCAGGGCTCTTCTGTTATGACTCCCTGACCGGAGAATATTCTCCCCCAGGGATGTTCTGGGCTGCATCTCTGATTCACTGCAGCATCCTACAGTCATGCTGGCTCAGGTGGTGGGAATTGTCGTCCAAAATATCTGGGTGGCAGGGTGTTATGTACTGAGTTGAATAGGATCCAAAATGCAGCAGTCTGATTGGTCCTAGAACAATAGGATTCAGAATGCAGTCCGAGTATATTTCACAGGGGGAGGCACCAGTCTAGGAAAGGCTGTCCAAAGTTCAGCCCCTGGCCATCTCCAGTTAGGCAGATTATTATTATTATTATTATTATTATTATTATTATTATTATTTATTTATTTATACCCCGCCCATCTGGCCATAGCTGTCAAGTGTCCCTTATTTGGCGGGACAGTCCCTTATCCCAGCGCCATGTCCTGCTGCTGTCCCTTATTGATGATGTCCTTAAATAAGCTACTGAAGGTAATGGGGCCCTTTCTATGTCCAGCTGTGCTTTGTCAACAACAAATTGTTGCTTTTTTGTGTTGAATATATGCTATATGGTAATTTATGGACCTAATAGGTATCTAAAGCCATTTGCACGCAACAAAATATGTATTTTATCAAAGTAATTGTTGATCCCTTATTTTGGCTGCTGGTCCCTTATTTTCGAGGCTGCTGGTCCCTTATTTTCAAATCTGCAAGTTGACAGCCATGCATCTGGCTGGCCAGTCCCTCCTGGCTGGACCACGTGGTCTTGTTTTCTGGTCTCCCCAAAGTGCCTGGTAGGAGTCTGACGGTGGATCTCTGTCTCTAGGCCATCCAGCTCATAAACAAGGGGAACGATGGAGGAACTGTGTACCAAACAGTCAACATCAACCACAACACCAACGTTGCTGCCTTCAACATTTACTCTGGAACGCATTCCACCAACGCCATTGTGGACTACAACAGCGTAAGTTTCAAAGCAAGCCGTTCAGCCGCAAAGCTGTTCACTCTGTGTCGGATACTCCCTGGGGTGGGATCTCCCCGCAGCAGCTAGGCAAACCCGTTAAACTCTTCTGAAAGGGGTGCATTTTGCTGCCTCAGATGAAGGAAAAGATGGTTCTCCCACTGGGTAGGGGTGCAGTCAGAAGCCGTGTTATGCACACACCCCAAGCCAGTGTCTGCCACTTATTTTATTATTAGCTTATTTTATTTCATTGCGTTCATATCCCACCTTTTTCTCCAAGGAATCAAAGGTTCTCCCCCTCCTCATTTAATCCCCCGCAACAACCCTGTGAGGTAGGTTAGGCTGAGAGGCAATCACTGGCCCAAGGTCACCCAGGGAGCTTCATGGCCAGGTAAGGATTCGAACCCTGGACTCTTGCAGCCCAACACTCTAACCTCATGGCCAACACTCATGGCCAAGTAAGGATTCGAACCCTGGACTCTTGCAGGCCAACACTGAGAGCCAGTGTGGTGTAGTGGTTAAGAGCGGTAGTCACGTAATCTGGGGAACCGGGTTCGCGTCTCCGCTCCTCCACCTGCAGCTGCTGGGTGACCTTGGGCCAGTCACACTTCTGTGAAGTCTCTCAGCCCCACTCACCTCACAGAGTGTTTGTTGTGGGGGAGGAAGGGAAAGGAGAAGGTTAGCCGCTTTGAGACTCCTTAAAGGGAGTGAAAGGCGGGATATCAAATCCAAACTCTTCTTCTTCTTCTTCTAACCCTGACCTAGCCACTGTGATCCACGCGACGGTCACCTTCAGACTTAATTATTGTAACTCACTCTACATGGGGCTGCCCTTGAGACTGACCCAGAAAGTCCAGTGGGTGCAGAATGCCGTGGCAAGACTCCTTACGGGATCCTTGCTGCGGGATCACATTCACCCAGTGCTATACCAGCTGCACTGGCTCCCAGTGGAGTACAGGGTCAGGTTTAAGGTGCTGGTTTTAACCTTTAAAGCCCTATACGGCCTAGGATCCTCGTACCTACGGGACCACCTGTCCTGGTATGTCCCACGGAGGACCTTACGGTCTTCAAACAAAAACATGTTGGAGGTCCCGGGCCACAGAGAGGTTAGGCTGGCCTCAACCAGAGCCAGGGCTTTTTCGGCTGTGGCCCCGATCTGGTGGAATGCTCTGTCCCAAGAGACTAGGGCCCTGCGGGACTTGACATCTTTCCGCAGGGCCTGCAAGACAGAGCTGTTCCACCAGGCCTTTGGCCGAGGCACAGCCTGACCCCTTCCTTTGGTAATCCTCACAGAACTCTAGCCCAATGGTTGCCATTAATTTGATTCTGAATTGATTTTAGAATGAATTGGTTTTAGAATGCATTTCAATCAACTGATTGTGATTTTATGCAAACTGTGTTACTTTTACTGTTGTTAGCCGCTCTGAGTCCGGCTTCAGCTGGGGAGGGCGGGATATAAATAAATTATTATTATTATTATTATTATTATTATTATTATTATTATTATTATTATTATTCCATACTGGTGCTTGTGGGGCTGCCACTGGCTCTCTCTTATGCGGTTGTGGGTTTTCAGTACTGTACTGAGTCCTCATTTTATTCTTTGATTTTGAACTTTCCTGGGGCCCTCTCTCACTTAACATATATTTGCCGTTGTGTCTCCCAGGGGGTTGTCATCTATCACATGCCTTTCAGGAGGCTATGTGTCATGTCCAGGATGAATCGGCAAAGCTTCCCAAGTATCTCAAATCTCGAGAGCATGATGCAAGAGGTACGTCAAGGTGGAGATACAAAACTGGGGCTGGCCCCCAAATATGTGGGGCAATCCAAATGGTGCCCCGCCCCCTCCAGTGAAGGAATCTGCGGGACAGAAATCAGTGGGAGGAATAATAGAATCACAGAACACCTAGCCCCACACCTCGCAATGCAGGAACCAGAGCAAAAGTATCGGACAGGCGGCCAGCCAATCTCTGCTTAAAAACCTACAGTGAACGAGAAAACGTTTTTAAAAAACTTATCTAAACTTTTATTTACCAATTTATTGATTTAAAAAAGAGCACATACTTCAATAACATACAAGAAGAAAGAGAATGAGAATGGAAAATACAACTGAATTAAAAATAAACATACACACACTGTGGCTGATTTGGGAGGTTCCATTCACAATCCCATAATAGTATTATTATTGGGGGGTCGTAACATTGTCTTCCCTCAGTTTTAATTATTTTATTTCATTGCATATAACAATACGAATGTTTGAGAGGTACCAATTTTTTAATCCCAGCTTTCCCCTCTGAGTGCCCAGAGTGGCTACTGGCAAACAGAAAGGTAGAAACTGTACCATCTCTTAACCATTCTCAGCCTTTCTAGCATTAAAACTACTGATATGAAAGCAAAGCACCGCAGCTAAGCGCTGTGGAATAACACACACAAACAGACTCTCTCATTCATTGTGTGTGTGCACTTACCTGCCCCCCAAATACTTTTTTATTTTTTATTTTATTTTCAATGCAAAATTACAACAAAAATTACAAACATTGAATCCAAAATAAAACAGTACAAACAAGGGGGAAAACACAAGAGAAAAAAGAACACAAAAAACAAAAACACACATCTACAAATAAATCCATATCATCATTCTAATCTAATCATTACATACATAAACACATATTGACTTCCTTCCTTTTTTCTAAGACCTCAAAAGTTTTACTCTTTCTAAGTTGTACTTCATTCAAGTTGGCACCCCTAGACCTAGGCATGGACCTAGGATACTGGACCTAGGATACTTCATTCAAGTTGGCACCCCTGGACCTAGGCATGAATGGATCTGTCCGTTTGTTTTTGTTCCCAGGGGCACCCCTTGAACACCCTTCACAGAAGCTACGGGATTTCTCGCAAGGTGGTCACAAACATCGCTGACTATGGTGCCCCCGCCCAAGCCATTTGCGGAGGCATGACGACTTACTGGGCTACCGAGTTCCAAAGTGAGTTGGGCCAGAATTTCATAACGTTCTTAAGGGACGACCACACGTTTTAACGGCTTCTGTAGTGATGTGTTGAGGAGATCTTTACGTTGCATTGGTAACTCCATTGGTCTCACCCTCTTTTAAAGCCTCCTAGGTTGGTGGCCAGCACTGTGGGAGGGCGTTCCACGGTTTAACTATGTCATTCAGCCTGGGCAGCGACAGTCACCTGGTCCAGAGGCAGGGGGGACTGAGTGTGAAGGAGGGAAGGGCGGAAGCCCTAAATGAGCAGGCAACAAGTCTGCCATTTTCCACACATAATTAAGAATAAGAATAAGAATAAGAATAAGAATAAGAATACAGTGGACGCTCGGGTTGTGAACGTGATCCATGCAGGATGCACATTCTAAACCCGCAGCGTTCGCAACCCATGTCTGTGCGTCTGCGCATGCGCGGGCTGCAATTCAGCGCTTCTGCGCATGCGCGACTGCCGAAACCCGGAAGTAACCCATGTTTCGGCAGTCTGCAACCCAAAAAGCCGCAACCTGAAGCGGACGCAACATGAGGTATGACTGTAATAATAATAATAATAAATTTTATTTATATCCTGCCCTCCCCAGCCAAACCGGTCTCAGGGCGGCTAACATCAAAGTATATAATACAGTGGTGCCCCGCAAGATGAAAATAATCCGTTCTGCGGGAGCCTTCGTCTTGCAGGGATTTTCGTCTTGCGGAGCTCCGCTATCAGCCGATCAGCTGATAAGCGGTAAAACAGCTGATAAGCGGCTTTTAGCGCTTAGGGGATTAGCGGATAAGCGGCAATTTAGAGATAAGGAGCTTAGCGCCTTTCAGAAAAGGCAAAAAAAAAAAGGGAGACCACGGAAAAAAATTCGTTTTGCGAGTAAGCCCCATAGAAAAAAACGTCTTGCGAAGCAGAAAAATGTCGGAAAGCCCTTTCGTCTTGCGCGTTTTTCGTTTAGCGGGGCATTCGTCTAGCGGGGTACCACTGTACATTAAAAACATAAAATCCAGCAATCGCCTGAAATACAGCTTAAAATCAGTTTAAAACACGGCATGCAATGGGACTAAATTGGCAAAGGAAACATCAGTCCCATTGCACTGACGGCAGGCAGCATGTTGTGAAACCGAGGTCAGGCTTCCTCAACCTCGGCCCTCCAGATGTTTTTGGCCTACAACTCCCATGATCCCTAGCTAGCAGGGCCAGTGGTCAGGGATGATGGGAATTGTAGCCTCGAAACATCTGGAGGGCCAAGGTTGAAGAATCCTGACCCAGGGTGTGCTGGGTTACTCTGCCCCATCAGAACAGCATTACAGGGATGATGGAGAAGGGGGTTATCAGTAGCTACTAACCACAGTGATTACGCTCTGCTTCCATGGTTGGGGGTGGCAATGGTTCTGAATCCCACTTGCTGGAAACAGAGGCACATTTAGGGCAGTGTGACTGGTTCCCTTGCACTGGGCACTGAACCTAGGGGGTGCCACAGGGCGTTGCAACTATGATGTAGTGAATTGAGCAGAACAGAAGGCGAGGTGTGTGGGGTGTGTGTGAATTTTTGCCTTGCACAGGGCGCTGCTGAAATCTAAAAGACCAAAGTCTGCCTCTGCAGGAAACCACAGGAGAGTAGAGTTGTTCCTGCATTTGGTTTTGGTTTTTTGGTTTAAAAAATAAATACAGTGGTACCTCGGGTTACAGACGCTTCAGGTTACAGACTCCGCTAACCCAGAAATAGTACCTCGGGTTAAGAACTTTGCTTCAGGATGAGAACTGAAATTGCGCAGCGGCAGTAGGAGGCCCCATTAGCTAAAGTGGTGCTTCAGGTTAAGAACAGTTTCAGGTTAAGAACGGACCTCCAGAACGAATTAAGTTCTTAACCCGAGGTACCACTGTATAGGTAGAAAAAGGCGACTTCCCTGGATGCCAAGATACAGATTTGTGACAAGTACTCTTTGGTGAGAGAAATCCAGCAGAGAGTTAAAATCGCAAAATATGTAGCAAAGTGTTGAAATATAGTCTGTTAGACCTTTAAAATACCCTCTTCTAAGTTGCTTCCAAAGTTCCCCATTTCCCTAGCACAGAAAGAGACCACACATCTGGTAAGTTGAGAAAGGTTTACTTACAAACTCTTCAAATGTCAGGTTCATGTGCTTTTTCATATAGCAGTTAGAAAAACACAGGCAGTAAATTTAGGTTCCAATATGGTGAATGTTCCTAAATTGTTTGTATAGAAACACAAAGATGGCTTGCTGAAGCCACAGGGCCTGAGCTTGGAACAACCAGTTCAGAACTCCTTACCAGTAGGGTTCACATGGTGGAAGAAATGGTGGGAAAGTGGAAGAACAAAGAGCTTGATAAGCCTCCCACCCCCAAGGTGAGGGGGAATGACCTCCTAGCTAAGCCTGGCAGGCCAGCTTACTCTATGACATTAACCCATTCATGCATTGATTAGACTTGAGCATGTTGGTTATGTCACACGGGTCATGTTTGTGAGTTTCCCATTGATGTACTATATCTGGCTGGCCACTGTGAGAACAGGATGCAAACTGATCCAGCAGGCTCTCTCTGTGTAAATGGCCTCAGTCCTGTATTCCCGAAAGAGCATCTCCACCCCCATCATTCAGCCCGGACACTGAGATCCAGGGCCAAGGGCCTTGTGGCGGTTCCCTCACTGCAAAAAGCCAAGTTACAGGGAACCAGGCAGAGGGCCTTCTCGGTAGTGGCACCTGCCCTTCAGATATGAAGGAAATAAGCAGCTATCTTATCTTTAAAAGACATCTGAAGGCAGCCCTGGTTAGGGAAGTTTTTAATATTTAAAGCTGTATTGTTTTTAACACTCAATTGAGAGCCGCCCAAAGTGGCTGGGGAAACTCAGCCAGATGGGCGGGGTATAAATAAATAAATTATTATTATTATTATTATTATTAGTCTCACGCATGTTTGGAAGTACAGATTATTTCATTTCTGAGAGAGTGTTTTGAGACTCCTGCTTGGCTCTCCATAAAAAGTGAATAAAAAGTAACAATGGAAAACTTCCTTTTCCTTTTCAGGGCCCCGCCCCTTAGTTGAAGGCAAGGGCTGCGCAGGCATCAATCTGCTCATTCTAGACATCGACTTGTGTGGCGGCATCTCCCTCTTCTAGCCAGGATCAGCACCAACATCTGCTCCAGGCCAACACAACTTGTGACCTGCCCACCAAGACAATGGCCATCCAGTCGCCTTGCCATCTGTCAGGGCCTGTTTCAAGTCCCAAGGTTGGGTTGGGAAGGACACGGGAGGTCAAGGCCTGATGACCTCCCAACAATTGCTCTCTAATTTCATTTGAGGACTGGTTCCTGCAGGGGCCGTCAAAAAGAAAATAAAATTTATAACTTAAATAAAGTAATTCAAAAATCCATGGCAGTGTATGCAGCAGAGTAAAGACCCATAGAATCATAGAATTGTAGGGTTGGAAGGGACCCAGGGGTCATCTAGTCCAACCCCTGCAATGCAGGAATCTCAGCTGATGCATCCATGATAGATGGCCACCCAAACTCTGCTTAAAAACCTCCAAGGAAGGAGAACCCACCCCTTTCCAAAGGAGTCTGTTCCACAGTTGAATAGCATTTACCGTCAGAAAGATCTTCCTGATGTTTAGTCCAAGCCTCCTGTCTTGTACCTTGAATCTATGCTACGCTGGCTCTCAGTGCTACTACCACTACTACCTAGAGGTGCCACCAGGGATTGGTCCTGGAACCTTCTGCAAGCAAAACGCTGTGACCATATTGCTACCCAGACTGTGAAATAAAAACCAGAAAGTCCAAAATTTTTCAAATCCAACTTCAGCTATAGAATTATGATGGAACCTTAGACAAGTCACTGGTCCACATGTGTGTGTGTGTGTGTGTGTGTGTGTGTGTGTGTGTGCGTGTGTATTCCATTTAATATTATATATTCACATCATCATTATCCACTATACCACTTGTCAACTTCCTTCTCTCCCGCCTCTTGTTCTGAAGAGGAAATGCTCTTGCCCCACAGGTGAGGCCAATTGGTAACTCACAGCATCTGGTGGCAAGAGCTGGGAAGGGATATAAGGTCAGAATTTTCCCTTTGGCTCTTTGCCACAGCAACACGTTCCCTGCCTTGTTGCGTTTGACTCCTTGCTTCTTGATCCTTGGACCCCTGACTTCGTGACTCCTTGCTTCCTGACCCTCGGCTTCTTGACTCCTGGATCTCCGACCCTTGGACTCTTGGCTTCCTGACTCCTGGCTTCTGGACTCCCGTTACTGATCCCACCCCGCCATCTTGCCCCCAGTCCAGACGTCCCCAGCCGGGACTTTGATCGCCCGTGAACCGGACCGTGACACCTGCTAACTATGTGGGTGGCAGGCACACAGCCTCCCTCCCAAGCCTCTGTGGGGATTGCTCTCCTGCAGCGGCATGGGCCTGGCAGTGCACAGCTTCGCTCCCCCCCCCACTATCCGTGGTAATTTGGGGACGCTGAGTGGATATTTGCACCCCGGTGCCACATCTGCTAAAGACGGCCCTGCTGGTCTTTCATCCTCATCATTTGTATTCATTTTCCCACCCCTGCACACAGAAAGCTAGAGTGTCTGGGAGAAGAGGTGTTCCGGCCCAGGCTTCAATCCTGAGATGTTAGTTTTCTATCTAGGATTTTTAAAACTCCACATTTCATTAAGAGAAGAGTTAAGGAACTTACAGCTCCATTCATGCACCAAGATGCACAGAAAATTTCCAGTGAAGGCACCCAGGCTTAATTTCTGCACCGCACAAGCAACAAGTGTATCACAGGGCCTCACATCACGCACCACACCCACCCACAAGTTTTCAGACCCAGCCCTCTTCTTTTGCATCTCTGCACAGAGCCATGATCTTATTAAAAAGTACAGTCATACCTCGGGATAAATGTGCTTCAAGTTAAGTATTTCCGGGTTGCACTCCACGGTGACCCGGAAGTAACGGAGCACGTTACTTTCGGGTTTTGTTGCACTTGCATGTGCAGACGGTCAAAATGATGTCATGTGCATGCGCAAAAGTGGAAAAATGCGGCCCGTGCGCACACAGACGTGGGTTGCATTCGCTTCAGGATGCGAATGGGGCTCCGGAACGGATCCCGTTCGCATCCCGAGGTACCACTGTACATAAAAATTCAACCGAGGGGTTCATTAGGAACATTTTTCCAGATCCAAACTCATTTCTCTAATGGTTTTTGAGTAAGCATATTTGCTTCGCATTTTGCTTGATAATTATTTTCTTATGGGGTGGGGGCAGGCTTTATGTTAGGGGGTGCAGAAGCGAGTTATCTGTGAGCAATCAGTCAGTTAAGTGTTTGTTATTTATTTACTTGACTGGGGGGGGGCAGCTGTCCCCCCTGCACCCCCTGGCTATTCCCATGATAATACAATAGACAATGTTTATGTCAGATACACACACCTGCACACAGTCAGCTGCGATGGGTACAAATTTCACTTGAGCCGCTGGGTGTCGCCCTTGAGCTCCCTCGGGCTGCATCTTGTTCAACTTTCCAGATTCGGTGCCTGTGAAGTTCTTCCCGCTTCCCCAATTTCCAGCAGGCGCCACTGAGGCCCGAAAGGAGCTTCAGAGACATGTCGGGGGGGGGGGGAATGGTGTGGCGTTGGGTTTTGTTTTCATTTTGAAACCAGGCTCGTGCTCCTTCGCTCCTTTAAAAGCCTGGGAGCAGATTACACCCAAAGCCCGCCTTCTGAGAAGGCTGGAATAATGACTGAGAACGAATTTTGCAGCAGGGAGAATTTTGCAAAGTAAGGAAACATAGGCTTGGTTTAAATAATAATAAAAAGTCAGCCCCACCCCCCCGGGCTCCACACATGGAGGAGAAAAGCAAGGCTGACCCTCAGCTTTGGTGCAAGAAAGTCCTTCTTAACGGCATTGTTCATCAACATCATCAAACCTTTTATTGGCATCACATACAAATATTCAAAACAAATCAATACAGAATTACCACTTCCCCAGTGGCACAAAACATTTGCTAAAAGAAAGGAGGCAGAGCAGTCTATCGTCACATCTCTAGGTCTCCAGGGAGATCAGACGTCTGCAGTGTATTTCGATGACAAAAAACCTAACAGAGATATTTAGCCACTAACTTGGTGAGCCCCTGAACGGCATTGTTAAACTGTGGAACTCCCTCCCACTGGAGGCAGGCATGGCCACCAACCTGAATGGCTTTAGTTTAAAAGGGGATTCGACAAATAAATGGAGGAGAGGTCTGTCCGTGGCTCCGAGCCAGGGCTCCCCCCCCCTAGCTGGAACTCAGTTCCGGCACCAGGTGGGCGCCCTTGTCATTATAAGAGAATAAAGGAGGCAATGCATGAGCCTCACCCTGGGAAAACCTCCTGCGTGATCAAGGTGTCCCCCCTCTCCTTTTTATTGATGATAATCATCTAAATAGTTTGAGGATCTATACAACTGTGTAACATGCAGAAAACAGCATTCTTCGAGAAATCAAAGACTGGAACTGAGGGAAGCCAGGGGTGGGGTGGGGGGGGGGGGGGGGGGGGGGGGGGGGGGGGGAAAAATGGGGGGGGGGGAATAAGGATATGTTTCTGGATAATATGTTTTTGTTGTTGTTGTTTAGTCATGTCCGACTCTTCGTGACCCCAGGGACCAGAGCATGCCAGGCACTCCTGTCTTCCACTGCCTCCCGCAGTTTGGTCAAACTCATGCTGGTAGCTTCGAGAACACTATCCTACCATCTCGTCCTCTGCCGTCCCCTTCTCCTTGTGCCCTCCATCTTTCCCAACATCAGGGTCTTTCCCAGGGAGTCTTCTCTTCTCATGAGGTGGTCAAAGTCTTGGAGTCTCAGCTTCAGGATCTGTCCTTCCAGTGAGCACTCAGGGCTGATTTCCTTAAGAGTGGATAGGTTTGATCTTCTTGCAGTCCATGGGCCTCTCAAGAGTCTCCTCCAGCACCAGAATTCAAAAGCATCAATTCTTCAGCGATCAGCCTTCTTTATGGTCCAGCTCTCACTTCCATACATCATTACTGGGAAAACCATAGCTTTAACTATACGGACCTTTGTTGGCAAGGTGATGTCTCTGCTTTTTAAGATGCTGTCTGGGTTTGTCATTGCTTTTCTCCCAAGAAGCAGGGGTCTTTTTATTTCGTGACTGATGTCACCATCTGCAGTGATCATGGAGCCCAAGAAAGTAAAATCTCTCACTGCCTCCATTTCTTCCCCTTCTATTTGCCAGGAGGTGATGGGACCATTGGCCATGATCTTCTTTGTTTTGATGTTGAATTTCAGACCATATTTTGCACTCTCCTCTTTTACCCTCAATAAAAGGTTCTTTAATTCCTCTTCACTTTCTGCCATCAAGGCTGTGTCATCTGCATATCTGAGGTTGTTGATATTTCTTCCGGCAATCTTAATTCCGGCTAGGGATTCATCCAGCCCAGCCTTTCGCATGATGAATTCTGCATATAAGTTAAATAAGCAGGGAGACAATATACAGCCTTGTCGTACTCCTTTCCCAATTTTGAACCAATCAGTTGTTCCATATCCAGTTCTAACTGTAGCTTCTTGTCCCACATAGAGATTTCTCAGGAGACAGATGAGGTGACCAGGCACTCCCATTTCTTTAAGAACTTGCCATAGTTTGCTGTGGTCGACACAGTCAAAGGCTTTTGCATAGTCAATGAAGCAGAAGTAGATGTTTTTCTGGAACTCTCTAACTTTTGAATTAAAAAAAAAGTTTTTAAAAAAGAGAACAAAGGAGGCGTACCAGCTGCTGGAAAGCACGGGAGGAGGGGGAGAGGTCTCTTGGGCTCGGATCCTGCCCGCAGGTTCCCCCCAGGCCACGTCGAGCCGAGTTTGCAGGATCCCGCCAGGATCTTGCGCGCTGCGCCGTCCTTTGTGCGTTTCTCGCGTCCTCGGCCGCTAGATGCCGCCGTCGGGGCTCTTTTGGGGCTCGACGGCGGGGCAGGACCACCCCCACCGGGAGAGCAGCCATCCTGGGGAGGGGGAGGGAGAGCCTTCCCACATTCTCCGAAATCTGGGGCAAAGCCGGGGAGGGAAAGACCCGGGGAGAAGCCTCCGGAAGCCGCCTCTCGCCTCGCAGACGGCGGCGATGCTGCCTTGTGCGCGCTGCCAGGAGAAGCGCCTTTGAAAGGCGAGGAGGCGCCGAGCCCGCTGGGCATCACCTTCTGCAAACGGGGAGACCAGCCTTCTTTTGCCTTGTGCGCGATCGTTCCCTGGGGTCTCCCTGCATGGCGAGGGCGTGAGGAGGAGGAGGAGGAGGCGCGCAAGTGGCCCGGGGCTCGCCGGATCCTGCCCCCCATGGCTGCCCGCAAGCCGAGCCCCCCGCGCTGGGGCTGGCACGCTCTGCTCTTCGCGGCGGTGCTGCTCGCCTGCGGCGGGCAAGGCAGGAGCCGGGAGGACGGCGGCGCCGCCTGCTACGGGGGCTTCGACCTCTACTTCATCCTGGACAAGTGAGTGGCTCTCGGGGGCGACCCGGAGGGAGCTTTGGGCAGGCTGCCCACCAGGTCAGGGGCATCAAAAGGCTGTCTTACCCCCACCTCCGTTTAATCAGTATTATTATTATTATTAATTCCACCCAGGGCAGGTTGAAAACCATGCAAAGCAATTTGCAATCGTAAAAATAAGCTGGGTCTTGAAAGCTCACATCTCAGGTGTCCCAAGGCCAGCAGAAAGAGGTTTTACTTTTACGCCCACCCCCAAGGACTCCTCCAGGTTCCTGTTGCATTTATTGCTCTAGCTTATCTCGGTTTGGGAAATGTATACAGCAGCAGCAGCAACAGGTCCGTTTTGCAGCGATTGCAATCTGGTTGGTGATTTGTGCAGAGGTTGCCCCTTGGAAGGCTCTTCTGCTATTCCCTATGTGGCCAGCCATGGAACTAGTGATGGCCACCGACCTAGATGGCTTTCAAAGAGGAGTGGACCAATTCATGGAGCAGGCGAGGGCTTTTGAGGGCTGCTGGCCAGGATGGCTCTTCTCTGCCTCCACAGTTGGCACAGTGATGCTTCTAAATCACAGTTGCTGGAAAGAGCAGGAGGGAAGAGGACTCTTGGGCCCAGGTCTTGCTTGTGGGTTTCCCGTTGGGGCATCTGGTTGGCTGCTGTGAGAACAGAACACTGGGCTAGATGGGCCATTGGCCGGATCCGGCAGGCTCTTCTTATGTTCTGAAGGGAGAGACATATCTGTGTTTCACCTAGCAAAGCAAAGTTTGGGAAACTTTTGCAAAGGAAGTAGCTAAGGGTTGCTATCTTTTTGCCACCTCTGTTTTCTCCAAGAGAGATGGAGAGGAATCTGAACCTTCCTCTCCTGAATTGATCCTCAGACTCTGGATTCTAAGGAATAAACTTGCGATTTGGCCAATGTGTTGGAAAGTGCAATTGTTGTGGCTTCTCCCCCCTTCTCCTATGTACGTTTCTCTCCCTTTAACTCTGAGTCACTTTTTCTTTGTTCCCAGCTAATGAAATGCACATTTTCTCCCTTTGCTGCTTTCTCTTGCTTAATAGTGTCCAGAGATGATATAAAATGCTTACTCATGTTATTTACCCCACAGCTGACTCGATGCCATTGTGTTTACATAAGAGGCTTACGGTTGCGTTTACAATATTTGTCCAGCTGTGCGGGTGCCCGAGAATAGAGGGACGGGACTTTGGGCAACATTAATAGAAGTAGGCATGTCATAAGATGGGGAGGGCAAAACCCAAACAAAAGGCCTCATCTAGGCCTGGGTCCAAAAAGCTGCTCTCACGGCCCCAAGAGGCTGGGCATGGGCCTTGTGGAAGTTTTAATTTTCCTTCCTCAAAGAGCCTTTCACACATGGAGCATCTCCTCAGTTTCAAAATAGGTTTGTTTATTTATTTCTTGCTTATAAATATAAATCCCCGCCTTTTTCTGCAGGAAGCTCAATGTAGCACACCTGGCTCTCCCTCCCTCCTCATTTAATCCCCACAACAGCCTGGCAAGGTAGGGTTAGGCTGAGAGGCAGTGACTGGGCCCACTGTCACACCCGGTGAGCTTTCTGAGTGGAGATTTGAACTCTGGTCTTCCAGGTCCAGGTCCAACACTCTAACCACTATGCAACACTGCATCTTGTGGTTTTCCAACGTGGTCTGGAGTGGGTGCACTCTGAGAGGAGCAATCTCACTGTGGAGATCTTGCTGTCCCACTCTTTTTAAAAAATATATAATTTTTATTAAGTTTTCATATTTTTCCTTTTTCCTTTGTCACATTCATATCATCACATGCAACTTTGCTCATACTGAGCCTTGACTTCCCCCCAGTGGAGTAGCGTGGGTTGTCAGCACCCGGGGCAAGGCAAGTAATTTGCGCCCCCTAACCCATGGATTTGCGCCCCCTAACCCGTGGATTTGCCCTAACCCCAGATGTTGCGCCCGGTGCGGCCGGCCCCCCTTGCACCCCCCACGCTACGCCACTGCTTCCCCCTCTTAGCATTTCTGCATCACCCTGTTTACCTTCTTACTTAAAAAAAAATACTTTAGTATTTGTAAATCAGTTTCAAAAATTATCATTACAAAGTATTTTCAATCAAACCTGCAAACGTTCTCAAATGTTTACAATGTTATTTCATATATTGTAAAAATTTACTCCAGTCCTTTTCAAACAGTTTGTCACGCTGGTTTCGGATCTTGCCCATCAGCTTTGCCAGTTCTGTATATTCAATCATTTTTATCTGCCATTCTTCCAAAGTTGGAAGTTCCTGCTGCTTCCATTTCTGGGCTAAAAGTGTCCTTGCAGCCGTGGTAGCATACATAAACATATTTAAGTCTACTTTTGGAATTTCTTCTCCCACAATACCCAATAGAAAAGCCTCTGAGTTTTTTTAAATAAAAGTATATTTAAAAATCTTTTTCAATTCATTGTATATCATATCCAAGTAGGCTTTAACTTTACTGCACATCCACCACATATGGAAGAAATTCCCTTCCTTCTCCTTGCATTTCCAACATGCCTTATCTTGAGTTCTATACATTTTAGCAAGTTTAAAAAGATTAAGGTAAAGGACCCCTGACAGTTAAGTCAAATACCATCTATACATCATCTTCATTAAATTTTCCTTAAGCGCTGTACCTGCAGTAAATTTACCGTATTTTTTGCTCTATAAGACTCACTTTTTCCCTCCTAAAAAGTAAGGGGAAATGTGTGTGCGTCTTATGGAGCGAGTGCAGGCTACGCAGCTATCCCAGAAGCCAGAACAGCAAGAGGGATTACTGCTTTCGCTGCGCAGCGATCCCTCTTGTTGTTCTGGCTTCTGAGATTCAGAATATTTTTTTTCTTGTTTTCCTCCTCCAAAAACTAGGTGTGTTTTATGGTCTGGTGTGTCTTATAGAGCGAAAATACGGTAATTGTTTTTGTCCATAATCTTTTCCA
This sequence comes from Podarcis siculus, assembly GCA_034642415.1. NCBI lineage: Eukaryota > Metazoa > Chordata > Lepidosauria > Squamata > Lacertidae > Podarcis > Podarcis siculus. The sequence continues at coordinate 2,336,436 of JAXCMG010000067.1, forward strand.
CTTATCTAATTCAATATTATAACCATAATATTGCTGTCCTAGCCTTTAAAAATCTATCTCATTGGTCACATTTTTATTTTGCCCTTTCTCTGGTCAGAGCTTAGGGTGGCACAGGTGAGGGCTGTTATGTTCTCCTCCCAGCGACCTTGTGAGGAAGGGCCAGGCTGGCAGAGTAGCGGGAAAGAGGGAGGGAAATGGGTCACAATCACCCACGGGACTCCGCAGGCTGGGATTCTTCTTGATGTGATTCTCGCGTTCCACGTTGGCGCTCTTCTTGAGCTGGCCATTTTCACATTGAAAATGCTTCCTAAGAGCCATATGGCAAGACCCTGGACTCCTTTGGCCTAGAAAGGGCATTGGAACAGCCAAAGAAAAGAAATGGAAAATGGCCAACACCTCCCCTTCTGAATGTTGTCATTCGGTTACTGGAGCAATGGGCCTCAGCCGCTCAGCCTGGGGTGGCAGGAGAACTGGAGTGGGAGCGGAATTGCTTGCAGGCTGCGTTCAAACACATACTTGCTTCTCAAAGTGGACCAGCTTAGTTGCTGATGCCAAGCTGAGAGCCCCCAGAATGGCAACTGGGGCAGAGGGAGACCCCCGAGGGAAACAAAACCACATGCCCCTTCAGAAAATGAGGAGAAAGCCGCTCCGGTTTCCTACTGCAAAACTCAAGGGCTGCCTACCGCTTCTTGTGCTGGCCGCTTTAATTTGGGTCTAATATTTCTTCTGGAGTGCCAAGTTTCATGGGATGGGGAAGGGAAGGCCACAAGGGTGATGAGGATTGCAGATTGCTCGCACTTTCTGAGAGATCAGAGTCGGGCCCGAATGCACTCTCTGCCAGGGAACCCAAAACGCTTCCTGGGCCCGGTGTAACTCTGCTCAATTAATAGGCCATTTATTGACTATAAGTATGGTACAGCTGCATAGGGAATAATGTGTGCAGCTGTAGCCGCCTCACCTCCAGAAAGATACCGTAGAATTGGAAAAGGTGCAGGAAAGGGAAACCAAAATGATCCAGGAGATGGAATAACTCTTTTGTGAAGAAAGGTGGCAGCATTTGGGACTTAAAGGCTTAGGGAAGAGGCCACATGAGAGAAGTTTATAAAATTATACGTGACTTTTGAAGGTTGTCAGGGGCCTAGTTGTTGCTGATTTTACTACAGTGGTACCTCGGGTTACATACGCTTCAGGTTACATACACTTCAGGTTACATACACTTCAGGTTACATACACTTCAGGTTACATACGCTTCAGGTTACAGACTCCGCTAACCCAGAAATAGTACCTTGGGTTAAGAACTTTGCTTCAGGATGAGAACAGAAATCGCGCAGCAGTGGTGCAGGAGGCCCCATTAGCTAAAGTGGTGCTTCAGGTTAAGAACAGTTTCAGGTTAAGAAAGGACCTCCGGAACGAATTAAGTACTTAATCCTGAGGTACCACTGTACTGGGTTGTTTAAGAGGGCATGTAATTGGTGTTGTGTTAACCAGGGCATTTGGGTGTCTTCTAGTTTGTCTTGTATTTCTTGTGTTGATAAGGGTTTGTTATTTTTGCAGAAGTCTGTTAGGCGGAATAAGCCTTTGGCTTGCCAGGTTTTTATCTGGAGGTTTTGTGCTGCTTGATGGAATAATGGGTCGCATGCCAGGGGAATCAGTGGGGATGGGGTTGGGGACAGCTTGCCTACTTCTGCTTTCCATGCTTTAAGCATGGGCTGTGTGAACCTCTTTAGTGTTGTGGGGATTTCCCTTGGTTTGTTTGGGAGGAATGGGTATGCTGTGGTGCAGGTATTTTCAACTGTGTCCCTCCCCAGGTGTACTCACCATGCCCACCTCCACCTCTTCCCCCCCTTTCTTCCTAACGTAACACTAATGTCTCAACAAATGAAACTGATCTGTAGAAAATGTAACTTGAAAAAAAGAGAGATTGGACATACAGTGGTACCTCGGTTACAGATGCTTCAGGTTACAGATTCTGCTAACCCAGAAATAGTGCCTCGGGTTAAGAACTTTGCTTCAGGATGAGAACAGAAATTGCGCAGCAGCGGCACCGGGAGGCCCCATTAGCTAAAGTGCTGCTTCAGGTTAAGAACAGTTTCAGGTTAAGAATGGACCTCCGGAACGAATTAAGTACTTAACCCGAGGTACCACTGTACTTTTGTAAACCAAGAAATCTTTAGTAAAAAATATGTTTTTTTAAAAAGAAATTATACATGGCTTGGAGAAAGTGGAAAGGGGAAAGTTTTTTTCTCGCCCTCTTATAACATGACAGCCCACAGACATCCCTGGAAGCTGGAACATTCAGGACAGGTAAAAGAAAGGGCTTATTTGTGTAGCACTAGTCAGTCTATGGGTGGTGTTGTGGTCTAAACCACAGAGCCTAGGACTTGCCGATCAGAAGGTCAGCGGTTTGAATCCCCGCGACGGAGTGAGCTCCCGTTGCTCGGTCCCTGCTCCTGCCAACCTAGCAGTTCAAAAGCACATCAAAGTGCAAGTAGATAAATAGGTACCACTCCAGCGGGAAGGTAAATGGCGTTTCCCCAGAAGCGGCTTAGTCATGCTGGCCACATGACCCGGAAGCTGTACACCGGCTCCCTCGGCCAATAAAGCGAGATGAGCGCCACAACCCCAGAGTCGTTCACGACTGAACTTAACTGTCAGGGGTCCCTTTACCTTTAGTCAAACTATGGAACTCTCTCTCACGCAGGAGGCAGGGATGGTCACCAACCTCAATGGGTTTCAAAGAGGAAAGGGCCACTGGCCTTGCTTTGCCTCTTCAGTTTGTAGAGTCTCAGCCGCTCAGCCTGAGGTGGAAGGAGAACGGGTGGAAGGGCTTCTGGGCAAGTGGAAGGTGATGGACTCTCCTTCCTTGGGCGTTTTTAAGCAGAGGTTGAATGGCCGTCTGCCATGGATGCTTTAGCTGAGATTCCTGAATTGCAGGGGGTTGGTCAAGAGCAGTGGTGGTGAACCTATGGCACACATGCCAGAGGGGGCACTCAGAGCCCTCCCTGTGGGCACACACGCCGTCCCCCCAGCACAGAGCCGGCAGAAGGCAAGGGCGGTGTGTCAAATCCTCAGCTCAACTTGGGCCATGTAAGCGGCCGGTCAGTGCAGGAAACTGCGTGGAAGGAGCGGGATTCGATGCCCGTTAGAGTGCCAACTCATTCCAAAACAGGGGTTGCAACTATTCTTTGCCCTGAGTTCATTGTGTCCAATTGCACTGAGGTTTTGGATGCTGCAAGAGCAGGACAGCAAAGAGCCGAAATCCCCAAACTGGCCCATCTGCTGCAATGCCTTTAAGGCTCCTTTTGCTCAGCCACTTCATGGGATGCCCAGACTGAGAAGGCGCCCTCGTGGCCAGGGAGACACAAAGGGAAAGGCCAGGTGGGGCACTGGTCCAATCGGATACGTGACGCTATCCCCAAGCAGGTGCTCGTGTTGTTTTCAGAGGCTGGGCATGGATCCTGGGACTTGTGTCCGAGTAGAAGCATCTCTGATGGGGCGTTAGGGTTGTGGGCAAAACGGAGCCACAACCCCCAGGGCGCACATTTTCCCTTGCGGAGCCTCCGCTGTGGGTGGCACTTTGTGATAAATACCTTTGTGGCACTTTGTGATAAATAAATATGGCAGTTGCCATAGCCGCGGGTCACCTCTCCAGCAGGGAGAGGCTGCGCGCGGCTATGGCAATACCCCCACCTCCCGCAAAAGCCCACAGGAGCTGCGCATCCTTTAAGGAGCACGCGGCTCCTGTGGCCTTTTCTACGAGGAGGGAGAAGGGACTGACTGGCTGCGTCAGTCCCTTGTCCCTCCTGAGGAAAAGCCCACAAGAGCCGCGCGGAGCTTGTGTGCGGCCTCTGGGGGCTTTTCCTGCCTGCCTCCCCCCTGCATTCGCTCCATAGGATGCACACACATTTTCCCTTCATTTTTGGAGGGGAAAAAGTGCGTCCTATAGAGCGAAAAATACGGTAAGTGGGTTTGGGGGTTGCAGTTTGGGCACTCGGTCTCTAAAAGGTTCACCATCACTGGTCTAGAGGACCTTTGGGGGTCCCTTTGAACTCTCCAGTTCTGTGAGGCAGCAATGCTTCTGAATACCAGTTCTGGAAACCACAGAAGGGGAGAGCGCTCTCTTGCTCAAAGCATGCTTTTGCAGGTTTCCCACAGGCCTCTGGTCGGCCACTGTCAGAAGAGGATGCTGGGCCAGATGGGCCGTTGGCCTGATCCTGCAGCCTCTTCCGGCATTCTTGTGTTGAAACGAATCAGAACAAATGCTCGTTAAACAGGCCCTCTGGAAGGGCCCCGTCTCTCTCTTGTAAATAGGGCAGCTTCCGGTGGGACCAGAGTCTGCATTACCAGAGGCACGGAGGGCTGTCCTCAGTTGACAGGAATATGGAGAGGGGAGGGGAGAGAAATGGCAAGCAGTTGAGTCAAACGGCAAATGCTATTTGACCCTCTTGTTTACCATTTCCTCCCGCATCTGTATGTCTCTGCCAGATGTGGATAACTCTTCATCCACAAATGCTGCCGCCGCCATAACGCTCCTTTGTCACGAAAGTGCTCTAGGACTCTCTAATGTGGTTTCCCCAATATTTTAATATGAGCTGCCCAGAGAAGTTTGCTTTGCTTGTTTATTTACCAGCAAGATTTACATGCCCCTTAATCAAAAACACCTCTGGAGCAGTATACATAAAACAATATTACATACAAGAAAATACCAATAAAAGCAAACTTTGAAATCAAGCAGACAAGTATGGACAAACCCAGCAGTTTTAAAACAAAGATTCATAAATTTGGATAGGGTTGCCTAAACAAAAAAGAAAAACCCAGTCTGATTGCTATAGACTGGCCTCCCCCACCCTGAAGACCTCCAGATGTTTAGGAAGACTCCCATCAGTACCAGCTGGTACAGCCATGGGATGCAGGGGCTCATGGGAGTTGAAGTCCAAAACATCTGGAGGGCACCAGGTTGGGGAAGGCTGATACAGGCCAAGTGGACCTCCAGGTGTTATACAGCCTCCATCACACCTGAACATTTGGCTGACCATTTGGCATGATGGGTGGAGGCTGATTTGTTTCCTGCTTGGCAGGGGGTTGGACTCGATGGCCCTTGTGGTCTCTTCCAACTCAATGATTCTATGATTCTATGATGGGAGAGAGGGGCCAGCAACATCTGGAAAACCCCAAGTTTCCTGCCCTCACTCTGGACCATCTGGTAGTGTAGCTGTTGTGTAGCGGTGCTTTCACAACTGAGCAGGGTTTTAGTTTTTAAAAATGAGTATTTTGGGGTGGGCATTTTTAAAAAAAGAAATCTACAACTTTGAGTCAAATGTGAACCCTCCAATGACATTGAATGTGGCAGATTTGAGTTTAAAACGTGTCTGTTCCTGCATTGCAGGGGGTGGGACTTGATGGGCCTTTGGACCCCTTCCAACCCTGCAGTTTTATGATCCTTCCATTTTCCATTGCACATAACTGCAATTTTTTTGGTGTCACTTCTTTGAGGCTATTTGAAAGCTGCTTTTGTGAGATCTGGGACTGCAGTGAATGGAGCTGCCTCTACTCTGTGAAGTTGACTGTGAATGTCTGCATTGAGATCCCCTTTCATTCATGTCCCTCCATTCATCTTTGTTGTCATGCTACCTCATTTTTGTTCTTTCATTCTTCCCCTCCCCCTTGCTAAAAATAACCTCCTTGGGATTTTCATCATCCAGACCTGTAGCATGCACAGTCTGCCTCCTGAGAGAGCCAGTGTGGTGTAGTGGTTAAGAGCGGCAGTCTCGTAATCTGGTGAACCGGGTTCGTGTCTCCGCTCCTCCACCTGCAGCTGCTGGGTGACCTTGGGCCAGTCACACTTCTCTGAAGTCTCTCAGCCCCACTCACCTCACAGAGTGTTTGTTGTGGGGGAGGAAGGGAAAGGAGATTGCTAGCCGCTTTGAGACTCCTTAAAGGGAGTGAAAGGCGGGATATCAAATCCAAACTCCTCCTCCTCCTCCTCCTCCTCCTCCTCCTCTTCTTCTTCTTCTTCTTCCTGCCACTCAGCTATAGAGTCGCCATGTGTCCTCCTTTACAGGATGATTATCTTCTTTTCATGGCCAGCTCTATAATGAGGAATGGCGCTGTGGTCTAAACCACTGAGCCTAGGGCTTGCCGATTGGAAGGTCAGCTCCCATTGCTTGGTCCCTGCTCCTGCCAACCTAGCAGTTCGAAAGCACGCCAGTGCAAGTAGATAAATAGGTACCGCTCTGGCGGGAAAGTAAACAGCATTTCTGTGTGCTCTGGCTTCCATCACAGTGTCCTGTCATGCCAACAATCCCTCGCCTGATCCCTCTAGCCCCCATTGACTGGTGGCAGAGATGGCTGCATCTTGCATTCTCCTGCCTTCGATGGGGCTGTGTGCGCGCAGCTGCTGGAGCATTCTCCTAAACTGCAGATAAACAAACCGAGTTAGTGCATAAGCACTAGGACACCACTGGCTTCCCTCTCCCCATCATGCGCTTGTGCAGACAATGTTCTTGCACAGGTAGTCCAAGATGGCGGCAGCTTGTGCCCTGTTCTGGCTGATGGCTGTAGCCACTGCCAGTGCCAGAGGAACTAGGTGGGCAGCGTGGAGGCTTGGCAGAGGCTACAGGCATGTCACCTGGCCCAGTTGCTGAGCATGCCTGCCCAGCTTGGAAGCAGCTTTGGTGAGGTTGCATGTGGCATAAGACCCTCTGTAGGAGTGAGACGTGGTCGGAGGAGCCATCGGGTTCGCCTCGCGTGGCGAAATGTCTTGGGCCGGCCCTGCCTCTATTTGAAAGGTTGTCAGAGAACTGTTGTCCTCTTGAAGGGCTGTGTGATCCAAGCTTGCTCTGAAGATAAAGGATCACCTGAAGGGAGAGCTTCAGGTTTGACTTTGCCCATCCACTGTTCGCGTTCTTACTGTATACTGAGCAGACCTGCAGTTTGTAAGACAGTGAGATGCCATTTCAGGTCAGAGTCTCATGCTTAGACCAGCTGTTTTAAGAGGCAGAACATAAGGAGTGGCCCATCTAGTCCAGCATCCTGTTCTCACAGCGGCCAACCAGATACCTCTATTGGAAAATGCACAAGCAGGACTAAAGCACAAGAGCAACGCCCCTCTCCGGTGGTTTCCGTCTGAATTGATGTTCAGAAAGGTTACTGCCTCCAACTGTGGAGCCATCCTGGCTAATAGCCATCAAATTTTCCGCCATGAATTTGTCTAATCCTCTTTGAAAGCCATCTAGGTTGGCGGTCATCACTACTTCCTGTGGGAGTGAGTTCCATAGTTTAACAATGTGCTGCATGAGGAAGGACTGTTTTTTTTTTAATCTGTCCTGAATTGTCTAACATTCTGTTTCACTGGAGTTCTGGTTTTATGAAAGAGGGCAAAAATATTTTCTTTCTCCAGTGCATGCTTAATTTTACAAACCTTTTCTCTAGGAGTTTCCTCCTCTATTTACTTGATTGTTTTGGTTGACCTTTTGTGAACCTTCTTGGCGATTCTGAACTGAGGGAGTTTTTTCTTTTTCTTTTCGTGTTTCTACTTTCAACTCTCGCCTCTAGAAGGGAGAGAAGCCGCCCTCCTTGCAAAGAAAGGGGATTTATTTATTTAAATTCCTTTCTGCTGGCCTTCAGCATCGCGGTGGCAGCACTTTCCTGTGCGAGGAGGCGTGTGGGAAGGTCTCACGGAAAAAAGAGCTGTAATTTTAGATGTTTGGATTCTTGTTCCGAGGGGAGACGAAAAGCTGGAGGATGTACTTATGTGGCGAATTTAAAAAGTGGTGTGTAACTGAGACAGGCTCCTTCCAAACCACCAAGAACGCAGAAGGCTCTTGTCTAGCGGGTCCCTGAGTCGCAGCAGCAGAGCCGAAAAGGGAGCTCATTCGGAGCCGCGGGGAGCTCTATAGAGCTGGATCAGGGCAGGGATTCCTTCTCTAGACCATGGAAAATAGACCTGTGTCTCTAAACGCAATGGCTGTTCCTCAGCTGCTTCTCTTTAAAGGGAAAAATGTAGTAACTGCTGTCTTGAGAGATCTCTCAACTGCTTTGAGTTCCTGAGGCCAGGATCGGGCAGGGTTTTTCAGTGTCCCACCCTCAGCAACCCAACGCCAGAAAATGATTTCAGACCTCCTGTAGGCAGGCATTTGGACGTTTGACCCAACAAATACAATTATTACCGTTATCCATTGGCTTAGCTAACAGTATTTATAACCCTTGGATAACTCAAAGGGAGTTTTCAGCAGCTGGACAATGTTTCCAAAAGTTCACCAGCGTTTTAGTGCGCCATTTCTCTTAGCACATGTAGCTGTGTGTACAATTTTGCCTGATCTCTATACTCTTTGCAAGCAGATCTGCACAATTCAATGCACCTTTGTAGGTCATTTTCACAGACATGTGCAATTTCAACGCACAATTTCCCTTAACATACACATGCTTTTGGTTTTTTTTATAATAATTTTTATTAATTTTAACATATAAATTATAGTACATACCACAAAACTTCACCACTTATACAAGCTTTTTTTTTTTTTTTTTTTGGACTGCCATCAGCACCTCTGCTGATCCACCGTTTTGACCACTTCTTATGCATTTCTTAAATTCATATTGCCTTTAATTATCTTAACTAACCATCCTCCCCTTTATTCATTTTTGCAATAGTTCCAATAATTCACCTCATAAAACTTCTTGCAAACCTGCAAACGTAGTCTGATCATCACAATTACTTTTCAAATAGTCTGTAAATTTACGCCAGTCTTCTGTGAATTTCTGGTCCTGCAGATTTCGAATCCTTCCTGTTAGTTTATCTAGTTCTGCATTGTCCATTAATTTCATCCTCCATTCTTCTTTCATCGGTAATTCTTCTTGCTAACATACACATGTTTTGGTTGGAGAACTCCGTCACAAAATTCAGAGCTGGTTGGATTTGGAAGGACAGCTGCATTTCAGTTCAAGTATTGTTTTGAAAATTGCAAATGAGGCAGGCTTGCATTCAAATGTGAACAGAACCACGTTTCTCACTCACCTACCCACCCCTAACTCTTAATATCCTGGCTGGGGGCAGCTCATTCTCTGACACTAAATTTTGAGAGGCAGGCGGCTAAGAAAGCTGTCCAGGAGCCTCTGCCCCTGTTTCTAATCTTACCTTAGCCAGAAATTCACAAATGGCAGCCGACAAATAGAGCCAGACATCTGGTGTCCTGCCTCATTTACAATATGGGCGTATTACTGAACTGTCGTCGAGGATTCTTGAGACGGGGCTTCCTCAGTGATGGCACCCAAGTTGTGAGAACTCCATATTCTGGGAGATTTTATTCAGGGGCCACTCCTGGGTGGCTTTTAGGGTTAGGGTCAAAACAGCATTTAGTTTAGAGAGAAGGTGAGAGAGAGGGGACATGATAGAAGTTTATAAGATTATGACTGGCATGGAGACGGTGGATAGAGATGAGTCTTTCTCCCTCTCTCAGAATGCTTGAACTCATGGGTATCCAAGGAAGCTGGATGTTAGAAAATTCAGGACAAATCAAAGAAAGTACTTCTTAATGCAGCCTTCTTCTTCTTCTTGTTATATTTTTTTATACTCTGCCTTTTCCCCTGATGGGACTCAAGGCAGCTTACAGATAAAAACAAGAACCACTAGAAACATAAGACAATTCAATCAATAAAATACAATTAAACACTGATAGAATTTAAAACTATATCCATATATAAAATCTGTAAAACGCATCAATAGTTACAATAAACGATAAACTATGGAACTTGCTCCCACAGGAGGCAGTGATGGCAACCAACCTCGATGGCTTTCAAAGCAGAATCCTGCTTAGGGCTGTCTTAAGTATATGTGGCCCTGGGGTGCAAAAATCTGCCCAGTGCGCCCCCCCAGGTTGCCCAGTCCCAGGCGCGCAGGAGGGTGGAGCCAACCAGCCAGCTGGCTCGGTCACCCCTGAACTCATGGCACAGAGCTGCCCGCAGCAGAAGAGCCTGGCGTAGCGCTCTGACCAATGTGTGAACTCTTTCCCGGACTCAACTCTCGGGCCCCGGACTCTTGGCCTGGCGCCCCTGATAGCCTGCCGCCCGGGTGCCCTGCACCCCTAGTGCCTGTGGTTAAGACGGCCCTGATTCTGCTTAGGAGCTTCCCTTTGGGCATCTGGCTGGCCACTGTGGGAGCAGGGTGTTGGTTTAGATGTATTCTTGCATGCTTTTGACCTGAGCAATCTTTTAAGGTGTTCTTTCATGTTTCATGGTGTGCTACTTTCGTCTTGCACAACAAGTGTTCCACTGTTTCAAAAAGTTTTGCCAGTGGAACCAGTGAATCACTAAGGGACATTAAGCTGGTGCTACAGTGGATGCAGCCCTATCTAACTTTCTCCCTAATGCTACTGAATTGTTTCTCACTTAGAGCAGGTTTGTTTCCTCAGGGCCGGCCCACCCATGAGGCAAAATGAAATAATCGCCTCAGGTGGCAGGATCCACCAGGGCAGCAGATCCTGGTGTTGAGTCCCACCCCCTGTTCCTGATGGAGATCTTCCCAGACCCCTTCTTACCTGGCATGGAGGGAGTCACCATTTTGGGGTCTGCCTCAGGTGCCAAAATGTCTTGAGCCAGCCCTGGTCTCCCTTTTCCCAATTGAAATCAGCTGAAAAGCTCTGTGCAGCGACAGAGCCCATCTCAAAGCTGTGCGGGGATGCTGATCAGAGTCAGCCCTTGTGTGATTTGTGTAGTGCCAAGTTAAAGGTCCAGTGCTGCAGTTATTTATCCTTGTCAAGGAACAGTCCCCAGGGCTCACCTGGAAGATCTATCATCTACAAGGGCCTTTCAAAAGCAGCAGATGAAATACGGGCATTTCCCTTCCCCCTCCCCCTTCAAGGAACTGCGAAAGGCATTTTGAACGGGAGATCAGCTTTGAACCTGATGAGCTCCACAGATGTCCAGATGAACCAAACCTTAATAAAGCAGCAGCAACCTAAATGTTTCTGTAATTAAACCAATATTGCCTGGAATGATTTTCTTTTCCAGATCAGGAAGTGTCTTGCACCACTGGAATGAAATCTACCACTTTGTGGAACATCTGGCCCACAAATTTATAAGGTAAGAAATTTGGCTGATAGTAGAAGGTTGATTTCAAGGAGCTTAAGTGTGATTAGGCTTCGGACGTGCATGTTTACTCGGAAGTAAGTTCCACTATGTTCAATGGGGCTTAAAGTTAAAGGGTAAAGGGACCTCTGACCATTAGGTCCAGTCGTGACCGACTCTGGGGTTGTGGCGCTCATCTCGCTCTATGGGCCGAGGGAGCCGGCGTTTGTCCGCTGACAGCTTCTGGGTCATGAGGCCAGCATGACTAAGCCACTTCTGGTGAACCAGAGCAGCACACGGAAACGCCATTTACCTTCCCGCCGGAACGGTACCTATTTATCTACTTGCACTTTGACGTGCTTTCGAACTGCTAGGTTGGCAAGAGCAGAGACCGAACAACAGGAGCTCACCCCGTCGTGGGGATTCGAATTGCCGACCTTCTGATCGGCAAGCCCTAGGCTCTGTGGCTTAACCCACAGTGCCACCCGCGTCCCTCAATGGAGCTTAGTCCCAGGTTAAAAGTCCTTTTGTTTTGCTGAGTAAACATGCATGGAATCAGGCCTTCATGTCTAATTGTGGATTATACCAGAGGAGAATCAAGTTCTTTCATCTCTCTTGGCTTCAGTTGGGCTTGTCCTTTTGATTCTTCATAACATCACAGCTGAGAAGAATTCATTGAGCAAATTCACAATTTAACTTGGTTGTGGAACCCTCTAGTTTGTTTGGCCTTGAGCTTTCCTTTTGCCTTACATTGGATCCTGTTTAAAAGAAGGGAGCATAATTTATAATACAGAATGAATTCCAAAATGGATCCCTTCTTTCTGTATTTGCATGAGCAAGGTATCCTAAGGGTTCCACTCTGACCGAAATAAATCGATTCATTTGTTCTAAGGGTTCCTCTCTCCGTCTCATTAAATACTTTGTTTTGGTTTTTGGTTTTTAAAAACCAGTCATGGTATTCTTCTAGCCCTTGTGTTATGTTTTTACTAAATCACTGGTTCCCAAAGTGGGGGGGTAGGATTACCGGGGGTGGGGGTGGTGCTCAGAAGCACGTTAATCACTTATTTACGATTGACCGGGCTGGATCCTAGAGTGAAGCACTTTCCTTGCTTCCTACTCTTATTGCTTTCAAAGCTATTTCCTTAGGTTACATTTGTTTGTATTTATGATTCTGAGTTGCCACACTTCACAAGATAGCAGTTATTGGAACAGCTGCTGATTTTCTTATTTTTCACTGTACATCAGTGGTGGGTGAAGGTTTGTACATGTTTGATAAATCGCTACAGACAAATATTTTATGCTCTAAATTTCCTTCACCCTTCTATTTTCGTTAATAAGAATGTGGGGGGAAATTCATGCAATATTCTTGGCTGAATTTTGTTGTGTTGTTATCTTCCTTAAGGGACGCGGGTGGCGCTGTGGGTAAAACCTCAGTGCCTAGGACTTGCCGATCGTATGGTTGGCAGTTCGAATCCCCGCAGCGGGGTGAGCTCTCGTCGTTCGGTCCCAGCTCCTGCCCACCTAGCAGTTCGAAAGCACTCTTAAGTGCAAGTAGATAAATAGGTACCGCTTTATAGCGGGAAGGTAAACGGCGTTTCCGTGTGCAGCGCTGGTGCTGGCTCGCCAGCTGCAGCTTCGTCACGCTGGCCACGTGACCCGGAAGTGTCTTCGGACGGCGCCGGCTCACGGCCTCTAGAGCGAGATGAGCACGCAACCCTAGAGTCGGACACGACTGGCCCGTACGGGCAGGGGTACCTTTACCTTTACCTTTATCTTCCTTAGTGGGCCGTGCAAGCCGCTGTTCTGAATAATGCTTTTTATAGGGTTAGGGCAGGGGACACTGGGGATGAGTTTATGGAACCAAGGGGATGGCGACCCAATAAAGTTTGGGAACCACTGCTGCAGAGTCTAGAACCACATAAGGCTTGCATAGCTGTGCACAGAAGCCTGACAACCAGCTGATCTTTGGCATTGTGTGAGGGGCTGGGCAAGCTCCTGCAAAACTTCTTTTGGCCCTGCTATGCCTCTTCACCTGTCCCACACATAATGTCATAGATTACATCAGCTGTGGCGCAGGTGGGCATGGCTAGTTAGGCACTGAAAGTTCAGTTGGTTCCCCACCGGCTTTTGACCTATGCTACAAACCAACAAGTTGCCATGGTGTTCTCCAAAGGAACCTGCAAGATCACCTTGCCTCATATCCACCCACTGGACTGCTTCAATCAGTGGAAATGGCAGTGTTTCAGGTGCCCCTTAATACCTGTTCCCTATTAGTAAGAACCTTTTAGTGTGGCAGAACCAACACTTTGGAACTCCCTGCCTGTTGATATCAGACAGGCATCTTCACCTTACTCTTTTCAGCACCTGCTAAGACATAATTTTTTAGACAGCCTACCCAGATGCTTAGAAAGTTGATGCAGGTCTTAATTTGTTTTCTGTCTATTGTTATTTAAACTTTTTTGAGCCTATTAAATTTTTCATTTTTCTTAGTGATGAGTTCGTTGTCTTATCTTTTTCATAAGCAGCTTTGTTTTTTTACAGTCAAGTGGTCTGTATATTTTATGAAATAAATAAATAAACATATGGAAATATTTCTGACGGGTGCCGAAAAGAATACAGCGAAGACCGCTTCCTGATATCAATAGGCAGGGAGTTCCAGAGTGCAAGAGAATGGTTTTTATTTTTTTCAGTTCCAGCCCTAGATGGTTCAGAAATGATCCCTGGGTGGGTCCCAAACTCTTTACGTTCATGTTTGTCCATGGTGAACCAAAGCGTCGATTGTAACCCTTGTGTTCCCTTTTTCCAGCCCCCAGCTGAGGATGTCCTTCATTGTTTTCTCAACCAGAGGCTCAACTCTGATGAGGCTCACTGAAGACAGGTAAGAGGAAGCCGGGAAGGCAAGGGTGGTGGTGGGCTGCAAAGGTCTGAGGCTTGTGCATCGTGCACACCTGGTTTTGCAAGGTCAGGAGCAAACATGACCATGTTGTGGACTTCTAAAGAAGTTGGAAGATCCAGGGCAGATAAAAGAAGGGACTTCTTCACACAGTGCAGAGTTAAACTATGGAACTCGCTCCGACAGGAGGCAGTGATGGCCACCAATCTAGATGGCTTTAAAAGAAGATAAGACAAATTCATGGAAGAGAAGGCTATCAAGGCCTACTAGCCTTCATGGTCAGAGGCAGCACTGCTTTTGAGTAACAGTTGCTGGAAACTGCAGCAGGGGAGAGTGCCACTCTTGAACCCTGCATGCTGGTTAGCCACTTTGAGAAGACTAGGTGGGCCATTGAGCTGACCCAGCAGATTCTTCTTTTGTCCTTATGGCAGAGTGCGTTCAGTTCTGATGTGATGCTTGTGAGGTCTGGTGCCGAATCTTACAGCCCTGGGTTTGACTTCATATCCCTGTTCTGATTTTTGAACCCGTGTGCCTCTGGGGTTTGAAAACCTGCAAAGCGTTTCTTTTTAAAGACTGCCGTTCTCCAAAAGCCCTCCAGCACCTTGTCACGGAATATATTTGGGTACTGGGATGGTGCTGGTGGGATTTGCTGCATTCTTGAAACAAACTAGAAGCTAGCCTTGAGAAAATGCCAGCTGGAATGAGGAGGCTGGTTCTTGTGCACAATAATGACACAACTGGGGTTTTAAGGCTGTATCCTTGAAGGATTTCTTTAAAAGCCAACTTAAAATGATGTGGAGCGTGCCCCAGTGCTACAATTAGCCCAATTAAAGTTTCCATAGAATAAATCATAACAAGGGAACTTCTGGGAGAAACGCTTTTCCCTATCCACTTTCTCTGTGCCACGTGTCGTTTTATTTTATCATCATCATCAACCTTTATTACGGTCCAGAGACCCAACAAATCATTACAAAGCAATACACAATTCATACAGCCTACCTCCAGGTTAAACAAGCATTTTGTTCAGAATATAGGGCTCATTTGATCTTGCAACCACCGATAAAAACTTTGCCACTGCTAGTGTTCTAACATTTGTCCGGTCTTCCAGTAGGAACCTGACATAGTGAGCCTCTGATTTTCCCGGGAAAGGTACCAGCAAGGGTAGTATCAGTTCAGCCCTGGCTTGCTCATATTTTGCACAATGCAACAAAATATGTTTTATGGAATCGATGTCTTGAGCACACGAGCAAAGTCTGTCCTGGTAGGGAACTCCTCTCAACCTGCCATCCGACACTGCAGAAGGAAAGTCTGTCTTTGGTGAAAAGCCTTTGGTAGTTTGGTACTGTCAGGTTTTTAATGTAAGATGTTAACTTAAAGACATACCCATATTGAACTCGTTTTATTTTATATTGATGATATTCTTTCTCCTGGGGACACTCCCAAAAGTCCCCAAAACACACCTGAAATTGTTAAGCCTTCCGGCCTCATTAACATCATGGTGCTTCTCATCAAGTAAGGAATTAAACAGATAACGTTACTGCAAAATGTTAACCGTTCAACTGGAATCTCCCTGGAAAACCAAACCCTTTGCACTAATTGTGAACTGAAGAAATGGGATTTTCTCAACAAATGTGCACTGCCTGTTGGATTTTGTGGAGACCCCCTCCCCATGTGTTGGCTGAACTGGCAATCTCCTTCCCATGGAGATACCAGCAGCATGAGTTCATTCCGAGATAGTCTGAGGACCACAGAGGCGTTATCTTGGCTTGAAAGCCTTCCGAACTCCACTTGGCTCCTTCGAGTCAGTTTTCACAGCTGAGTGAAACACCACAGAGCCCACCCTGCTCAGCCTGTTTTTAATCTGCCTGTGTGCCTGCGTTTCGAAAAGATTACATTGGATGTCCAGGACTTTTAAAAGTCTTTCCCATGAACTCATTAATCTTGAAGTTGGTTTGGGTGGAGGAAGAGAGGGAAGAGGGTGGCTGCTTTCACATAAATCTGGAGCCTGAAGATTAGACTCTCGTAATACTAGAGATCGTGGACGTCCAGTGAAGATTCTGGACAGGTTAAAGGAAGCCCTTCTTCACACTATGGAACAGTTCAACTATGGAACTCCCTCCTGCAGGACTCAGTGATGGATCCGTTTAGCTTCCACAGCTTATAATAATTGCTTTCTCCATTCGCCTCGAGTTAGACTGATTTTCACCCAGCAATTTAGCAAAGGGGGGCAATCCATACCCCTGGGCCACCCCCACACAATGCCCTGCCACACTCTCTTTCCTCTTTTCTGAAGCCAGGTAGAATTGTCTGCTAAGCTATAGATGTGTTATACCAGGGACGTCCAACTCACAAGAGACTGCGATCTACTCACAGTGTAAAAAGACTGGCAGTGATCTACCCATTGTCGTCGGATGGATCAAAGTTGTTGGGCTTTTTCTGGGAAGCCAAAGTTGTTCAGCTTTTTTAAAGGAAGCAAACGAATGAAGGAAATGTAAAGTTTTATCTCTCTGACTACGATATATGCAGCCATACATTGTTACAAGTATATGAATGAAGGAAGGAAGGAAATTGAATATATGAATGAATGAAACTGAATGAGCATTGTGATATACACAGAACATAATCAAAAGTTGATTATATAAAACACAGTTTAGGGTCCTGAATCCATAGTCAAATAGTGGACCTTAATCTGATGGTCAACTTTTTGGCTAGGAACCAACAGTTGCAGAGCTTTTTTGGGAAAGGCAAAGTTGTTCAGCTTTTCTTAGGGAGCCAGAGTGGTTGAACTTTTTTAATGAAACAGTAATTGTTGAGATTTTTATTTTATTTTTTACTTTTTATTTTGGGGGGAAGGAGATCCCTGAGAGACTGGAGATCTACCAGGAACACCCCGCGATCTACCAGTAGATGTGATCTGCCTGTTGGATGTGCCTGTGTTACACAATGTGATTTATAAAATCTAGCTATATAAACTTCATTGATTCATCAAAATATTGTGAGCAAGAAGGTCCAGCTGCTTAAATTTTGTGTTGTATGAAGGCGAGGACTGGCTGGGAGGGACAGAATAAAGAACTATAGAACCATAGAACTGTAGAATTTGAAGGTCACCTTGCCCAACCCCCTGCAACGCAGGAATACTTATGAGGTGTTCAATAAACTGGTCCTGAGCACAGCTTGGGCCCCAGGATACAGTCTGAAGTGCACCTAGGAGACTACCACCTTGTGGAAACTAATCAGGACTGGTCAGTACCTGGAAGGGAGACTCTTCAGTGAATATATCTACATTCTCTGTGTTCCATTGATGGTAGAAAGGCAGGATATTGATGTAAGAAAATGTATTACAAAAATGAAAGGAACATGCTTGACATAAGTTTATAAAAATATTTGCATGCTGCTGTGTCATAAAATATACATACTGTATAAGCAGTTTGCAGCAATAAAAACAAACAAATAAAATACAGTAAAACCATAAAAGTTAAAAGCAGATATCAATTTACTATTGTGAATGGATGTCTACTTACCCTAATTGCCTGAACTGGCCTGGCGAAATAGAAAGGTTTTCCGCAGGTGCTTTAAGATGGCACAAAAGGTTGAATTGGCTAAATTCAGCATCTAAAAATGTGTCCCCTGTTTCAACTGTGTTGCATTTCATTTTGAATATAGTTTGGAATGGGCAGATCTAAAATCTTTATATCTGAGTGTTATTCCTCGTGCACCAATTTTATCCATAGCGAGTTGGCTTTCCCTCAGTGGAGATGTTGTGTTCTGCTGTTTCAGGGAGCAGATCCGTCAAGGCTTGGAGGAGCTCCAGAAGGTCTTGCCAGGAGGAGACACGTACATGCACGAAGGCTTCGAGAGGGTAAATCGCAAACCGCACCAGCGTGACACTTGCTCCCAATCACACTGTGGGTGGGCAGCAGGTGGATCAGGCCCGAAACATTGCTGTTTCAAAACATGGCCCCTTATTCTTCTCAATTTCTTCTTTATGGTTCTGATGGTCATTTTTGTTTCTCTTTCAGGCAAGTGAGCAAATTTACCATGAAAATGTTCAAGGTAAGAATGAGTTTGGGGGTCTCTAAATGGAAGCCTAGGGCTTGCCAATCAGAAGGTTGGTGGTTCGAATCCCCGCGACAGGGTGAGCTCCCATTGCTCGGTCCCTGCTCCTGCCAACCTAGCAGTTCGAAAGCACCTCAAAGTGCAAGTAGATAAATAGGTACCACTCCAGCGGGAAGGTAAACGGCGTTTCCGTGCACTGCTCTGGTTCGCCAGAAGTGGCTTAGTCATTCTGGCCGCATGACCCGGAAGCTGTACACCGGCTCCCTCAGCCAGTAAAACGCTGCAACCCGAGTTGTCCGTGACTGGACCTAATAATGGTCAGGGGTCCCTTTACCTTTACCTTAAATGGAAGTTCCTTTATTGTCCTGTAAGTGATGGACGGATGGTACCTGCCTCTTCTGCTGCTCTACCTGTGGAAAATGTCAGGTTTAGATCCCTACCCTTGAACTGACTTGCTCAAAAAGGGAACCTAAAGAACTGAGGCCAACAGCGGTAACAAGTCTCCAGGCCTTATTGACATATTAAAAGCCAAACCTATTGCTGGGTCTAGTTATGGGATCAGCCTGAGAGTTCCTAAGCAACTGGAATGTGGATCTGTGATTTGTCCCTAAGATCAGCTTTTATACCTGAGGACTGCGAAGGGCTTGTTCTAAGTTTACCATTTGTTCCAAAACAGTTTATAGAATTAAAGGATTGCAGATAGAAGGCATCCCAAGCCTCATCTACTCCAACTGCTAGCAAAGCGAGTGTTACAGATAAAGAATCCATCTAACCTTCGCTGAAAAACTCCCAATGAAGGGGAGTGACAAAGCTCACAGTTCAAGACTCAGTCCCCAAAATGGCGTTTGATGACCTAGAGGCAAACTCGGCCCTCCAGATGTTTTGAGACTACAGTTCCCATCATCCCTGTCCTGTTACCTAGGGATGATGGAAGTTGTAGTCCCAAAACATCTGGAGGGCCGAGTTCGCCTATGCCTGACCTCGAGTTTAAAATGGAGAAGCAGCCAAACAAGAGTGTAGGAAGAATTTCTGCTTAAGTGGGGTCCTGGATCATGAGAAAGAGCAGGGAGACATCCCTAAGTTTCTTACTGAATGTTTATAACTAGCATAAACTTGGGGTTTCTGATTTGAATATTATCACGTTAAGGAGTTGGTTTTTAAAGCCCTTCACAATTTGAGAGCTGAAGTCTGGCAAAGTAAGTTTTAGATGGCCCCAATCCTCTTGGGTGCTACTTTTTTTCAACTGCTTTTCTCAACTGCCCCAGAAATCAGTTGAACCCAAGACTAGCAGAGTATCTAAACTGATTTTTCATTCTCTCCAGCAGTGTGGCAATTTTTTAAAACATCTGCTCCTGGGGTTTTTTTTGGGGGGGGCCACTCTAACCGTAAGGTATTTTAAAGAGGCTGTTAATTACTGGGGCTTTTGCTTTTTTCTCCCTTGCAGGTAGAAGTCTTGCGATTATATTTAGCTTTGACAAGTGCAAAATGTCATCTTTAGCATGTAATCCTTGATTTCAGAGGCCTCTCAGATTTATTGCAAGGAGCTGCCGGCAACCATCCAAATTACCTTTAATT
Source organism: Podarcis siculus (assembly GCA_034642415.1). NCBI lineage: Eukaryota > Metazoa > Chordata > Lepidosauria > Squamata > Lacertidae > Podarcis > Podarcis siculus. The sequence goes on from JAXCMG010000067.1 coordinate 2,356,021, forward strand.
GGTTCTGCTTCATGATGGTTGTGTGTTTTTCGGTTGATACCGATGACAAGCCTGGGCCGGGCTTAAGAGCGAGATAACAATCTCCTTGGGAGAAGAATGCATTTTGGCAGGCGGTGCTGCAATCTAGATGATAATATGCTTGGCTCTTCTACTTTACAAGCAATTCTGTCATAGTGGGGCCAGCTCCCAAATAGGTCCAGGGTTCATGAACCTTCCAGAGCATCATTTGCACCCGGGGCCAAACTCTACAGGGTGGAGGGCACAGCAGCAACCATTGATTCATTGTTTATTATTTATAGCATTTATATCCCACCTTTTTCTCCAAGGGGCTCAAGATGGTGAACATGGTTCTCCCCTCTCCACAACAGCCCTGTGAGGCTGTGGAGCGATATTGTGACTGGCTCCAGGGCCACCTAGTGAGATACAGCATAACTGAGTGGGGATTTGAACCCTGGTCTCCCAGGCCCTAGTCCAACACCTTAACCACTATGCCACACTGGCTCTGGCATGGCTCCAACTCTCCCTTCCTCACCCTAAAAGGTTAAGGTAAAGGGACCCCTGACCATTAGGTCAAGTTATGACTGACTCTGGGGTTGCTGTGCTCATCTCGCTTTATGGCCGAGGGAGCCGGCATACAACTTCCAGGTCATGTGGCCAGCACGACTAAGCCACTTCTGGTGAACCAGAGCAGCGCACGGAAGCACCGTTTACCTTCCCACCGAAGCGATACCTATTTATCTACTTGCACTTTGACGTGCTTTCAAACTGCTAGGTGGGCAGGAGCAGGGACCGAGCAACGGGAGCTCACCCCATCACAAGGATTCGAACCACCGACCTTCTGATCAGCAAGTCCTAGGCTCTGTGGTTTAACCCACAGCGCCACCCGCGTCCTCACCCTACTATAGGACAAAGGTGGGCTGACTCACAGAGCATGAGTCGCTGATAAGTTTTAGAAAGCATGAGTGTGTGCTCACAGTCGTTCCACTGATTTGTGCTTCTGAGTATGCCCTCTTGCTTATGGGCATCAGAAGTATCTTTCTGGGTTAAGCCCAAGGTCAGCCTCGTCCAGTGTCCTTACCATCAATGCCAGCAGTGAGCTACCAGGTAGCCCAGTAGACTCTTCCTTTCCTTCTGGCCACCCATGGCAGAACTGTTAGAATTCCTGCTCCATGGTTGCAGTCATGGGGTTTTAGTCTATCACATGACGGTATATGTTTTGACTCCACAGAGTGGGAAGTGACGGAGACAGGATGTTTGTGTTACTGTGTTCCGTGAAGTGGGACTATTGTCCTTTGTTTTTTCTCTTTGCTGTCTGAAGCTAGAGAGAGAGGGAGCCATGTTGCAGTGCTCTGTGTGTGTTTATATGTAAATAAAGTAGATTAGCCAAAATGCTGAGTTGCTGAGGTCTGTTATGCAAGCTGCAAAGACTCTGCGGATCCCTAAGTGTGCCGATGTCTGTTGGCATCGGTTGCTGTGATGTTTGGGCTGAAGAAAGCTTATGAAGCTCCCGAACGATTGACCAGGAGGGAGACAATATGCCAGTCGGGCATGTGTCTCTGCCAGAGTCCTACTCGAGTGTAGGCTGAACTCCTAACAAGAACTTGTCTCATGGCATGCTGACATCACACTCTTATGCATTACCCTCTTCGTAATTGACTAACAGTGACAGAAGGTGGGGAAATGCAGGATGTGGACCCCTGGCAGAGCATAAGGCTCAGTCCCTGCCACCTTCTAGGCCTGGCTAATATTCCTGATTGAAGCCCCAGAGAGGCACTGTCAACTAGTGTGGACAATACTGAGCCAGCTGGATCTCTTTGCATGCCAAAGATCCCATCTTCCGTCCCTGGCATCTGCAGGCAGAGCTGGAAAAGCCTCTCTGTCAGAAATCATGAAGAGCAGCTGCTGCCACTACATGTAGACAGCTCTGAGCTGGAAGGACCTGAGAGAAGGCAGCTCCCTGTGTTACTGTCATGTCATGGCACGAGGCAAATCCTGTTAGATGTCACGGATGGGATGGAGGAGCCAGATTCTGTGGCTTGTTCTGGAGGCAGCTGCACATTTGCCGCCATGCTTGGTTTGGTCCTTGGGCAGAAACATGTGATGCTATGTTTAAGTCAACACCTAAGGCAGGCATAGGCAAACTCGGCCCTCCAGGTGTTTTGAGACTACAATTCCCATCATCCTTGACCTCTGGTCCTGTTAGCTAGGGATGATGGGAGTTAGTCCCAAAACATCGGGAGGGCCGAGTTTGCCTATGCCTGGCTTAAGGTGTAAACGGTAGCTGTGCCGAAGAGGCATTTGGAAGAATCTGTAATGTACAGGGATGTATCAGAGACCCACAACAGACTGTGCCCCCTTGCTGTGTGTTTGCTTGGTTGCAAATCCAAGTCTGTTGCTATATACTGTTCAGTAATGGTTGGAAAGGCACAGATACCAGCCGAAATTCTTCTCTTGTGGCCTGAACAGCACAATAATGCTGTAGAGCAAGTCTGACTAGAGAAGAAGCAGGACAAAAGTTTAATGTACATGCTCCATGGGCTACAATGGCACTCTTAGAACACCTGCTAACACTGGTGAAAGAACCAGCCATTGCTTAGCCAAACTTACCTTTTGCGCCACACTTTCTAGGCAGGGATCCGTGCTTTAAAACTCCATGTCCAAGTGCTTTTTTTTTTTTTTTGCACCAGAGTTTTCCCTCCTGCATTTCAGGGGGTTGGACTAGATGACCATCAGAGGTCCCTTCCGACTTCACAGTTCTGTGATTCTATGATTCCATGCATCCACATGCTGTTTGATAATGCTCCACTTCATCTCCTCACTCACCATATTAATGGAACGGTTTTCCTCTCTTCAGGTTATAGGACGGCGAGTGTCATCATTGCACTGACAGACGGAGAGCTTCACGAGGACCTTTTCTTCTATGCAGAAAGAGAGGTAAATGGGATGGGTTGAAAATCAGTGGGAAGATGAGGGGCTGGGTGCCTGGCTCCCCATACCTGCCTGTTCAGTCAAAGGTGGGTTTTGTCAGCAGGGAAATTCTTTGTCTTGCCTTCAGTGAAACTGTGTGAGCCAAATAACCTGCTTTTGTGGGTCATGTATGATTCTTGAATATATGGAGTCTATATTTCTTCTGATCACGAACAGAAGACCTTGCCCTTTCTCCCTACTAATGCCAACCTGCCTTCACAAACCAATGCGAGTGGCGCTGTGGCCTCTTGGGCTTGCCAATCAGAAGGTTGGCGGTTTGAATCCACACAACGGGGTGAGCTTCTGTTGCTCTGTCCCAGCTCCTGCCAACGCAGCAGTTCGAAAGCACACCAGTGCAAGTAGATAAATAGGTACTGCTGTGTTTCTGTGTGCTCTGGTTTCCGTCATGGTGTTCTGTTGTGCCAGAAGCGGTTTAGTCATGCTGGCCACATGACCTGGAAAGCTGTTTGTGAACAAACGCCGGCTCCGTCGGCCTGAAAGCGAGATGAGCGCCGCAACCCCATAGTCTCCTTCGACTGGACTAAACTGTCCATGGGTCCTTTACCTTTTTTTACCTTTTACCTGTACACACCGAATTTTAGGGAGCAGAGCTTCTGCATTAAAGGCAAGGCAGTCTGGACAGATGCGATTCCTGGCCTCTTCTCTAGACGTCAAGCTCTTTGCCTGACCAGCCTTGCTGTGGAGAAGCAGGGAGTGGTATATGCTGGCTGTCCAGTTCTGTGGTCATGGCACTTGTCATTTCACAGAGGAAGGGTTGAGACTGAGCGACCGATCCCAGTACACCCATCTTTTAGAAACCCTCATACTAAAATGCTCCTCCCATCACGATTCAGGGTTGCTGCAGACGGCTTCTCAAGCACATCTCCCTGTACTTGCAAGAGATCGCATAAGTGAACCTGTATGGTTGGGTGTCAGCAAAACCAAGTGTCCACCATGTAAACAGCAGAGGCAGCCCAAAGGGGTTTCTCCTACCCAGTCCATAGCCACATCTCAGCTGGGATTTGAAATTTCAAATGCATCCCATCCAAACCACATGTAGCATTTGACCCATCCGTCTAGACCACACTGGCTTCCACTGACCGCCCCCAAGAATCAGCCTGGCTTACCAACACCCAGTTTCATCCAAAACCCTGTTCTTAGCCATGTTCCTTTACAACCCCTATTTTTATTAAAAACCCAAGAAAAGGCACAGCCTTTATCTCCCTTCTCCGTGCAGATGAAAAACCAACATTTTATCTCTCTCCAGGTTTTTCAGAAAAGCAAATAACCCCTTTCTTTGAGACAACTCGTTCATTAATCTTGTTTTGCCTCAGGAGACAGTGAGCTATCAGGTTCTGTGAGACCGATGGCATATCTTTGCACCCATAAAGATCATGTTTTGCCTGTCTGACTCTGTCTGCCTGGTGATCAAAACTGGCATGTGTTTTAAGCAAGCCTGACAGCAAGACTTTTGATTCCTTTCTGGAGACTCAGGCAGACAAGGGGAACTTTGTCCAGACAAGCTGGAAGCCACAGACTGACAGTTCAGAGGTCTGTCTCATAGATAGATGCATGTGACAAAATGACTGCAGAATTCACCTAAAATTGCACCTCATTTGGGGAAAGAATAAGAAAATAGAAAAAGATCTGTTAGCTTTTCTATGTGCAGAGCCCTTGGCAACCATCAAGGAGTAGGAACTGGATCTGGCCCCAAATGAGAGGTCCCTTGATGTGGAGCGTTGTGAGACCATCATGCCATGTGTCTCCCTGGTGCGATTTTAAAATTTTAAATGAAAAGCAGGATGTAAGTTTTCTTAAAAACTAAGAGAGCTGGCTTGGCACCCATCCTGCACCATCTGTTTGGAATCAAGCCCAGGTGTCCTGATAGGAAGTGCAGGTAGCAGATCAGAGTGTGGGAGGGGCTGAGGGGAAAACCACGTTCGAGCTTCATAAAGGTAAAGGGTAAAGGGACCCCTGAACATTAGGTCCAGTCGTGGCCAACTCTGGGGTTGCGGCGCTCATCTCGCTTTATTGACCAAGGGAGCCGGCGTACAGCTTCTGGGTCATGTGGCCTGCATGATTAAGCCGCTTCTAGCGAACCAGAGCAGCGCATGGAAACGCCGTTTACCTTCGCGCCAGAGCGCTACCTATTTATCTACTTGCACTTTGACGTGCTTTCGAACTGCTAGGTTGGCAGGAGCAGGGACCGAGCAACGGGAGCTCACCCCGTCGCGGGGATTCGAACCGCCAACCTTCTGATTGGCAAGACCTAGGCTCTGTGGTTTAACCCACAGCGCCACCTGTGTCCCATCGAGCTTCATACATTCAGCCATTTATTACATTTATATCCCAGCTATCCTCCAGGGAGCCCAAAGGTGGCCTACATACAGTGCCCCACCCTCACAACAAACAGGCAAGGTAGGTTAGGCTGAGAGGAGGTGGCTGGCCCAAGGTCCCCTGGTGAGCGGAAGCCCTTGTCTCTCCCCAGTCCTAGCCCAGCACTCTTAACCACTCTTAACCAGGCTAGCTCTTAATCCACTAGCTCCGAATCCATTTCCTCCTCCATTTGGGTTAGACTGGCATAGTCCACACCCACATGAATTTGCACATGAGGACTCTTTCCTGTTCATGCCAGGAGTTAAAGAGTCTGTCCCCTGAATTCTGCCAGAGTTTCAAACTAGTCTTCAAAAACAGCCCCGCACATCTCACATTGCAGAATTCTAACCTAGAGGTCACCTGAGCATGGATTGCTGAACCCAGGTTATCCTCATTCACTTGATGGGTGGTCCCATATATTAGGGCTCATCCGGACTTCCTTTGGTGCTAGATTTCTAGGCACATGTCTGCACTTCTTGTCCAAGCATAGATGTGTTTGGGTTGTTGATGTTTTTGTTCCAGTGCTTTCCCTGGGAAAACCTCCATTTCACTGCTGAATCAGAGCAAATACTACTAGTACTAATTAATAATAATAATAATAATTAATAATAATAATAATAATAATAATAATAATAATAATAATAATAAATAAATAAATAAATAATAATAATAATTTATTATTATTCATACCCTGCCCCTCTGGCTGGGTTTCCCCAGCCACTCTGGGTGGCTTCCAGCAAAATATTAAAATACAATAAGTCATCAAATATTAAAAGCTTCCCTAAACAGGGCTGCATTCAGATGTCTTCTAAAAGTCAGATATAGTGGTACCTTGGGTTACATATGCTTCAGGTTACATACGCTTCAGGTTACAGACTCCGCTAACCCAGAAATAGTACCTAAGGTTAAGAACTTTGCTTCAGGATGAGAACAGAAATTGTGCTCCGTCGGTGCGGCGGCAGCAGAAGGCCCCATTAGCTAAAGTGGTGCTTCAGGTTAAGAACAGTTTCAGCTTAATAACAGACCTCCAGAACGAATTAAGTTCTTAACCTGAGGTACCACTGTAGTTGTTTGTTTCCTTGACATCTGATGGGAGGGCGTTCCACAGGGCGGGTGCCACTGCCGAGAAGGCCCTCTGCCTGGTTCCCTGTCACCTCCCTTCTCGCAGTGAGGGAACTGCGAGAAGGACCTGAGCTCTGGACCTCTGTGTCTGGGCTGAATGATGGGGGTGGAGATGCTCCTTCAGGTATACTGAACTGAGGCCGTTTAGGGCTTTAAAGGTCAGCACCAGCACTTTGAATTGTGCCCAGAAACGTCCTGGAAAAATCAGTGGAAAATCCAATTGCCATTTGCTCCAATTCAGTGGTAAAACACAGGACCTCTGATCCCTCAGGCTGTGCTGAATGGCCATGAAGGGCAAATGCATCTTTTGCAAGCAGGCCACAGACTATGGTATCTATTCCTAGTCAGAGAAAGCAGCCTGGCCAAACCAATCCCAATTCCTCAGTAACAGGATAAGGCAACTGGATATGCTCCATGCACAATGTCCCCCTCCCTGGATTTGATTTGATTTCTTTTGCAGTGGGTGGAGTTGGGAGTTCAGGCCAGCGGTTGTCATAACTGGGAGATCACCCTCCTCCCTGCACGAATGTTGCAACAAACCACCCCCCTGCCATTTAAACACACAAAAGGAAGCAAAAGCTTTAGGGTGGCTGAGCCAGGTTTTTCGGAGCTTTAAGAGGGAGCTTGGGACACGGGTGGTGCTGTGGTCTAAACCACTGAGCTTAGGGAAGGTCAGCGGTTCAAATCCCCTCGACGGGGTGAGCTCCCGTTGCTCGTTCCCTGCTCCTGCCAACCTAGCAGTTCGAAAGCACCTCAAGTACAAGTAGATAAATAGGTACCGCTCTGGCGGGAAGGTAAACGGTGTTTCCGTGTGCTGCTCTGGTTCACCAGAAGCGGCTTAGTCATGCTGGCCACATGACCCGGAAGCTGTCTGCGGACAAAAGCTGGCTCCCTTGGCCAGTAAAGCGAGATGAGCGCCACAACCCCAGAGTCGTTCACGACTGGGCTTAATTGTTAGAGGTCCCTTTATCTTTAAGAGGGAGCTTAGCAGACAAAAGAGTCAGAGATGCAGAGCTGTTATTTCTCCAGTACATCCCAGGTCAGAATGACACGCAGGTCAGAGTGACATGTCGTTAGTTGGGTAGTCTCCTGTGCGTAGTTTTATTGACTCGTAACAGGATTTTGATCCTTGATTCAGGCTGATTCTGTAACTGCTCAAGGGCAAGAGAGATGATGTATATCAGGCAGCCTGATGAAATGCAACGCTGTGATGGTGTGAAAAGTTGGATTTGTTCTGACCAGAAGCTGGAGGGAATTATTAACTGGAATGGAAATGTGGAGGTGGTGGTGAGGGTGAGGGTCCCCCCCCCCCCCAGTAAAAGTAGAATTTTGAGCCTTGAACACCCAAATGGAAAGATTCCTTTTGTGGAATGAAAATTAAGGAAGTCCAGCAATAAAAATAAAAATAAGTGATGATAATAAAACTTGGGCGGAAATAAATTTGCATTTGCAAGAAATAGGTCCACTAGCTAGATCTGAATTCTTCTTCTTTTGTCTTTTATTTCAATCACATTGTTTTTGTTTTTTATTATTCTGGCCCTGGTTTTTTGTTATGCTATTGTAATGGTTCTAGGGGTTGCTCGTGCGTAAACCGATGCCAACACCTGGCTGGGTTGCCTGATTGAACCTTTTCTGTCCGGACAGCCACTCACCCGTGGCTGTCTCAATCACTGGCAGGATCCGTCAGTGGGCGTTTCTTGAACTTCTTCCAGCAAAGAAGCTCTTTGACGCCTAGTCTCCTCCTACTCTCCCTGCGCGGAAGCCTTCTGCGCAAGAAGGGTGTGGGCAGCGGAGGACCCTTACTCTCCCCGCTGGTTCCCGGCAAGGAGTCATGGGACTGCCTCGCCGATTCCCCAATCTGCCCCCCTTCTCCACTGGTGCTACGCTGATTCCCTTCCCCAGAAGATGGGCTGCCCCTCCCCATCCCCGGACGCTCTCTGGAATCCCTCTGGAGCCCTGATGGCAGTTCCCTGACAGCTATCATTTGTTTTATGACAAGTCACCTTGGGATCCTCTTCTGGGACTGAAAGGGGGCATATAAATTTTCTTCTAAAATGAAATACATCAGTTCTGAGAGTATAGCATTCATCCTTAATAATTCAAATGCTATCATTTAAAGTTCAGGAGGTGACTGGCTTCTGTACCTGCTCTCTGGTGAGACAGGGCCTGGAAGCATATTCTTGCTTTGGCAGCTCCAAGTCTGAGGTCCAGCTTACTGGTTGGCAGTGGGCAGCCCAGTGTGATGTAGTGGTTAGAGTCCTGGGCTGGGATCTGGGAGAGACCAGGGTTCAAATCCCCACCCAGCCATGAAATTCACTGGGTGATCTTGAGCTACTCACTCACTCTCAGCCTAGCCCACCTCTGGGGAGAAGCTGCAGTATGCATGCCACCTTGAGCTCCTTGGAATATAAATGTAAAGGTGGAATATAAATAAAAAATAAAAAAATGATGGCAGAAGTACCAGTCAGAAGGCTGGACTCTTCTGGGCCTGCCATTTTCATTTGGGAAAACTAAAGCTCAGTACCTCCCTGTTGGCTATCATGGGAAAACTTCTTTTCCCCTTTTGACAGAAGTGGATAAAATTTGAAGGAAATACCTCTTTTCAATGTCTCCATTTCCTATAACTTTAAGACGTTCTCTTTTCCCTACTGGTGAACTTGTAGACAGACTTGTTAGGCGTCGGCAGGTAAAATGGGTGGGTGGGTGGGTGGGTAGGAGTTAGTCATCATTTCTTTAAGCTCAATCCTGAAGGCAGCCACAAAGCCAAGCCATGAAAACCATGTCCACATGATTCCGCCTTTAATCTGTGTCAGTAATTATCTATTCTTTATTCTCTTGCTCAAGGCAAACCGATCCCGTGACCTTGGGGCAACTGTGTACTGCGTTGGCGTGAAAGATTTCAATGAAACACAGGTAAGTTCTCAATATACCAGATTTGCGCAAAACAGCAGTTTGGTTTTTTTAAGTGTGTGTGTGAACTCCCATCTTTTATAGGAACATTTTGTAAGAATGCCAGCAGCATTTGCACTTTGGAACTCCCTGTTTATTGAGACCAAACAGGCGCCTTTGCTGTAATGTTTTTGGCGCCTGTTAAAAACATTAATGTTTAGACGAGCCTACAAGATGTTTAGAAAGTTAACACGTGTTTAATCCTTTGTGAGCCTATTGCTATTTCAACTTTTTGCAGCTTTAAAATTATTGTTGTTCATTTTTCTTGGTGATAAGTTTTTTGTTTCATCTTTTTTGTAAACGGAGGTTGGGTTTTTTCCACAGTCAAGTGATGAATAAACTTTATGACATAAATAAGAGAGCCAGTGCCACTTATGGCATGTATGCTCAGTTCCACACCTTCATTCTCCACATATGCTAATGTTATAAGAATTTTTAGGTCTTATAAATATATAATAAATGTTCACAAATGTACCAAGCAAACATATATATAAATATATAGACCACATGTCTAAAACCCATAGGAAAAGTCCTAAAGCCATTTTTACTCTTTCAGTCACCTCAAATATTTCTCTACAAGATTGAAGAAAATGCAGAAACCTCCCCATTGTCTCTGTCCTCACAAATCTTTCCTTAAGGGCACATTTAAGGTATGAATAGGGTGAGCCTGTGACCTGGCTCAGGAATTAAGTATTATCATTACAAAAGGATGGCCAGGCTCCCCAGGTAATCCAGTCAAGTGACCATTAACAGGTTACCTGGCAGACATGGTAAAAACAACACACTCAGATTTCTGTTGTAGACCGCCTTTTCTGCGATGTAGGTATGATGTATCGGGGGGGGGTCTTGGGCTACCCCCATCTGTGATGTATGTATGATGTTTCTGGGGGTGGTCTTTGACTCCAGGGCGGGCAATTTAAAATGTCTGTATAAGGGTGGGCACACCTTTGTTCTGGGTCCTCCTCCTCTCTCCTGCATGTGGGGGAGCACCCTGTTGCATCAGCTTTAATAAAGATCAGGCTTGCTAGCTGCTTTGCTTCTCAATATTCCCTGGTTGGCCTCTGTTATTTTCTCCTACCGATAGAGAACCCACGAAAGGACTCTATATGGGCTCTTGGGTTCCCCATAAGGGAAAAGGAGCAGTTTTATTACTTATAACACTAACCATCCTCAAATACCCGAAGGGCTATAACATTTAAGATGGAACAAGCTTGTTTTCTGCTGCTCCAGAGGGGAGTACCCAAACCAACTGATTCAAATCACAAGAAAGGAGCTTCCAAGTAAATATTAGGAAGAGCTTTCTGACAGTAAAGGCCGTTAGACAGTAAAGGCAGTAAAGGAACAAGAAGGTGGTGGACTCTCCTTTGTTGGAGGTTTTTAAACAGAGGTTGGATGGCCAGCTCTCAAGGAGCCTTTTAGCTGTGGATCCTTTAGCAGGGGGTTGGCCTAGATGACCCTTGGGGATCCCTTCCAATTCCAAGAGACTATAAAACAAAAACAAAGCATTTTATGTTTTCGAAGGGGCTGCAAATCCTGCTAAACCCGATTGTGGGGCAAAAGAAATCACAGTGCATTGGCCACTGGCACTTTAAAAGCAAACACACGAAAACCACCGTTGCCTGTTAGCCACAGCCCATGGGTTGCTTGGCCAAGACTTTGCGTTCAAGTCCTCCTTATGACATTGTTTGCTGGCTGCTGACACGTTTGACCCTTTTTGTTGCTCTTCCAGCTGGCACGGATCGCTGACAGCAAGGATCACGTCTTCCCCGTGAATGATGGCTTCGAAGCTCTCCAGGGAATCATTGACTCCGTAAGTATCACTTACCACTGTGTTCATTTTACGACTCTTGTAAAATCACCAGTGTTGTTGCCAGAAACCAGGCATTTATCACTATCCTGACATCCGAGGGCCTCCTCTTCTGTAGTAGCAGGAATGGAACTGAAGGGCTGGACCTGGGTGGGGGGTGGGAATGGGCTTGGATGATGGGCAGGAGATGCCAGAGGCTTGTTTACGGTTAGCAAGTACAAAGTGTGGAGAGGCTTTTGCCAAGGGGTCAATGGTTGGGTGAGATTTCTGTGCATCCCAAGGGGAAGTGGCAGATTCGCTGTTGCAGATGAAGTGCTCCTGTCAGGCTGCAAGGTTGCAAATGCTTCCATTTGGAGTGGGGGCTAGTGGCAGGCAGCGCAATCCTAAGCAAGCCAGCCTGCTGAGTGCCTCATAGGATTGCAGCCTTAACTGTGCAAGTGGCACGATTGAGGCTGTTTCAACCATGATTTAGATCTGTTCTTAGTCTGTACTTGCAAAGGTGAAGCATGCATGAACAACGCAGCCGGTCAGGAAATCAAATGCAAAAGAGAGCATCAGATCAATTTGTTCGAATAAGGGAATGTGGTTTATTTCTTCTTGTTTCTGGCTGGTAACCTACGAAAAATATGTGAAACATGGCTGGAACAACATGCAACAACCAGCAACAACATGTATATAATGACGTCTGCCTGAAGGACCACCAAGAGCTGGTTTCACATGGCAAACGTCATACTCCCACAGATGTGCCCTAGCGCCTTTGAGTGGATTTATTTTCACAGCGTCAAGGTGTGGATTTCCCAGTTCAGTTGCACAGAAGGGGCAGGTAGACATGAGCCAGGGCCAAATGGATGTATCAAGGGATTGCAAACAACTACTGTGGCGTGTTTGAGCCACAAATGCACTCCCTTGGAAGAGCCTGCCTTCTTGCAAGGCAAGCATTGCAAATTCGGTTTCTAAGCAGATAAGGTAACAAACATCCCAGGCTGCAGCAAGGAAAAGCAAGGTAATAAAACCCTTTAGCAAATGCCTTCACACTTCCTCAAAGACCTTTTGGCTCGTTTTTACAACATCCCTTCCCAACATGGTTTTAACACTTAAAACAATAACAAAAAACTGCCTATCAGTCAGTCTATACAGATGGATGACCACCTGTCAGGGATTCTTCAGCTGCGATTCCTGCATCACGGGGGTTGGACTTGATGACCCTTGGTGTCCACAATTCTACGTTTCTGTACATCTATATGTTTATCCGGTACATGAGCCTACCTTATTGCAAGGCAAATTGGATCTTGGCCCTCCTCTTCTCTTTCCTAACGTTTGTTTCCAAATTGGACGGGAAGCACCAAATGATGTTGGATCATCAGGTATTGTGAGATTGTAAGAGAGATTTCGCTTGCAGGCTTTCATTCCTTTTGCAGCTGTTCTTAATGGGTTCCAGAAGCAGTTGCCTCTCTCTCTCTCTGTGTGTGTGTGTGTGTGTGTGTGTGTACACATGTGAAAAATCTGGGCAGAGCCGATTATCCGAGCGCTTTCTGGGCTCCTCCCAACCTTACTAGCAGCAATCAGGTTACCCAAGGGTCGCTGTGAAATGATAAAATCTCATAATGGAGGGATCATGTATGTGTGGTGCAGGCATGGCAAGGAATAGCATTCTATGCGTTGAGGAAAAGCTGTATGTTTCCCCATAAATTGGTTGATTATATCTTTCTGGGCAGTCAGAATCTCAGCACAAAAGATCCGTGGGTGGATAAGCACAGGAAATAACAGGCAGAGCAGCAGCAGCAGCAAATTGTGGTCCTGGGAGTGGGGGGTGGGGGCCAAAAACAGCCCGACGAAAGAGAGGGAGGGTCTAGCAGGGGCTTCATAGGAGCTGCTCCCCTGAAAGAGCTGCTTTCAATGAAGAAAGTAGAAGGAGGGAGACATTCATAATGGAGTGTGGTGCAGTGAAATGGTTAGGGTGTTGGATTGGGACCTGGGACATGAAGCTCACAGGGTGTGACTTTGGGGCCAGTCACTGCCTCTCAGCCTAACCCACTTCCTAGGGTTGTTGTGGGGCTAAAATGGGGAGGAGAAGTACCATATTTTTCACTCCATAAGATGCACCTGACGATAAGACACACCTAGTTTTTAGAGGAGGAAGACAAGAAAAAAAATATTCTGAACGAAACAGTGGATTTATGATTTTTGTGGTTCATGCTGTGGCCACAGACATGATATGTGATTTGATAGTGAGTTTGGGGTAGCCCAATGCAAAAATCCTGAGAATCCATGTGGATCCGTGCTTTGTAACCACATTTTTGCGCCATTGTGGCCCCACGCAACAGTGGATGTGTGATTTTTTTGGGTGCAGGCTGTAGCCATGGACATGCCATGTGATCTGATAGTGAATTTGGGGTGACCCAATGTGAAAATCCTGAGAATCCATGTGCTTTTACCTCCCCCCCTCCCAGGCAGCCTACTTTATCGCTAGCGTCCCTTATCTTCCCTCCTGATCGCTTGCCGATCAGCTGCTCAGCGGCTTCATTTCAACACCCCCTACCGTCTTTCTAAAAAAAAAAAGCATGACCTGCTTTTCGCCCCTGGGCAATTTGGCTCCAGGGACCACGCATTAGCTCCATAAGACGCACAGACATCTCCCCTTACTATTTAGGAGGAAAAAAGTGCGTCTTGTGGAGCAAAAAATACAGTATGTACAGCGCCTAATAAATAAATAGAATAAAGTGTGAAATCAATCCCTCTGGCACCCTTGGGTGCATGCTAGATTATATTTATTTATTTTATTGTTATACTGCATTTCTATTCCACCGTTTTCTCCAGTGAGCTCAAGGTGGGCTTCATTGTCGTCCCCCACCCCATCTCATTTAATCCCCTCAAAAATCCTGCAAGATCGCTTACGCTGAGAACAACTACATTGACTGGCCCAAGGGAACCCAGTGAGCTTCATGGCTGAGTGGGGATTTGAACCCTGGTCTCCCACATCCTAGTCCACATCCTCTGACCACTACACCACACTGGCTGATCACTATACCTCACATTGAGGGCCAAGCTGGCACCAAGGGCAATCCCGAGAGAGCCAGCATGGGACAGTGGTTAGAATCCTGAGCTAGGGTCTGGAAGACCAGGGTTCAAATCCCCACTCGGCCGTGAAGCTCACAGGGTGACCTTGTGCCAGTCACTCACCTCGCTGGGTTGGTTTGGACCTAACCCACCTCACAGGGTTGTTGCGGCGATTAAAGGAGGAGGAAGAGTAGACCCATGCACGCCACCTTTAAGCTTTCTGCAGAAAAAGGCAGGATATGAATGCAATTAATAAACAAACACCCAGCAGATCCCTGCAGTCTGCGAGGGAGTTTCTCCTGCAAGTTGGAAAGATCTCAGAGCAGCAGGGCCTTTAGTGTGGCTGCCCCTATTCTGTCCCTGTCCAGATTTGACAGGCACTCACCACCCACACTTTCCAGAAACAGTTGAAGACCTTTTTGCTTCCATAAGCTTTCCCAGCTGGATAAATGAGTCTTTCCCATGTCTGCCCATTCGTCTGGGTTTTAGTCCTGTTTTAAATGTATTTGTTGTTTTCTGTGTTTCTGTTTTAAATTATCTGATATGTAAATCACCTTGATGTGGTGGTTTCAGAAGACAACTAATAAATCAACTGTCATCACCATCACCATATAAACCTAAGACCACTAGGGACAAACCATCATTTTTAATTCCAAATGAGCTGAGCCATAGACCAGCTGTGCCCAACCATGGATTTTGTAGGGGGTTTTCTTCCTCTTCCTTATAGACCACTGTGGCCACCTTTGTTTCTCATGTCAGCTTGAAGAGTAGCTTTTAAGGATGTTTTAAGCTTTGCTTCCCGTACCGTATGCCTCTTATTCCTTTTGCCTCTCACCAAAGAAGTTTTGTGGGTTTTGGCTGTTGATACAAAACAGAACGGAAAACATCCACGGTGGTTTGGAAGGTGATGGATCAATTAACTGTAATAATGAATAAATGCAACTCAGCCTTTGTTCTTGGAGACTGAATGGCAAGGAGGAGTTTGGAGGAGGGTTGCTTTGTTGTGAACTGGCACCCTGCTTTCTTTTCTTATGGTTGATCTGCACATTCTTACAAAATAATTTCATGCACGGAAAGCCCCATAAGTGTCCTGTCGACCCCTCACAAAAGGAATCAGGCCTGCCAAAGGCTGCCCTCCTGAAACACACACCCCCAACTCCCCACGGGAGAGCAGGGAGACAGGTTTTATGAGGCCTTTGTCTTGCTTCGCTCTGAGGCAATTTTCTTTGCGGCTTTCGAGAGGGAATTTTTGCAGATCAGGACACGAGTTCAGGAAAAGGCCTCATTCTTGGGCTTGTCAGACCGTTTGGAAATTCTTGATTCGTTCTGAAAAGACTTTAAACAGTGAAGCACCGAAAGGGTTGTTTGTATTCTTTAATGATTTCATAAAGTTTTTACACCGCCGGATTGTAAGAAAAAGGAAAACGTCAAAGTGGTATATGAAAAGATAAAACAGTAAAATCAAGAAAAAATTGGAATCCTTACGTTGAAACATACATACCTGTATTTTAAATTGTCCCGTCCCCCCATTCTTTTTTTATTGTAATTTTACTGGTGTTAGCCGCCCTGAGCCCGGCTCTGGCCGGGGAGGCCGGGATATAAATAAAATTTATTATTATTATTAGTCAAAATCCTAAAAAATATTAAAATCACCTGAACTTTCTGAGCGTCTGTCTAAACAATAATGCTTTTAGAATATTTTTAGCAGGCTTTTAGAATATTTTTAGAGTACAGAGAAGGCGCTTGCTTGATCTCAATAGGCAGGGAGTTCCAAAGTGTCAGTGCTGTTACACTTAAGCACTGATTTCCAATCCCTGGGAGAGGAGTCTCCATGAGCAGCTCAGGTTTCGTTTCCTCAGAGTTATAATAATAATAAATAATAATAATAAATTTTTATTTATACCCCGCGCTTCCCGGTTCAGAAAACTGGGCTCAGGGTGGTTAACAACAAATTTAAAACACTTAATTGATGCAACAAAAAACAGCATAAAATACAGTATAAAACATGAATAACAATAAATTTTCAAAAATCAATTTAGGGGGGGAAATCCATCCAATAAACATTAGATGATCATCAGGGCTAGCTGGCTAAAGTGAAGGTGTTGAAGGTGACTGGAGATTGTGGTGTCTTTTTTGAGATATATGGGTTTATTTACACATATATACAGGCTGGGCTGAAGATGGAAGGGCTTCCCACGTCCACACCCCAACTTATTTTGGGTTTCCAGTCGCCAACCCACAAAGCCATCGCTTTGGAGAAACCAGAGTCCACATCTCCACTCACTGGGGGACCTTGGGGGCCAGTGGCTGACTCTCAGCCTAAGCTACCTCACAGGGTTGTTGTGGGGATTAAACGCTGAGGGAGAGAACCTTGAACTCCTTGGGGAGAAAGGTGGGGTAGAAATGCGTTAAATAAATAAATAGTGAGCCATGGTAGGACTCCATGCCATGGAGAGTCACTGCTGGCATGGCGTGAGGCCCACCAGACCTGTTATGTACTGAAGTTCTCACCCTGGGCCAGCAGGGGGATACTGTAGATAGTGATGCAAATAAGGGATCGAAAGTGATGTTCAGTGATTGGATAGTTTTAGAAAGTTGTTACAGTTACGTTGTACTGGAGGTCTATATAAGCAGGCTGGCTGAACCCTTCAGTTCAGTTCTGTTCTGGCCTCTGGATAAACAAGAGCTGTTTGAAGAATCGCTGTGTCGTCTCATATGTTCACCCACAACTTAATAATAATAATAATAATAATATCTTTATTGTCATTGCCCCCTCTCGGGGACAACGGAATTAACAAGACCGAATGCAGGATACCAACCTCAGACAGTCAAAAGAGCGAAAGACTTTCATCAAGCCTCCAACATGGCCGGTGGGTTGCATTTTGGCTGGTGGGCCGCTGGTTGTTTAGACCCTGCAGCACTGTATTTCCACAGCTCTGTTTACAGTTCTCCTGCTGCAAAACAATGTTTGGAAATAAGGTTTTTTCCCCCTTCCCCCTTCCCACCCCTGAGGTTTTCAGCTTGGATAAAGCTTAGTGATGCTCAGGCTATGTAAATAAAATTAAATGCTCGCTTCGTGTAATCGTCAACAGATTTCACGGGGCCGTGACTCACCCCAAGGATATACAGTCAGTACACAGAGACAAAGTGAAGATCGCAAAGGAAGGATGAGCCAAGCTGCCATTTTCTAAACTTCCGCATCCGTTCCAAACAAAAGCTCTGCATCCATTTTCATCTTATTTGACTGTCTAGTTCCGCTTCAGAGACTTGGGGGAAATGGCGCGATGTCATTAAAACAGCAAAACGTTAAATTAGATCAGTGTATCAGAATCATTGATATACACTGGGGGTATTTATTTATTGCATCTATATGTCACCTTTTCCTCCAAGGAGGTGGAGATGACATACATGGTTCTCCCCAGGGCTTTTTTTCAGCTAGAACTCAGTTCTGGCCCCTCTCAGGTGGGCACCATTCCCATTCTAAGAGAATAAGGGATGGAGGTGTTTATGGTGAGTTCCAGCACCCCTTTTTCTAGAAAAATATCATTGGTTTGCCCCCACCTTCTGTAATCCCCACAACAACCCGGCGAGGTAGCCAAGGCTGAGACGCAGTGTCTGGCCCCCAGCAGATTTGAACCCTGGTCTCTCCCAGGTCCTAGTAGTCCAACCCTCTAACCACTAGCATGGCCCCCAATATTCGCTTTGTGTCTGTGCTTTTAAAAAACATTCAAATCCTTTTGCTCTGTGTTCCCTCTGCCTCAGTCTGTGATTTGGGTTCTGAACAAAATGAAGCTCACATTCACTCTTATGGGGAATTTAAAAATGGCTTTATCTCCCCCCCACACACACACATTTTGGCAGAAGTGAATGAAATTGGCAGGCACAGGATCCTCCTCAGAGTGGATTAAGCCTGACAAATTGCAGGTCTGGGGGCTTTTGTGGGAGAGGGTTTCCATTCCCCTCCTAATCCCTATTATGACAATATTCTCATTACAGACCAAGCAAAGCTCCAAAATCCCCACCAGTTTTATTTTTAGATGGGTGGAAGCAGGGTTTTTCTCTCTTATTCTTTATCATCCTAAAATAACCAAGAGAGGAGTGAATGGTGTGTATCATTTTTTCATATATTTAAAATATTGGCATTCATGCCAGCTGCCGTTGTTTCCCAATGCTTGTTTGCCTTGGGAGTGGATGCTCAGTCCCAGGAGCTTTCATGCCAAGCCTAGTTATGACATCTTAAGTGATGTCTAACCGCCGAGCGAACAAACAACTTTAGTCAATTCTGAAAATGTAGAATTTCGATGTTTAAAAAACTGGTTTTTCTCAAATTTCGGGTTATAAAATGGGAGATCTGGGCAGTTTGCCTCCAAACTGAAAGCACGCTCTGAATTTTGAAATCTAAAATTCAAAGTCCTGATTAAGGCCTATAAAACCAAATGCAGCTTAGGTCGAGGCTATCTGAAAGATTGTATTCCGTCATCTAGACCTGCCTGGGTTTTCAGATCTTCAGGGGAGACCCTTCTTTCACTCCAGCCACCCACCCTCTCAGGCACACTTGATAGGGACAGGGCCTTCTCGGTGGCTGCTCCTGGACTCTAGAACTCCCTCCCTGGAGAAACCAGACTGGCTCCCTCCTTCTGCCAGCAGGGGAAGCCCTTCCTGTTCCAACAGGCATTGGGAAACTGACTGTTTTTGAGGAAAGAGCTGGAACAGCAGTGCTTTTATTGTTATCTGTGTTTTTAATGGATTGTGTCAATATTATTTTAATTTCTATCAGTGTTTAATTACATTTTAATGATTGCCCTGTCTATGTTTTTAGCTTTTTCTGTTTTATCTGTGTGAGCCACCTTGAGTCCCAGACTGGGGGGGAAGTCAGCATATAAATTAATATGATAATTTTGAAATCTAAAATTAAACATTTGAATCTAGAAGCTTTTATGCTTACATACAAAAGTATGAATTTTGGATATTGTGTTGAAGATTAGTGGTCTCTTTTTTTCCCCCTTTCAGTTTTGCACTCTTTTATCACTAGTCTAATTTCCAGAAATGCTTCCTTATTCTCTCTCTCCCTCCCTCTTTCTCTCTCTTATCTCTGGCAGTTCCTGCTTACCTCTAGACACTTCCTCTACTCTCCTCTTCCAAGCTTCACTTTTATTCCTGAGGTGTCAGTTGCTTAGAAGAATCTGCTTCTCTTCGGTTCCTGAATCCCTGGTATTTGTATGAGCCCCAAAACCTCTTTTCAACAATCTGTGCAGACTTTTAAAGAGCCCGTGGTTCCATCTGCATATCTTTTGCGGTCAGGTGTGAAAGCAGCGCACTAGAAATGGACAATTTCCCCATGCTGAAATATCTCTGATTTCTTAACACAGAATTTATTTGAGCTTTCCCCCCACGCTGCCAAAAATCAAGGGGGGCTAGATAACTTCCCCAGCCAGCTTCTCCAGTTTCTAATGTTTCCAGTCTTACATCAAGTTTACCGCATATCAGCGAAAATTTGCCATTTTTAAAAAAATCCTCATGGAAAATTGTTAGCATTTTGATTCAGATTGCTTCCAATATGCACATTTTTGCATGTGGTTTTCCTTAATATAAGGAACGCGGGTGGCGCTGTGGGTTAAACCACAGAGCCTAGGACTTGCCGATCAGAAGGTCGGCGGTTCGAATCCCCACGATGGGGTGAGCTCCCGTTGCTCGGTCCCTGCTCCTGCCAACCTGGCAGTTCGAAAGCACGTCAAAGTGTAAGTAGATAAATAGGTACCGCTCTGGCGGGAAGGTAAACGGCATTTCCATGCGCTGCTCTGGTTCGCCAGAAGCAGCTTATTCCTGCTGGCCACATGACCCAGAAGCTGTCTGCAGACAAATGCTAGCTCCCTCGGCCTATAGAGCGAGATGAGCGCCGCAACCCCAGAGTCGGCCATGACTGGACCTAACGGTCAGGGGTACCTTTACCTTTACCTTTCCTTATTATACTACAGTGGTACCTTGGGTTACATACGCTTCAGGTTACAGACTCCGCTAACCCAGAAATAGTACCTCGGGTTAAGAACTTTTCTTCAGTATGAGAACAGAAATCGTGCTCCGGCGGCACGGTGACAGCTGGAGGCCCCATTAGCTAAAGTGGTGCTTCAGGTTAAGAACAGTTTCAGGTTAAGAACAGACCTCCGGAATGAATTAAGTACTTAACCTGAGGTACCACTGTACATATGTGTGAGTTATAGCCACATATATGCACCCATAGGCAAAATTTCCCCTAATATACACATTTGGGGGTTTGAGAGTTGCAGTGCAGGCATCGGAGAAGTTTAAAAAGAAGAAGTACGTTTTAGTTTGGTATTGTTGAACTATGACACTTGCTCCAACAGGAGGCAGTGATGGGCGCCAACCTGAATGGCTTTAAAAGAGGATTGGATAAATTCACGGAAGAGAGGGCTATCAATGGCTACTAGCCAGGATAGCTCTGCTCTGCCTCCACAGTTGGAGACAGCAATGGTTCTGAACAGCAGTTTCTAGAAACCACACGAGGGGAGAGGGCTCTTGTGGGCTTCCCATAGGCATCATTTTGGCCACTGTGCGAACAGGAGGCTGGACCGATGGGCCACTGGTCTGATCTATCAGGCTCTTCTTGAAATGTTGACCATTTATATGTAATAAAACATTTCTAGGGGTGCTGTTTCCTTAGCCCCGGTATCATTTTATTGTGCTATGAGAGCAGCGTTCTTCAGCTGGGTGCTCTCCAGATGTTCTGGAATACATGGGATTTGTAGTCCAAGCATCTGAAGGGCACCAGGTTGGGGAAAGCTATACAAGGGCAACACACCCTGTATCTGAAGGTTACTGAGGCATGTTGCTGCGGTTTTATTTATTTCTCTTTTTTCTCCTATGCCTGCTAGATTTTGAAGAAATCATGCATTGAAATCTTGGCTGCGGAACCTTCTAGTATATGTGCAGGAGGTGAGTTTAAAGCTGATTCTTCCAGCCTTCGTTTCTGCATATAACTGTGTTTCTTCCTCGTCGTTCCCTGAGGGAAGGCAGATGCCGGAGTCGGCCATCTTTTGGCTCTCCTTGGGAAATTTTCCAGACTGAGCTTGGCTGGGAATGCTAGAAAATTCCATTTGTTTTATGTCTGCTTCTATGGAGTGATCTTGATGGGATTTGTATTCGGAATGTATTTCAATCTTTTCGTTTAGGCCAGAAGGGCTGTGAAATCTCAGCTATTGTCTGTAAGGTTTAGGAATAGCTGTTTGTCAGCTGTCTTTCTCATGCAAGAGTCTTAGCCCATGTTTGGCAAGATAAAGGGCTTTGTGGTGTATTGCAGAGATCTCCTGGACATGAGGAAAGGATGGTTTAGACGCGCAACTTGGCAAAGCCTAGGAGGTGAAGCATTTCATCAGGGATGCGATCCTACCACAGAAGACTGATCTGTAGCAGGAGATTTTCTGTGTGAATATTGACAGGGGAAATCGCCTTGTTGTGACTTTCCCCTTTTGAGAACGTAGGCACGTGAAGAGCCCCAAGAAAGTCACTCCTTTAAAATCTTTGTCGGTTTGGGTGTTTATTTGTGTAATTACCTTTTATGTGATCACCTTTGTGAGATCTGCCTGAAAGGTGCTATCCAGTACAATTGCAACTTGCGCAAAGATTACGTTCTGGTGATGGCGCAAAAATAGATATAGCCAAACAAATCTCATTGGAACTGGCCCTGCACAATTATTCTTGCCTTCTGGAGCTGGCGTGCCGAATGGGCCTTGCCTTGCTTACCAGGCTCTGAGATCCCCTGAACTGGCACTGGTATGCTCTCGTGAGAACTTGAGGCGCAGTCTGAGTTCCCAGAGCTCGTCTGAGAGCATCACAGAGCCTTGGAGAGCTTCAAAGCTGAGAAAACCCAGCACAAAAGGAGCTTTGCTGCTTTCCACACATATATATTTAATTCTTTATTGAAGGATAAAAAGTACTTTTTAACCTTATGTACTTTTAAACTTTTTGTGCAGTTTCAACCAGCTGGCTTTCATCCGCACTAGTTGAAATCGTTCAAGTTCATTGTGCATAATATGTGGTTGTACTGTAAATACGTCAAATAAATAAGCAAATCCTGCTTCTGCCCAAGGGATTGCTCCCCAGCAAGAGAGTTCCTCCACAGCCGGGGTGTGCCACTGCGGAGAAGGCCCTGCTCCGGGTCTCTACACAGTGAGCTACACCCAGACCCAGAGCCAGTGTTAGTGTCCATCAGCTGATCACTGCTGGGAGCATCAGGAACTTCCTCGTTCAGCCAAGGGTGCTGGAGGTGGTGGCTTGGATTCAAGGTGCTTCCACCAGTGCTTTGAAGTGATTGGCTGGCACTGATCACCTGATGCACACACCCTGACAAAAAGGGTCCTGCCTTGAGGCCTTGCAGCTTTCCTCCTCCCCTGCCCCAAGCAGCACCCACCACCCTTCTGAGAAACGTGTACAGACAGACATAGCCAATGGCGAGGATTTTTCTCCCCTCTCCCGGCTGGTGCTTACCTTCCACCTTTCTGCTGCGTTGCCTCTTCCCCTGATGAGCTCACCAGCCTGCAGGGATGGATTGGCCTGGCCTGGTGTGCAGCTGATCCTTTTGGGATGAAAGAAATTGTGGCTTGGAGCCCAGCCCAGATTCCTGAGTTGACTTGTGTGCTACAGTGCAGGAGCCCCCCTCGAGGCGTGCGCTGGGAGAGGCAGTGAGTGGGCGGCATCCACGCTAAGAGCCAGCGAAGCAGTTGATTCAGCAGAAACCAGGGTCACTTTTCCTGCAGAGGAGTTTGGAGCGATAACAGCTCGCTTTCCCCATCGCCTGTTTGTTCTGGTTTACAAGCAATCTTGCACATACACTAATGGCCACAACTGCAAAGTGGAATCTGGTTAGAAAACTTTCCTTGCATGTGTCTTAGGCTTTTTCCTTTTAATATAACTTACCTTTAAAAAAAGGGACGCGGGTGGCGCTGTGGGTTAAACCACAGGGCCTAGGACTTGCCAATCAGAAGGTTAGCAGTTCGAATTCCCACGACGGGGTGAGCTCCTGTTGCTCGGCTCCTGCCCACCTAGCAGTTTGAAAGCACGTCAAAGTGCAAGTAGATAAATAGGTACCACTCCAGAGGGAAGGTAAACGGCGTTTCTGTGCGCTGCTCTGGTTTGCCAGAAGCGGCTTAGTCATGCTGGCCACATGACCCGGAAGCTGTACGCCGGCTCCCTCGGCCAATAAAGCGAGATGAGCGCCGCAACCCCAGAGTCAGTCATGACTGGACCTAATGGTCAGGGGTCCCTTTACCTTTACCTTTAAAAAAAGACCAGAGATTTTTCTACTAGGCAGAAAATTGAAAATTTAAAAAAATGTAAGACCATTGTTCATGTATGCAATTACGGCAGCTAGAATAATGTGGCGAGAAACTGGAAAAGCAAAACAACACCAACGATAACAGAGTGGCAGACACTTATGATAGGGTACTTGCAGCTAGCAGAACTGACGGGAAAAGTTAGAGGAGCTTTAAATCAGAAAGTCTATGGAGAATGGAGAATATTTAAGGAATATTTTAGACTATGCTGTACAAATAATACTATACTAGCAGAACTTGAATGATACCTGTAAGTAAAAAAATGTAATAACTTTTTTTGAGATTATACGAAAATAATATGATATAACATAAAGCTGTGCAAGAAAACAATGACAGCATAAATAGTATAATGAGAACGATTGGAAGTTTTAGATCCACAATTTTTATTTAATTGCTATTTGAGAAGATGCAGTTTCTTTTTGTACACAGTTTTTTCTTTTCTTTTTTCATCTTGACTTTTTTCCTTTCCTTTTTCTTCTTTGTTTCTGCTGTAAACCATCTTTTATGTTTATGTCTGTATTTTAAACCAATAGATTATTATTTTTAAATAATAATATTAAATTAATATTAATAATAATATTAAATATTTTTAAATAATAATATTTATGGAGCCTTCTACCGAGGCTCCATAGAGAGCATTCTTACATACTGTATTTGTGCTTGGTTCTCCAGTTGTACAGCTAGGGAGAGGAAGGTGCTCCAGAAGGTCATAACCACAGCACAAAGGATTATTGGTCATCCTCTCCCATCTTTGGAAGAATTGTACGGTTCCCGTTGTCTTAGGAAAGCAAACAACATCCTGCAGGATTCATCTCACCCGGGATACAGTCTGTTTGCACTACTGCCTTCTGGCAGGAGATATAGAAACATCAGGTCAAGGACAAATAGACTGAAAAACAGTTTCTACCCAAGAGCTGTGGCCTTTTTGAATGCTGTAACTCGATAGTGTGACCTGGGAGATTGATGGGTGTGGGTGTGGGTGTGGCTGGAATGTGGTTTGTTGGTTGTTGTTGTTGTTTTGCTTTTGTTGT
The DNA here is from genome assembly GCA_034642415.1 of Podarcis siculus. Lineage (NCBI taxonomy): Eukaryota > Metazoa > Chordata > Lepidosauria > Squamata > Lacertidae > Podarcis > Podarcis siculus. The sequence goes on from JAXCMG010000067.1 coordinate 2,380,677, forward strand.
TTTTAAGGGATGGCATCCAATTTCGTTGCACTTGTGCAATGTTGCACTTGTGTAATGACAATAAAGAATCTATCTATCTATCTATAATAATAATAATAATATAAGGCAGGGGAGGGGAACCTGGCAACTTCTAGTTGTGGTTGGACCCCAGCTCTCATCAGCTGGCCTGGGCAGTGGTATGGGGCGATGGCAATTGTAGCTTATCAACACCTGATACCAGTGGCACAGTGGGTCATTGCGTCTGGCTGTTAACCAGAAGGCTGGTAGTTTGAGCCCACCCAGGGACAGCTGTGGGCAGGATTCCTGCATTGCAGGGGGTTGGACTAGATGGCCCTTGGGGTCCCTTCCAACTCTGCAATTCTATTATTCTATGAAAGTTTGGCACCTGGTCCTAGAAGGCTGTATAGTGTTCCTGTTGTAGATGCCGCTGGTCCTGTCCTGTGTGGGATTTGCCCAACAGTCTGTCCTTTGCAGACTCTCCCCAAGAATCCTTTTACAGGGTCAGTTTCTTTTGGAAGGAGGAGGCCTGGAGACGTACGGTGGTTGCTTTTGCTTTTTCTCCTTAGTAATATATCAGATGTTCAGCCTGGGGGAGCATGGAGGCACCCAGAGAGCTAGAAGGGTTTCAGAATGATATTGACAAGCCCCCAAGCATCTGGTCGGCCACTGTGGGAACAGGATGCTGGACTTAGATGGGCCGTTGGTCTGATCCTGCAGGCTCCTCTTATGTGAGGCAAAAGATGAAGGAAACGATCAAGATGTAACTCCTGTTTATTTATTTATTTTTGGTGAGGGGGGATTCTAAGTATTTTTAGTTCTATAAGGTTGATTTGAATCTTCTTTTATTTGAGTTGTGATGGAAAGTATATTTTGTATTGCTGCATTTTATATTTAAAAGTTAAAAAAAAAATGTTTCGAAAAAAAGAGAAAATGTGGTGCTTTTATTAGATGTGGGGAGGAGAACCAGTAATTTCCTGTCTTTCCAGAGTCATTCCAAGTGGTCGTGACGGGGAACGGCTTCCGCCACGCTCGCAATGTCGACCGCGTCCTCTGCAGCTTCAGGATCAACGAGACGGTCACTCTCAGTGAGTAGTTCATTCTCCTCTCTGTCTGTATGCTCAGTTGGCTAATGGTGCTAGGCTTGGCTTGCTGTCCACTTCCATGATGTTTGCCCCTTCGCTTTGGGAAACCCTTGCGGAAAGCAGGAGAGCTCCTGTGTTGAGAGCCAGTGTGGTATAGTGGTTAAGAGCAGTGGACTCGTATTCTGGTGAACCGGGTTCGCTTCCCTGCTCCTCCACATGTAGCTGCTGGGTGACCTTGGGCTAGTCACACTTCTCTGAAGTCTCTCAGCCCCACTCACCTCACAGAGTGTTTGTTGTAGGGGAGGAAGGGAAAGGAGATTGCTAGCCGCTTTGAGACTCCTTAGGGTAGTGATAAAGCGGGATATCAAATCCAAACTCCTCTTATTCTTCTCCTGGTCAAGGAGCATAGCAGATGTTGTCCATCTCCAGGAGAGGCAGGGATGGTGTTAGGTTGCAGCAGTATCTCCCAAAGTAGGCGGTGACACCCCTGGAGGGCTGTGGGATTCCCTAGGAGGCAAGGGGGCAGCAGCGGGGTGTTTGAGGTGTAAATGAGTCTCATGTATCTGGCCCCCTGAGACAGAGAAGTAGATGCTACCCTGCTTTCCATCTCCTCACATGACAAGGTGCAATAAAGATCCAAGGCTAATCAAGTTATTTTGGCATCCGAGGCAAGGAAACCCCACAAGCACCTCTCCTTTTCCATGGCAACAATAAATTACATAGCTAACAGTCTGAAGCCCCTCCACAGCACTCAAAATCAGCCTCCTGAGTTGGCCTGCTTCACTTGCTGCCTTCTAGGGAAAAGGCTCTGAGCTGTCGTTAGGCTGGGGTTTTATACTGGATTCATTCGTGTCATGTTTTATCATGTGAGTTGCTTTGAGTTTGCTTGAGTGGGAAGGCAAGGAGGACATAAGTTACTGAAATAGACAATAATAAGCGGCATTTTGTGTTAAAGTAAGCTCTCATGGTAACCAGCGACTGATCTTATGCATTTCGAAGGAACTTCAGGTTCACCATATTATGTAGAAGCTTTTCCTGACAAGCAAACAAGAAACTTCTGGTTTTGGGGTCAGACTCAGAACAGCCAGGTCAGGGGATCACATGCCTTGAATATAAAATATAATATTATGAAGATACAACAAAAGGAATCTAGGTCTAAATCAGTGGTTCCCGAATTGGGCAGTATTGTCCCCTGGGAGGTGGTGGGATTTCTCTGGGGGGTGCTAAGAGGGAAGTGGGGGCAGGAGGGAGAACTGGCGGTGTAAAGGACTATTAGAGACTTTGAAAAGCTGGTCTTACTGGATCAAGTTCACCAGTTCTGTTGAATTAATTAAACTTAATCATTTTCAGTGCTATTTGAATAGATATGCAATTAATTGTTAGTGTTTTGAATTTTGGGAGGTTATTATCTTCTTTAATGGGTTGTGCAGACTGCTATTCTGAACAATGCTTTTTATAGGGTGGGGAGCAGTGGTGATGAATTTATGGAACCGGGGGAAGGGCGAAAAAAGTTTGGGAACCATTGAGCTAAATCTAGAGCCACATATTTTTACAGTAGGGAAAGGCAGCGTAACCTTCTTAGATTTCTTCCAGAAAAATGTCCGCGTCTCCTTTGTGAAGATGTTGGACGGAGTCCTTTCCCTAGTGTAAATTAGTACAGTTTGACACAGAGCTGCCTTCAAGTCTTAAACTTGGAACTCCCTCTCCATTCCTGCATTCTTGAGGCGGTGATGTGACTCTTGGCTGCTGCCGGCTTTAAAAGCTGAGCTGAATCAATTAGGACCTGATGGGAGCCGTATGTAGGTCACATCACGCTGCTCTTGATGCTTCTTTTGGTGCAGCTTCTCGTGGTGCCAGAGGCAGATAAGGCAAAGCCAGCAAGCCATTCCTGCTTCAGTTAGACCAGTGGGAGAGCCATGGGGAGGTTTTCTAAAAGCCACAGCGTTCATCCATGTAGTGAATCCAAAGGAAGTCATCGTACCACTCAATTCTGCCTTGGTCAGACCCCATCTGGAGTCCTCTGCCCAGTTCAAGAAGGAGATTGACCACCTGGAAGATGCTCAGAGGAGGGGTGACCAAGATGGAACAGGGTCTTTCTGAGGAAAGGTTGAGGGAGTTGGGTGCAGAAGAGAAGATTGGAGGTCACATGATAGCGTTCTTCAGACACCTGAAGGGCTGTCCCATGGAAGATGGAGCAAGCTTGTTTTCTGCCGCTCCAGAGGGGACGACCCCAACCAGTGGAGTCAAAAGAGAAGAAAACAGATTCCGACTCAACATGAGGAAGAACTTTCTGGTGGTATGAGCTGTTCAGCAGCCGACTCGGAAGGTGTGGACTCTCCTTCATGTTTTTAAAGACGGATTGAGTTGCCGCCTGTCAGGGATTCTTGAGCTGTGATTCCTTCACTGCAGGCGTTGGACTAGATGACGCTTGGTGTCCCTTCTGTCTCCCAACTATGTGATTCTGTGAAGTTCTTGGTAAGGGAGAGAGCCCACTTTGTAACATTTACAATTCCAGGTGTGTGTGTAAGAGAGAGAAAGGGGTGGAGGGTGGCTGGAAAAAAGTAGATCCACCTTCTTTCTTCCACGTGGAATTTTATCCCAAGTTGAAGATGAAGCATCTGCTGTCAATTTAAAAAGCTTAAGCACGACAGAACGGTCCATTAGAGAGAATGATATATATATATATATATATATTGCCCCAGCCTTTTTCACTGTCTACACAAACAGCTGACCCTGTGACATAACTGCCTATATTATTCATTCGTCTCCAGCCCCGTGTCCCTCCACCCACTCACAACCCAAGGCTGTCGTAAGTTGCTTTGGCTCTCTGAATGCTCCGATGCAGAGCAGGGAAATAATAGCACGATTCCGGCCTGGTTTTCATTACAGCATGAGCAAAACACTTCTTTCCCATTCGCTGGGCTCCTGAGCAGGCGATTTTTCTGGCTTGGAGAATCCAGCACTGTCTCTCCGACTGCATTCTGACTTCCCCACAAAATAAACTTCAGGGTGTGTTTTTTTTTTTTAAAGGGGCTCTTTTGTTGGAGGAAATATTCCATGCTGCCACCATAGTGAGAGTTGGAAAAACGTCTGCGCCAGAATAAGCAAACATTTCTGGATGGTGTGAATATTTCCGAGGGTTGCATGACTGAAGATCCACTGGCAAGGAAGCAGATGATATGTAAAGATTCAAAGTGCGCAATCCCTAAATTGACTACAGTGTGACACATAAAACCAGCCACACTTAGGGTTCTCTCCAATAATAAATAAAAATAACCCAAGAGTGCAAGTAATTTGACTTGTTTTCAAGTGGTTCACATGGACAATTGTTATTTATTATTGATTTATATGCCTCTTATGTGCCTAATTGGCTTTTAAGTTGGTTTTACCTATAAAAACGACACAAAATTAAAACACACAATGACAAAACCGTTAGGTCAGTTCCCTAACCAAGGACTCTTGAGTGAAATTAGTAGTCATGGAATAGAGAGGTTCTTTTACGGATCAGTAACTGGTTCAGAAGCAGGAAGCAGAGAGTGGGAGTTAATGGATGGTTCCTATGTGGAAAGTGGAGTGCAGTTGTTTGGAACTGCAGGTGGGCACAGTGGTGTTGAACTCAAGTCCAGCTTGCAGGCTTCCCATGAGCATTCATGGAGTCTGTCCGTGGCTACTAGGCATGGTCTGCCTCCATCGCAGGAAGCAGTAATGGTCCCAGATACTGGTTGTTGAAAGCCACGGGAGGAGAGAGTTATTTTGTTCTCAAATCTCCTTGCAAGTTTCCCACAGGCATCTGTTTGGTGTTAGTGGCAAGGACAAAATATAGGTAGAAAAGGAGAATTCCCTCGATGTCAAGATCCAGATTTGGGGCAATTACTCTTTGGTGAGGCTCATCGCTGTCTAATTACTTTTTCAAATTTGGTATCCCAGTTTCAAATGCATCCTGATTTTGTTTTGCAAGAAGGCTTTCCAGGGAGCAGTCGGATGGAATGGTGGACACCAGTTTTTGTTTGTGCTGCAGAGGGGAGGAGGGGAACAGCCGAAGGAGAAAGCTGTCCGTATTTGTGATGAAGCAGCAACTGATGATCAAGCAAAAAGCGAGCCCTCCCCACTCGCCAGCTAAACTTGCATTCCCTTGGGAATGTCAGACTACAAAGGATGTGCATATTTATTGTGGGGAAGGCAAAGAGAACCTTACAAAATCTTTTCAGGAAGTGAAAGCACAAGACCTTGAATCATGGCATGGATAAAAGAGGCTGGCTAAGGGACCCCAACCTGGTCCCCTCCAGATGTTTCCACCAGCCCCAGGCTGTGTGACTGTAGGATACTGGGGCTGATGGGATGCAGTGGTGCAAAACAACTGGACTTTTAGACTCGGGAAGACTGAACTAAGCTAAGAGAAGGATAAACTAGAGACCTTGGGGTGATATTCAGCTACATCTTACAGAGACAGCGTGGTGTAGTGCATGCCCTCTGACATTTCTCCAATGAAAATAGGGACGTCCCATTCCCTATTTTACATAATTTTACTATTTGTACCCCACCCATCTTACTGGATTGCCCCAGCCACTCTGGGCAGCTTCCAACATAAAAACATAACAAAACATTAAGCAATAAAAAACAAAATCGCTATACAGGGATGCCTTCTGTTGGCACCGGGGGGGGGATAACTCCATACCCTCCAACATTTCTCCAATGAAAATAAGGGACATCCTAAGGAAAAATGGGACATTCCGGGATCAAAACAGAAACCAGGATAGTTTCTCTATATCAGGGATGTCCCTTGAAAATAGGGACACTTAGAGGGTCTGGTAGTGGTTAGAGTGTCAGCAAGGCCCTGCAAGACCAGAGTTCGAATCCCCACTCAGACATGGAGCTCACTTGGGCAAGTCATTGCTTCCCTCAGCCTAAACTGCTTCAAAGGATGGTTGTGGGGACTGAATGAGAAGGAGGTAATGGTTGTGCATTTAATACCCACAACCCCCCCTGTGAGGTAGGCTAGGCTGAGAGGTACTGACTGGGCCCCAGGGTCACCTCATGAGCTTCATGGCTTAGTGAGGATTTGAATCCTCACCTCCCAGGTTCTAGTCTGACCCTGCAGGCACAACATCACTGTGGCTGAGTGACTCTTAAAAGTGAAGTGAGTGAAAATTTTCTGCAGGTGAACAGGAAGAGATGTCTTACAGTAGTCCCTTTTATGCCAGAAGTTTCCAACATAACTGGGCTGGACTGGTGGACTAGGTATGAAAAACAAAACAAAAACCCCCAGTATTGTGGACTAGGAACTTGCAAGGTTGTGTTAAGTATTGTTGACATTGAGAAAAGTAATGGAGAAAATATTCTGAGCAAAGAAAACCAAAATGACTGTTGCGAGACGTTATGTTTCTCTGAGGGCTTTTCCTGAGGTGACTGGGGACAAACTGGCAATGCTGAGCCAACCTTGTTATGCCTGGGAGCAGAAATGCCAAACTCATCCAGACTCCAGCCCAGCTGGTCTCCTTGCAGTCAGTCGCCAGCATTGTTTACTACAAGATGCTTTGGGTTCCTGCATAAGCATGTTGAGTTACTCAAAGAAAAGACCTTGTCGGCCTAACTCAAGAGGAAATGAAAAGCAGGCTTTGGGGCTAAAGTGGGATTAAGGCTGTTCTTTGGAATTGTCTAAAATAATCAAATAAGATTGTCAAGGCCAAAAGGTTAAAAAGATGCTATGATCCTTTCAGCTCAGCTGAAGATGGTTCTACAACCTAGCTTAAGTTTTTCTGCAGCAGATGGATTTTGCTTTAAAATGGTCAAAACTGACCAATGCTGACTTAGGTCTTAGTCAAACACATGGACCACTGTGCAATGCTGGCTCTCTCTGAGGGACCCTTTCAAAATGGAAGCCGTGTTCAGAGGAAAGGCGAGTAAGAGGTGAAATGATAGATGTTTCTAAAATTATGCATAGCATGAAGAAAGTGAATTCCTCATAACACTGGAATTCATGAACATCCAATGAAGCTGAATTTTGGAAGATTCCTGGCAGATAAAATGAAGTCCTCCATGCAGGGCATAGTTAAACTATGGAACTCGCTTCAGGAGACTGTGATGGCCACCAACACTGATGGCTTAAAAAGATCAGACCAATTAATGGAGGAGAGGGCTATCGATGGCTACTAGTTGCTGGAACCCGCAGGTTCTGCTTTCAGGCTTCTTATGAACATCTGGTTACATTTGTTTAGTCGTTTAGTCGGGTCCGACTCTTCGTGACCCCCTGGACCAGAGCACGCCAGGCACTCCTGTCTTCCACTGCCTCCCGCAGTTTAGTCAAACTCATGCTGGTAGCTTCGAGTACACTGTCCAACCATCTCGTCCTCTGTCGTACCCTTCTCCTTGTGCCCTCCATCTTTCCCAACATCAGGGTCTTTTCCAGGTAGTCTTCGCTTCCCATGAGGTGGCCAAAGCATTCAGGATCTGTCCTTCCAGTGAGCACTCAGGGCTGATTTCCTTAAGAATGGATAGGTTTGATCTTCTTGCAGTCCACGGGACTCTCAAGAGTCTCCTCCAGCCCCAGAATTCAAAAGCATCAATTCTTCGGCGATCAGCCTTCTTTATGGTCCAGCTCTCACTTCCATACATCACTACTGGGAATACCATAGCTTTAACTATACAGACCTTTGTTGGCAAGGTGATGTCTCTGCTTTTTAAGATGCTGTCTGGGTTTGTCATTGCTTTTCTCCCAAGAAGCAGGCGTCTTTTAATTACGTGGCTGCTGTCACCATCTGCCGTGATCATGGAGCCCAAGAAAGTAAAATCTCTCACTGCCTCCATTTCTTCCCCTTCTATTTGCCAGGAGGTGATGGGCCCAGTGGCCATGCTCTTCGTTTTTTTGATGTTGAGCTTCAAACCATATTTTGCGCTCTCCTTTTTCACCCTCATTAAAAGGTTATTTAATTCCTCCTCACTTTCTGCCATCAATGTTGTGTCATCTGCATATCTGAGGTTGTTGATATTTCTTCCGGCAATCTTAATTCCGGCTAGGGATTCATCCAGCCCAGCCTTTCGCATGATGAATTCTGCATATAAGTTAAATAAGCAGGGAGACAATATACAGCCTTGTTGTACTCCTTTCCCAATTTTGAACCAATCAGTTGTTCCATAACCAGTTGTAACTGTAGCTTCTTGTCCCACATAGAGATTTATCAGGAGACAGATGAGGTGACCAGGCACTCCCATTTCTTTAAGAACTTGCCATAGTTTGCTGTGGTCGACACAATCAAAGGCTTTTGCATAGTCAACCATAGTCTGGTTACATACCCTCCAACCTTTCTCTGATGAAAATAGGGATGTCCTAGTCCATAATAATAATTTTACTCTTTATACCCTGCACATCTGACTGGGTTGCCCTAGCCACTCTGGGCAGCTTCCAACATGTATAAAAACATAGTAAAACATTAATTCCCTACCAGGACAGACTTTGCTCATGTGCTCAAGACATCGATTCTATAAAACATATTTTGCTGCACTGTGCGAAATACAAGCAAGCCAGGGCTGAACTGATATTACCCTTGCTGGTACCTTTCCCAGGAAAATCAGAGGCTCACTATGTCAGGTTCCTATTGGAAGACCGGACAAATGCTAGAACATTAGAAGTGGCAAAATTTTTATCCGTGGTTGCAAGAACCAGTGATCCCTATCTTTTCTGATCTTTCTCCCCCCCCCCCACCAATATGATTTTTATTGAGGTTTTCCTATCATACAATAAGATTACAGCTACGCAAGATACAAAGCAAGAGAAAGGGGAAATCGAGAAAAAGAGAAAGGGAAAAAAACAAAGAAAGCAGAAACGGAGAAGCATTAGCAAATATTACAAAAGAGGGACTTCCGAATTTCCATCTGCTGGTGGAATTACTTATTTATAAATTATATATAAATATAATTTATTATGTATATGATTATTTAAAACCATTGGCCAATGCGAACAACTATCTGCTCCGCTTTCTGTTAAGCGGTATTTCCTCTATATTACAATGTCTCGTAGTAATTCATTTCCTTTTTTGGTCTTATTTATCTTTCGAGTCTTGATTTATTGCCCATTACTCTATGAATTGAAATCATTGGGAAACAGACTTATTTCAGTACTGTTGCTATCCATGGTGAGATTAACCTTCCATAGAAATAGGACTTTTTTAAAAAAAGTTTTTTATTGAAAGATTTTATGGATAACAAAGGTACCTATACCGTCTCTGTTTTCAGTTCATAGAGTCCTATCTGCAGGTCAGGTACATTCTGTGTGAGATGCTTCTGCCATAGGCATTGTGAGGTTGGGGGGAGAGGTTGGAGAACCCAGAGCATGGCTGCTTGCATTCAGTTGGTTGCAGTGAGTTTTGTTTGTGGGTGGAGGGGAAGGGGGATGTTGGGTCAAATCAGCCATATCACTTTGTATTCTGTAGGGGGGGGGTTAGGTTGTTGTCTTGTTGGGCTGTGTATGTAATGAAAGGGAGCCACACCGAGGTGAAGGCATCCTTTTTTGTTTGTCCCCGTGCAGTGGTCCATGTTCACTCCCGATAGGTCCCTCAGTATCTCCCCAGTGCTGCTGTTCTTAATTGTAGTCATATTTCGGGTTACAGTTGGTTCAGGTTGTGTTTTTTGGGGTTATGGATCGCCGAAACCTGGAAGTACCAGAACGGGTTAGTTCCGGGTTTCAGCAGTCGCACATGCACAAAAGCACGAAACTGCGCTTTGCACATGTGCAGAAGTGCCAAATCACAACCTGTGCATGAGCAGACACAGGTTGCGAACGTGCATCCCGCACGGATCACGTTTGCAACCCGAGCGTCCACTTCAGGTTACATATGCTTCAGGTTACAGACTCCGCTAACCCAGAAATAGTACCTCAGGTTAAGAACTTTGCTTCAGGGTGAGAACAGAAATCATGCAGCTGGAGCGGGAGGCCCCATTAGCTAAAGTGGTGCTTCAGGTTAAGAACAGTTTCAGGTTAAGAACAGACCTCCGGAATGAATTAAGTATTTAACCAGAGGTACCAGGGACGCGGGTGGCGCTGTGGGTAAAAGCCTCAGCTCCTAGGGCTTGCCGATCGAAAGGTCGGTGGTTCGAATCCCCGCGGCGGGGTGCGCTCCCGCTGCTCGGTCCCAGCGCCTGCCAACCTAGCAGTTCGAAAGCACCCCCGGGTGCAAGTAGATAAATAGGGACCGCTTTCTAGCGGGAAGGTAAACGGCGTTTCCGTGTGCGGCTCTGGCTCGCCAGAGCAGCGATGTCACGCTGGCCACGTGACCCGGAAGTGTCTGCGGACAGCGCTGGCCCCCGGCCTATAGAGTGAGATGGGCGCACCAACCCCAGAGTCTGTCAAGACTGGCCCGTACGGGCAGGGGTACCTTTACCTTTACCTTTTACCACTGTATTTGTCTTGTATGTGAGGTTTGTATGTGAGGCTAAGCAGAGATGTCTACCCCTGTTTTCTATATCTTATTGAGGATTTTGCTTGCTGTGCTGTATAGCACAGGAGGACCCAGGTTTGGGTGGAACTGGGGATACATAGCTGGGGGTGGGAGGGGGAGATTATGTCTATTTCAGTTTGCTGTAAACTCAAAAAAGCAAAACACTGTTGCAGAGCACTGTAAGCATGTTCTTTGGTAAAACAAATACAGTCGCCCCCACTTTAATTGCCACCTGCAAACGTTGTTCTGCCCAACTCACACGCGCTCAGACTGCCTTTTCTGCTTCTCTTTTCAGATGAGAAACCATTCAAGGTGGAGGACACCTACCTGCTCTGCCCTGCACCTGTGCTGCGAGAAGTTGGCATGTAGGTTTGTTAGAATGTGGGACGGCTCTTACCTCTTTCAGTCTTTCTTCTCTTATGCATGTTTTCATTAGAAACCTCGAGATTTTGGGGTAAGATTTTCTTTCTTCTATGACAGCCTTATTCCCTTTTTAATAAAACCTTTTATCTTGTGGGCTTGTTAGGATTCCTTCTGCACCTTCGGATGAAGTTGGTGCCATTGATGCTGAAATTAGGCTAACCCAAAGCAGACCTGCAGTTCCACATCTGCAGAGGCAGGACAACTTCTCTCTTGGCCCAGCTGCCTCCATCCCTTTTGCTTCTTTGCAGTTGTCTTTGGCAAGAGTAGAGCTTTGTACTCCTCAAGTAATTGGAAGTTTCTGGGTCAAAAACGTACCGTATTTTTCACTCTATAAGACGTACTTTTTCCCTCCTAAAAAGTAAGGGGAAATGTGTGTGCGTCTTATGGAGCGAATGCAGGCTGCGCGGCTATCCCAGAAGCCAGAACAGCAAAAGGGATCGCTGCACAGCGCTCCCTCTTGCTGTTCTAGCTGCTGGCTTAGCCACACAAAGCCTCTTCAGGGCACAGGGATCCCGCTGCCCTGAGGAGGCTTCGCACGGCTATCCCTGGCTTTTGCGGGAGGTGGGGGAAGGGACAGAGGGCTGCCCTTCTCCCTCCTCAGGGAAAAGCCTGCAAGCGCCGCACACACGCTCCTCGTGGCTCGTGAAAGGGAGCGCTGAGCAGAGCCTGGGATGCATACAGGCTCTGCTCAGCGCTCCCTTTAAAGAATTTTTTTTTTCTTGCATTCCCCCTCTAAAAACTAGGTGCGTCTTATGGTCAGGTGCATCTTATGGAGCGAAAAATACGGTAAATTGAATCTGCTTCCTTGTAATGAGACTGAACTGGAAACTCTCAGTGATGTTGTTTTTTTTGTAATGTCTATCTGCAAATAAATGTGTTCATTCTTGGGAAGAATCCAGACAGATGGGGCGAGTCTTTCCTCAGTTCCCAAGTGATGGGCAAGCAAGCGGGTGGGCTGGGGCCGCTTGCGACATTGCATCCAATGGCACATTCTTGGCAATGATGCCTGAGTCTGCCCAGCTGGGGGGCGGGGGCAAGACCCACCCATGCGCTCTAGGGCACAGAGCCACTTCTTTAAATCATGGTGCTTAACCAGACAGCCAAAAGTTGCCCTCACGCCGCCTGCTCCCACAGGATTTCAAGAGTTGGAAGGGACTCAGGGCATCGTCCAGACTGACCCCGCCCTCCAAACCCGCAACATCACATTTTCATGAGCTAGGGGGATTGTAAGTCCGTGCCCGGTTTGGGTAATGACTCTCGCCCTCCCTCCCTTTTTCTAGGGAAGCTGCTCTCCAGGTCAGCATGAACGATGGGCTCAGCTTCATCTCGAGCTCCGTCATCATATCCAGCACACACTGTGTAAGTGACCAGCTTAGAAATCCATCCTTGGGTATCGCTAAGGGAGCATCGAGAGCAATGGCTCTTCTTTGGCTACTGTTGACTTGAATGGGAATGTGGGCCGCCTGGACTGTGTGTCTTAGACACAGGTATGAAATGCAAGGGGAGAGATGATAACAGCTGGAATCTGGCAAGTTTGCCTTTTGATGCTTTCATTGTTCAGTGACATTTCCTCCTGCTTATGTAATATAATTCTTCTAGGCCAAAGTCCTAGACGCACTTTCCTGGGAGTAAGACCAGTTGAATTTGATGGGTCTTCTGTGCATAGGAGTGTGCTGCTTAACTTGCAGAGCAGTTTAGGGAAGGGTTGGTCTGGCAGCTTCAGCTGGGTCCTTTTGGGAACCCCCTCCCTCGAAACAGCCACTTTAGCTGTCATTCTTGCACTGCAGGGGGTTGGAATAGATGACCCTTGGGGTCCCTTCCAACTCTACCATCCTTTGATTCTGTGAGCCCCTGCTTCAGTGAGCTCTTGGTCACTGGACTAGATGTGCTAGAGGATATCTGCAGCAAGGCTTATCTGGGGAGGCAAGGAGTGTTGAGGAGAATCAAGACTGGTCCGAGAGCCAGTGTGGTGTAGTGGTTAGAGTACTGGGCTATCGCCCTGGAGACCAGACTAAGCCGTGAATCTTCCTGGGTCACAGTTGCCATCTCTCAGCGGAGCCTACCTCACAGGGGTGTTGTGAGGGTAAAATGGGAGGAGGGAGAACCATGTATGCCACCTCGAGCTCCTAGGAGGAACGTAACAACAACAACAACAACAACAACAAGATGATGATGGTGATAATTGGGCACTACCTCACCAAGTTTTGTCTGCTCTCAGCCAGCCCCATCTGTCTGCCTTCTTAGAGCCTGCGCAGGGGGCAGCCCTGCCTGTTAGCTTCTGTCTTTTGGAATCAAATTACAAGAAATGAGATTCCAGCTAAACATTAGGAATAACTTTTTGAGGATAAGAGCTGTTCAACAGTGAAACGGACTCCCTCAGAAGGTGGTGGACACTCCTTCATTGGAGGTTTCTAAGCAGAGGTTGGATGGCCACCTGTCAGGGATGATTTAACTGTGGTTCCTGTACTGCAGGGGGGTTGGCCTAGATGACCTTTGGGGCCCCCCTTCCAGCTCTACAATTCCAGGATTCTGTGACACTCTCAGTTACCCTCAGCAGAAAAGGGGTCGGTGGGGACAAACCTGGAATTAGTTTCCTCTGATTGCCATTGTCTTTGGCTCCACCTCCTGTTGACCTGCCTTGGAGTCCCAAGAGGCACCAGACATTGCTGGTAAGAAAAGAATCGTGCTTGTCTCCCTCCCTGCCCTTCCTCCCCACTGGCCAGCCATCTTCCCATCCTCCTTTGGTCCCATCTGTATAATCATCATCCTGTACATTATGCATTTTGGCTGGAAACCGTCTTAGATGCTGGCCAAGAAATTGAGTATCCTGCACGGTCCGGGCCAACTGCAAGCCGATGTGGTCAAGCAGTTACCAAGCAGAACTTCCCTTGAAATTATTGGGTGTTTCGCCCAAGTGAGGGCGGCCAGATTGCTCCCAGAGGGTTTTGTACAGGCAAATCTCATTCCTTGTCCCTTTCTGAATCTCTCAGACAAAACTGGTGCATGTTGTCACGTGGATTCTCAAAACAAGAAGCTAAGTTATATAATACATTTGTGGGCAGCCTAGGGAGCTGCAGTCCCCAAACGCTGATGTGTGGGGATTAAAGAAAATTGGTGTGTGTGTGGGGGTGTGTCGTCATCTTCCTCTTTGAAACGCAACCAGCCAAATAGCCTGGAGTCACCAGGATCCTTGACATGATTAATGTATGTTGGTTTCCAAAGCTGCCATGCATGTCACTTTTTGCGGTGCTTGCAAAAACAAGGTAGTACGATTTCCTCTCGTTTTTTCCCCTTCCCCGAAGTATTTAATATTTCAGTTTAAGCCTTTGCTGGTAACTTGATGACAAAAGGGCCCTCTGCGCATTCTTTCCTTGGGAGAAATCTTCTAGCAGCATAAAACTCAGACTCTCTTGCACCTCCCCAACAAGGAGTGAGCTGGCTGTCGTACATTTGTGTGAACTGGTTTCCCTTTGGCTAAAGGACATGGGGGCTAGAAGCCCTCCTGTTCTGAGGCCTCTGATTGTGAATGGAAGGAGAGGGCAGAGAGGTGGCCAGTTCTGTTGATGACAAAAGGATCTCTCCAAACCAGGTGAAGGGGCAGTAAAATGTCAGCCACTGGGCAAAAAGTCCAAACCACTTAATTTGCTGATGGGGTCTGAACTGGCGGTGACTGATCAAGAAAGAGACTGGAGTGAAAGTGATTGATTGATTGATTGATTGATTGAATTTATATACCACCCTATACCTGCAGGTCTCTGGGTGGTTCGAAATAACACCCTTGCTCCGTCTAGCAGCTGCTTTTCAGAGTTTCAGACAGGAGCCTATCCTGAATGCTAGTTGATTCAAGGTAGATAAAAGAAACTCCTTATTCATACTGCACGTAGTTGAACTACAGAGCTTGCTGCCACAGGAGGCAGCGATGCCACTGAATAATAATAATAATAATAATTTATTATTTATACCCCACCCATCTGGCTGAGTCTCCCCAGCCACTCTGGGTGGCTTCCAATCGAGTGTTAAAAACAATACAGCATTAAATATTAAAAATTTCCCTAAAAAGGGCTGCCTTCAGATGTCTTTTAAAGATAAGATAGCTGCTTATTGCCTTGACATCTGATGGGAGGTCGTTCCACAGGGCGGGTGCCACTACTGAGAAGGCCCTCTGCCTGGTTCCCTGTAACCTCACTTCGCGCAGCGAGGGAACCGCCAGAAGGCCCTCGGCACTGGATCTCTCGGCTGAACGATGGGGGTGGAGACGCTTCTTCAGGTACAGTGGTACCTCGGGTTACATACGCTTCAGGTTACAGACTCGGCTAACCCAGAAATAGTGCTTCAGGTTAAGAACTTTGCTTCAGGATGAGAACAGAAATTGTGCTCCGGCGGCACGGCAGCAGCAGGAGGCCCCATTAGCTAAAGTGGTGCTTCAGGTTAAGAACAGTTCCAGGTTAAGTACGGACCTCCGGAACAAATTAAGTACTTAACCCAAGGTACCACTGTATACAGGACTGAGGGCTTTACAAGGGGATTAGGCAAATTCATGGAGGAGAGGGCGATCAATGGCTACGACAGTCATGTTCTGGCTCCACAGTCGCAGGCAGCAATTCTTCTGAATATCAGTTGCTGGAAACTACAGGAGGGGAGAAGGATCTTGTGCTCAGGTCCTGCTTGTGGTCAGCCATTGTGAGAACAGGATGCTTGACTTGATGGGCCATTGGCCTGATCCGGCAAGCTTTCCTTATGTTCTTGAGCCATATTCATTAAAAAGTCCTGGATTCTTTTCCCCAGGCAGCTTAGTGTAATTTCTGTTTTCTGCAGGGTTTCCCTGCCTCCTCCTGTTGAACTGTTAGGAGCTGAATTCAGCATGAGAAAGGCTATATGCAGTAGATCCTTGCAGCGGCAGCAGCAGGAGCAGCTCTGAAGGCTTGAATTATGCACCAGAGCTCTTATGTAAGAAGTCTCCCTGGGTGCTATGATATTATGTGGTTTTGCCTTAAACAATATTCTGCCTGTATTGTGATGCTCCAGCTGTGTTTCCTTCCTTTTCAGCCTTCATAGGGAACAGCAGGTTTTATTGCAGTGATTACCAAGTGATGAGTCAGGACATGCAGTGGTTTGGAGAGGCTTCATCAATCAGTCTCTAGGCTGACAGGATCACTCTCAGGGCAAGGGAGCCTGAACTGAGCCTCTTTCCCCTCCTTTTGGCCCTTCTTTCTTGGTCTTTGGTTGACTTGGACCCTTTTTCAACATGTCCAGTGTGGCTGCCGATTTCTGAGTTGCAAAACATTTCCCCCGCCTTTCCATTGGTGCGACCCAGAATCACAGTTAACAAACAATTAAACAATGATCATCCAGCAACTGGGGTGGGGGAGAGAGAGTACAGAGTAAGCAGCAGGTAAAAACAAGTGTGCTAAGGCTTGGTTGACTATTATTTGTTCCCTGCTAGGTACCCAAGGCCAGGGCCAGCCCACCCATGAGGGAAGGTGGGGCAAGTGCCTCAGGCAGCAGAATCCATAGGGCAGCATTGCCTGCTGATGCTGCCACTGCCTCAAATGACGGTGACAGCTGCAGCAAGCTCCTTGGCCATGGTGTGCTGTCAGCGGACTACGGGGACTAGTAAAGGTAAAGGGACCCCTGACCATTAGGTCCAGTCGTGGCCGACTCTGGGGTTGTGGTGCTCATCTCGCTTTATTGGCTGAGGGAGCTGGCGTACAGCTTCCGGGTCATGTGGCCAGCATGACTAAGCATCTTCTGGTGAACCAGAGCAGAGCACGGAAACGCTGTTTACCTTCCCGCCGGAGTGGTACCTATTTATCTACTTGAACTTGACGTGCTTTTGAACTGCTAGGTTGGCAGGAGCAGGGACCGAGCAACGGGAGCTCACCCTGTCGCGGGGATTCAAACCGCCAACCTACTGATCGGCAAGTCCTAGGCTCTGTGGTTTAACCCACAGCACCACCTGCGTCCCTCACAGGGACTAGACCAGTCCCCATAATGTTCCTGGTAAATTAGAGTATTAAAGTATTAGAGCCTGGCGCCGCCTCCTCAAAGCCCAGGAGGCTTCTGCCTGGCTTAGGGAGGGAGGCGCGATGCTCATGTATGCAATGTCAGGGCCCCCACTATTGCCCTCGCAAGCTGGCACCTCTGGCCCTAACTCTTCCCCTACAAAACAATTCACTGCTCGCCACTGCTCCTTGGAGGCCGGATCTTCCATCTCCTCAGCAGTGCCCCCCGCCATGCCACCTCTACAGAGGCCTCTCAGCGAATTGGAGGCACTGCTGGTCTCTTTCCACTCTGAGGGAAGAAATGGCAGAGGCTGCCCTCTTGGCTCTCCTGGGCTCTGCGCCCTCCTGGTGTGATTCACAGCCACCTCCATGACGGCCTTTGATTCCCTCTTCAACCATCAAGTAAAGGTTGATTTGATTCCTGCCCCCACTCCCTTGTTCCTGATGTAGATCTTCACTCGCCCCTTCTTTCCTGGCAGGGAGAGGGGCGCCATTTTGTGGTTTGCCTCAGGTGCCAAAATCTCTTGGGCCAGACCTGCCCATAACTGCTGACTCCTGATGCTGCCCCTGTAGGGATTTCAGTTTCCCCTGCCCCAACCCCATCAGATAGAGGGTGTTTTAGTAGCAAGTGCCTAGAAAAAGTGGCCTGCCTGTGACCCGAATCGGGGAAATATTTGACTTTATTGCTGGAGTACAAATCTGGGGCTAGGGTTGGCGCAGGCAGCCCATAAATTCCTGATGCCTGTTGCTTCGCAAACACTCCCCCGTGGACAGTGTCCCTCTCTGGACGAAAGACAGGCACGTCCAGTCTGGCAAAACAAAGAAAAGAATGAATGAAATGTGTATTTCAATCAAAGTGGGCAGGGCTGAGATTTATTTTATAGCCAAGAATCTTGTACGTGTTTCCACTGCTTAGAATGTTTTGGAAACTTTTTATATCCTAGAAGTAGCACTCCTTTTTTTCCCCTGACTGAATTTTGGTTTGCTCGTGAAACCTGATTAAATTTTTGATTGAAACAAAAATCCAGCCATTTTCAGGTTCTTGGCTGAAATAAAGTAAGGCAGGGTTTGTTGCTGGATCCTGCAAGGTATCCGGCTGGGGTGAGGCCACAAGCATGTTGAAGACAAATTGCATTTCAAATACACGCTTGTGGGGTCTGGATCCTGCACAAGGTGCTTTAAGAGCCGAAAATCCATTGGCTGGGGTGGAAAACTGGTGCTGAGAGGTGTGGAGGCTGGAAGTGTGCCAGGAATTTGGCTCTTGGGCCCAGCCCACCTGCCCAAGTGGCGCATAAGCCTGGCCTCCATTAGTTGTTTGTTAGTGAGCAATATGATTAGCCTTTCTCCTCGCTGTGTGGGTTTTGAGATTAGTCCCAAACCCTGCTCTGAGATCACTGGCTTTGAGTGATCCAGAAAGTAGGTGGAGGGCAGACTGAGACCACGCAGGGCAAATGGATCCCATTCACAGAGCTCCACATTCTTTTTCCATTCCATTCCATGCGCCAAAAGGACTCAGTGGCCAAAGGCGGCTGGCAGAAGGTGGAAAACCTTCTGCCATTGGCTGAGGAATTCTACTTATTGAGCTACAGAACTGAGACACTTGACTTTCCTTCCAACCTAGAGACAAAAAATGATGGGTGTAGGAGAAGGATATCCAAAATGCTAGCATAAGAAATCTGCAGCCTGCAAAAGATTTAAGAATGAGTTCAGGTTATGGCACCTGGGTGCTGCTGGGACCTTAAAAGACTTGGGGTCCCAGGCCCAGCGAGCAAATGTGAGTAACCTTTGCTTGTGACTGTTTATAGGTATAGGTGTAGAATGAGGCTGGCTTTCAAAAGGAGAGTCATCTTGTGAGCAGAGCTTAAACAACAAATTTAAATTAAATATAATCTGAATCATCTCCTACCTTGCCCTTAATGTCCAACGGGCTGTGGAAGATTTAGGAACTTTGCACCCAAGAGGATGAACACGTTTTCTGTAGATAGGCTTTTGTTCCGTTTAGCAGTAAACAGTGAGTTTTCCCAGGGAAGGTTGCAGGGGGGGGAGGGGAGAGAAAGACTGAGATATACTCGGAGTCGAGAGTGGATTTCATGCTCTTTATTCAGCTCATAGTGGTGAGGAGGAATGGAAGTTCCCTCAGTATGTCTGCTTTATATACATTATTTACACAATGGGCCCCACGTGATTGGCTAATTCTGGGATTCACCTGTAGGCCAATCAGGTTGCGGATTCACTTCCACCTGGAGCTGGATTGGATGGCTCCTGTGGACCAATCAGACTGCTGCGTTCTGGACCCTATTGTTCTAGGACCAATCAGACTGCTGTCTTTTGGATCCTCAGTACATAACAAAGACCTTTGCCTAGAAATCAAAGAAGAAATGGAATAAAACAGGGGACAAACAGGAGTGTGGATGATCCCTCAGGGAACAATTGGGGGTGGGGATGAGGTATTTAGAACTATGGTGATTCTGAGGACTTCAAAATGAGGAAAAGAAGAACAAAAAAAAGCAGCAGCTCTTTAGGACCCCAAAGATTCCTATTGCCTGGGGTGCAAAACAACCAACTCATCAGTCCCAGCCATGATTTCGCTCAGTGGCTAAGAACACTTGAAAGGCAGGAGTGGCCAGAAATTGCTTTAAAGTTTTGCCAACTTGTTTTGCTTTGCTGCTTTTCTCTCAGGAATTGGAATGGCTTGCTTTCTTCTTCTTTTTCTTTAAAGGAAAACTCACAGTCCTCCAGCAGAAGCGGGGTCTAAGTGCCGTGGACTTTCCTAATGTCCTGGGGCTCAGCCAAGGCCCCATTTGGCCACCTGCTGCCACTAAACCATGCAAACCATGGGAGCAGAGCTAGCTAGAATCTCACGAGTCAGAGATGGAGAAATATTTGTTTTCCTTAAGGTCCTAAACAGAATCGCTTAGCAGTGCTGCGCCTTCCACATTCTCACTGAAGCCATTCTGTTCGTCTTGTCCTGGGAACTTGGAAGACATTTTTGGCACTACAGTGGTGCCCCGCAAGACGAACGCCTCGCAAGACAGAAAACCCGCTAGACGAAAGGGTTTTCCGTTTTGGAGGCGCTTCGCAAAACGAATTTCCCAATGGGGTTGCTTCGCAAGACGAAAAAATCTTGCGTCTCCCCGTGGGGTTTTTTCGCTTTTTTCGCCCTTTTCCTAAGCC
The DNA here is from genome assembly GCA_034642415.1 of Podarcis siculus. NCBI lineage: Eukaryota > Metazoa > Chordata > Lepidosauria > Squamata > Lacertidae > Podarcis > Podarcis siculus. The sequence continues at coordinate 2,400,789 of JAXCMG010000067.1, forward strand.
GCTAAGCCGCTTATCAGCTGTTCCGCTGATAAGCCACTTAACAGCTGATCGCGAAAAGCCGCTTGACAGCTGTAGCGCTAATCCGCTAAACTGTCAACGGGCTTGCTTCGCGAGATGAAAAAACCGCTAGACGAAGAGAATCGCGGAACGGATTCTTTTCGTCTAGCGAGGCACCACTGTATCTGGTAACACTCCTGTCCTCTGCTTCTGCCATAGAGTACGGCCACATATTGCATGGGGGTTTGGTTCCAAAAATTCTATGTATACACCAAAATTGTGTATACTTAAAACCATGTATACCTCTGCAGCTTAGTGGGTGAGGGGCGCTCCCATGGCCGGCACACTGAGGGGGTCTTGCCTCCCAAGCAAGGTAAAGGTAAATGGACCCCTGACCATTAGGTCCATTCGTGACCGACTCTGGGGTTTCAGCGCTCATCTCGCTTTATTGGCCAAGGGAGCCAGCGTACAGCTTCCGGGTCATGTGGCCAGCATGACTAAGCCGCTTCTGGCAAACCAGAGCAGTGCACGGAAACGCCGTTTACCTTCCCGCCAGAGCGGTACCTATTTATCTACTTGCAATTTAATGTGCTTTCGAACTGCTAGGTTGGCAGGACCCAAGCAAGGTAGAGAGCTTAAAAGCTACTTATGAGCTGGGTGCCTGCACAATACAAGCTTTTAAGCTCTGCCTTGCTTGGATTTAACTTGGACAGTTCCAACCAGCTTGCCTTCAATTGCTTATGGTTGAAACTGTGCAAGTAAAATGCATGTAAGATGTGATCGTGCAGTACTCTGGTCCAGTTGGAGATACCACCAGGCAGTTCTTAGGATCTTTTGCCATACTAAGCTTCTCTGGGAGAAGTTTAGACTACAAAACCCTTCTAGCTTCCAATGTGCACTGCAGTTGATGGTTTTTTAATACATGAAACAATTCCGCCATGCACTTGGAATCTTTGAACCATGACCATAGATGAACTGAGAACGGATACAGAATCTTCCACTGCAAATCACCAGCATACCAAACTTTGCTGCCCTGATTAAATTTTTCCATTCCGCACTGTATCATTTTCCATGAAGTCTACTACTCTTGAGCAGCACAAACAAGGTAGATAAAGGCAGGTCAGGCTATATCCCCCGTCTCAAGCATGGCAGTTATTTTATGAGATTCCCCCTCGTGTCTGCTTTGGCTGCTGTTCCAGAAACTAGAAAACATTGGATGATCAAAGCAAGCTGGAGTCTAAAACCAGCAGAGAGTCTGGGAGTTTTAATTTCCTTTTTATTAGACCAGATTGTTTCAGTTATATGTATTTTTAAAACCCTGTACATATACGTGATAAAATGAATGATAGACAGCAACTTCCATGCCGCAGAGAAAAATTTGCCCTGTGGAAGCTATGCCAAGTGGCTCTTCTGTAGATTTCAAAATAAGAGACCTCCATTTATTGAGGTTTTGCCTGCCTACAGAAAACAATGAAGAGATCTATTGTTTAGCTGTGCTAAAATCAGGCAGCAACAGCTCATTGCCACCCCTCCAACTAAAGGGAGCATCAAATAAAGGGGTTGTCTTTGCCGTTGAGTGGGAACCTGGAAATTCCATCTCCAGACAAAGAATTTGGCTAGTTACTTCCCCAACCTGGTGCCCTCCAGATGTTTTGGACTACAACTCCCATCAGCCCCAGCTAGCATGATCATGCTAGGAGATACTGAGAGTTGTAGTCAAAAACATTTGGAAGACACTTAGCAGTAAAAAGTCCCCCTCGTGATGTCCTTCCTTTCTTATCTACAGGAGGCATCTATGTTCTGCCCTGGATTCCAGATGGGGCCCTATCGCCCACCTGCATGCATGTTTCTGCTGCACATGTTAGTACAAACTGCATTATTTTGTTGTTGTTGTTTAGTCGTTTAGTCATGTCCGAGTCTTCGTGACCCCCTGGACCAGAGCACGCCAGGCCCTCCTGTCTTCCACTGCCTCCTGCAGTTTGGTCAAACTCATGCTGGTAGCTTCAAGAACACTGTCCAACCATCTCATCCTCTGTCGTCCCCTTCTTCTTGTGTCCTCCATCTTTCCCAACATCAGGATATTTTCTTCTCTTCTCATGAGGTGGCCAAAGTACTGGAGCCTCAGCTTCACGATCTGTCCTTCCAGTGAGCACTCGAGGCTGATTTCCTTAATAATGGAGAGGTTTGATCTTCTTGCAGTCCATGGGACTCTCAAGAGTCCCCTCCAGCACCAGAATTCAAAAGCATCAATTCTTCGGCGATCAGCCTTCTTGATGGTCCAGCTCTCACTTCCATATATCACTACTGGGAAAACCATAGCTTGAACTATACTCCATGGACAAAGACAACAGGCATTATTTTGAGCAACAATTTAATATAGCAACCATTCTTGGTCTTCACACTGTTTTCACAAACATTGAGGAAGCAACTGGAAAATGCCCCCAGTGTGTATCCTATAAGATTTCCAACTTTGAAAGCTAATTTGTGTTCAGTGGTGTCCTGCCAACTGTTGTTTTCTCTGTTTCTCCAGCTGGCAACAATGCTATAAGCAAAACTTTTGGCCTTTTTTGGTTTCTCTGGCATATTATAGGCCACACTCGATTTGAAATTTCTACAGATTTACCTGGGTTTTGGTTGGAAAAAACAACAATTATAAGGTCTTTATAAAAGCCCAGGAGGAGGACAAAAGTATTTGAGCATTCAGTTTGAGTGTTGCAAGATGTCAATGAGCAAAATATATGTGTTTAAAGCCACCTTTCTCAGATTGTTAGGAATGGGTGAACCATCAATATTGGTTTCTCTCAGCTTCTCGTTTTTCCAACCTTAAGTTCCATTCACCCGCTTTTAGCATCAATTTTTGATCTTTTTCTAATCTTTCTAATCTTTCTTAAAAGGTCCAGACAAAAATGATAGCTATGTTTTGGTTCCCCTGTTGGCTTGGGGATGGGCAAATGAGGTGGCTTCACATTCATTTGCAAACAAATTTCTGCCCCAATCCTGCAATATGGTTCCTTCCACATGTTTGGGACTACAACTCCCATCAGCCCCAGCAAGCATAGCTGAAGGGCAGCAGCTTCTGAAGGGCGCCATCTTGGGAAATGTTGCTTTAAATTCTTTGGCCAAAGTCCAAAGGGCTCTGCTTCAGCAAACATTCGTCTGAAGAATAACTTCTAGGCCAGTTGCGTGTGCTGTACCCGCAGGGTATCGTGCCAGCCTCTGAAGTCTTCAGGTGTCCTTTCCTTAAAAGTAAAGGGACCCCTGACCATTAGGTCCAGTCGTGGCCGACTCTAGGGTTGCGGCGCTCATCTCGCTTTATTGGCTGAGGGAGCCGGCATACAGCTGTGGCCAGCATGACTAAGCCGCTTCTGGCGAACAAGAGCAGCGCACGGAAACGCCATCTACCTTCCCACCGGAGCGGTACCTATTTATCTACTTGCACTTTGACATGCTTTCGAACTGCTAGGTGGGCAGGAGCAGGGACCGAGCAACGGGAGCTCACCCCGTTGCGGGGATTCGAACCGCCAACCTTCTGATCGGCAAGTCCTAGGCTCTGTGGTTTAACCCACAGCGCCACCCGCGTCCCTTGTCCTTTCCTTAATGTTAGCTTTTTGTTTGTTAAATTCTAAGTTATCTAACAAATGTACTTTAATAAAAGAAATACATTACATGTTCTTCCTAGGCAGTAACCAGAGCCAGGCCTCCTTAGTTTCAGCAAGGTTGCCTCCAGACTGTATCCTGACACCAAATGTAATTGATTAGTGCACTACAGCAGGCGATTAATTAATCCAGCCTTCTTTAAATGGGCTGAAAACCTGCCGTCTAAACATATGCAAACGTACCTTCTTTTTTTTAAAAAGATAAGAACACGATCAGGTTGTCTGCCATGTTTGTGCAGGCAACATTTGGAAAGTTGTACATGTTGCTCATTCTAGTCCTGTTTAACCTTCGTAAGGGTGAAACTACCTTAGTTGACAAGTTTTCCCTGAGTGAAGAGTTCATGATTTAGAGCAGTGATGGCCAAACTTGGCCCTCCAGCTGTTTTGGGACTACAGTTCCAATCATCCTTGACCAGTGGTCCTGTTAGCTAGGGATGATGGGAGTTGTAGTCCCAAAACAGCTGGAGGGCCAAGTTTGGCCATCACTGGTTTAGAGTAATTCCAAAACCATCAAGCTGTGTAATGTTAACTTAGCCTCCCCCAACCTGATACCTTCCAGTTGTTTTCTGCTGCAGCTTTCATCAGCCTCAGCCAAAACATCTGGAGAGCACCAGGTTGGGGAAGGCTCTTTAAAACATCTGGCAACATGGTATGCCTTGCAAACATGAGCAGATGTGGTACAGTATCGCATTAGGGTTGTTTCTGACGGTTCCAAAAGTCTAAAAATAGCAGCCGTGGGTTTTTTAAAAAATCAATAGAAAATGTTCTTTAATATTTATTTTACAGCAACAAGACTTTAGACATTTATTAATGAGCAAGATCTTTTCAAAGCTGGAGTAAAGGTTTCCTACTGCTGTTTGCTGCATTTGAGCCCATTCTGCATTTAATTGAAAACAATTGTAGAGCCTTTGGCCTCCTCCCCTGGGCTACATTCTCATTTGAGAACCAAAAGCTGCTCAGGCTCTACATCTCCTCTGCTTAAGGGTCAAGATGCTCTTGAAAAGACCTGGGCAGAGATGGGACCAGCCACCCTCACCTGGATTCTCTCCTGCATATTCACTTCTGAGCAACAGAGTTCAAGGGGAGTGTTGATAAGCTGTGGGGGAATGCCCAGGAGATCTACAAGGATGATAAACAACCTAGGAGAAAAGGCTTAAGGAATTGCATGTGTTTAGCCTAGAGAAAAGTAGATTGAGTGAGATAAGAGAGAGATCTTGGAAGGTGTTTGCTGGCCAAATGAGCAGAGGAAGGGCCAGAGTGGTCCTTACCCAGCACTGATTAAAGCCCAGCAAGCTTCTTTCCTCCCAAAACTGTTTAACGGAGACAACCCCAGAATCAGGCACTTTTAGCTGGCAAAAGCCTTTGCTTCATCTGTTTAGAAGTTTATTATCCTCTCTTTTGCCAAGTCATCTTTGCAGGGCTTTATTGAAATTTAAAGCAAAAGTATTTTTAAAAAACCTGATCAAGGGGGTGGAGCGCCTCCCCCATGAGGAAAGGACACAGCATTTGGGACTTTTTCGTTGAGAGAGAAAAGGCAAGGAAGAGGTGACATGATAGAAGTTGGTTAAATTGGGCATGGTGTGGAGAAATAAATCAGGTTTTAGTGGATTCTCACCAGCCCCATCCCATGTGGCCCTACGATGCTGGGTCTGCTGGGAATTGTGTCCCCAACCAAGTTGGCAAAAACTGCTTTATGGTTTGTTTGTTCATTGGTGAGACAACTCTTGAAGAATAAACCTTGGTTTAGCATTATGTGCAAGCGCAACCTATGTCTACCACTGGATCACACCACCTGTGCACATGCTTACTGATATTTTCAAGGAATCTAAAAGGTTACTCTTGCCTGATTCTTCTTTAGCAAGACCTGTCAGTTCCAGTGGGATAGAGCTTTGGGGTTCAGACTAGGTAACAGATTAGAAGGTCTCCTATGTTGTTATTTTATTAAGCTACAACGCAGCACATCCTGCTTTTTCTAGTCAAGGACTGCACAGACAGAGAAGCTAGGCTCTTGATCTCCTCTGGTTCGGGGGTGGAGAATCTTGCAAGGAACTGAACAGATAAACAGCACATCTAAAATCTTGGGGAGGGACCCTAGGTCAGGGAAGAGAACATTCTTTGCATGGCAGAATGTCTCATGCCTGGATGAACATCGGAAGCTGCCTTATCCCCAGTCAGATTGCTAGACTTTCTAGATTAGCATTTTCCATACTCTCCAGGGATTCAGGTGGTGGTGTAATCTTCCTAAGCGCTAACTGAAGATGTACTGGGAGGGAGGAATGGCCTGACTCAGCTTTCTCCATTCATTCATGCATGCATGCATGCATGTCCAACGTCCATTGACTGCAGTCTCAAGTGAAGAGTGATTCCTTGCATGTGTGAATGTGCTACCACAGATCGAGCACCACAGGTAGAACTTAAATACCTCTGGGATAGCCCAAAGTCACATGAAATGCTTCAGGTGCAGAATCGCCAGGCATCTGGCCTTGACTCAGAGGACTTCCTTGTGATGTAGTATCTTTAAAGTTATCAACTCCTTAGAAAAAGAGGAGGAGGAGCTCAGGGTTTCTTACACTGCCTCCAACACAATGCTTGTCAATGTGTGATTACATGCGCGGTGGCAGAACACACACTCGGCACACAACAGTTCCCAGTTTCCAGCTTTGGCAGAGGCCTTTCTGCCCAAGGCTCTGGAGAACTGTAGCCAGTCTCTGCTGCTAAGCTAGAGAAATTGATGCTCTGACTTAAGAGCCCTGGTGTGTTTGCTGGCCAGTCCTCAAGTGCTGAGCCATCGACATGTGTGCATGTCTGAACCTACACCGAAACCCCCACCTCCTCAACACGCCAGGATCAGCAAAGCTCTTGATTGCTACCTTGGGTCAGAAGCAGCCTCCCTATGTGGCCATTCTGCCACCCCCCACCCCCCACTTTTGTTATTTTAACTGTCTGGCTCTTTAAAACCAAAGCCGCTGAGCTGAACTCTGGCCAAACCTAATTTTGTCTGTGCTTGCTTATCCCAAAAGCCTGATGACACCAGTGAGGAATGGCTCAGAAATATTAGCTGGTCTCTGGAAGCGAATAGTCTATACTTGAGATTAAATTTGGAAGCAATGTGATATAATTCATTCGAAGAGCATTTTCCTAACTTGGAGAAACAGCAGGGGTGAGGCACTCCAGAAGTGGGGGCTGCCTTCAGATGAACCTACACACCAAGATTTGGAGATGGAACAAACTCTGTTTTTGCCTGCTCCTTCCTCCCCATCGACACACCTGAACAGTTTACTTCCTTCTTGTTATTGTTTGTTGTTTAGTCGTTTAGTTGTGTCTGACTCTTTGTGACCCCATGGACCAGAGCACGCCAGGCACTCCTGTCTTCCACTGCCCCCCTCAGTTTGGTCAAACTCATGCTGGTAGCTTTGAGAACACTGTCCAACCATCTTGTCCTCTGTCGTCCCCTTCTCCTTGTGCCCTCCATCTTTCCCAGCATCAGGGTCTTTTCCAGGGAGTCTAGTTTACGTCCTAGTTTGAGCAAAGTGCCGTTTGCAATTGCAAACCAAGTTCTCAAGCCAGGGTTTGTGATCCTGTTTTGCAGTTCTGATTTGAAGGTGCAAAGTCTGACATGATCAAGCCCTGCTTTGCTGCAAAAGGTGTAACAACAAACTATGGTTTGACCATGTGTAACAGGAGGAGAGAGTGCATGAGCACAGCACTGGTTCATGATCCTCAGGTCCTAACCATAACTCAGAGCATTGTTGGAATGCAGCTAATATTTAGCAAATAAAGTGTCTGGGGGCCCTGATTTCTTAGGCTGATAAATGAAGGGAAAGTTCAATTTGTTATGGCTGAGCCTCAACCTCTCTCTAGCTCAGAGTTCCATGCATTTCTCTGTCTTCTGATGCTCAGACCAGTTCAGTGCTGCATCCTGGAGTTGCAAAGCACTCAATTTTTCATATAATCATAGAATTGTAGAGATGGAAGGGACCCCAAGAGTCATCTAGTCCAATCCCCACAGTACAGGAATCGCAGCAAAAAATCCCTGACAGATGGCCATCTAACTTCTGTTTAAAAACTTGCAAGAAAGCAAATTGCACCATTTTCTCAGGTAGATGGAGTCTCCTTGTAATTTGAATCGCTTGGTTCGGGTCCTCCCCTCTGAAGCAGCAGAGAACAAGCTTACTCCATCTTCCATTCAGAAGCCCACCAGCTGTTTGAAGATGGCTTTCATATCTCCTTTTGGCCTTTTTTTCCAGGCTAAACACCTGCATATCTGTGAAGCAGGAGTGTCCATGAGAGTGGGGAGAGGGGCTTCTACTTGCAGTAGCCTTTGTTGCTTTTATTATTTTATCCAGCCTCCCTCCAAAAACCTTAAATCGCTACAGGTGGTTTCTTCTATACCTTTACCTTCACAACAACCTTGTGATGTAGGTTTGGGGGGTGGGTGATTCCCTTAAGTAAGCTTTGTGGTGCGACAGGGATTCGTTTATTTATTGCATTTCTAACCCAACTTTTTCTTCAGGGAGCTCAAGGTGGCACAGGTGGTTCTCCCCCAGCTCATTTCATCCCCACAACAACTCTGTGGTGTAGGTTAGGCTGAGAGGCAGTGACTCACCCAAAGTCACCCAGCGGGGATTTGAACTCAGGTCTCCCAAGTCCTGGGCCGCCATCCATAATCCCCCAGTCCTCTGTTCCCACACTGATTTTGCTCTCTTCTGCCTTCTCCTCTGCAGTCTGATGGGACGATCCTGGCCATTGCTCTGCTGATCCTGTTCCTTTTGCTGGCGCTGGCTCTGCTGTGGTGGTTCTGGCCGCTCTGCTGCACCGTGGTAAGTTTCCTCCTGCCCACACTGGGATCTGTTCCCTCTTTAGCAGCTCCTCTATGCGGATGGGCCAATGAAACAGCTCACACCAGAAACCTGCATCTGCTCTGCCAAGTGTTTTGTATGGAGCCAGGGATCTCGCTTTCCTCCCATCTCAGGTGCCCCAGTTTGTGTCCCTGGGAAGTCAAAGCTGGAACATCTGGGGCACAATATGAAGCAGGGCTCAGCCCCAGAAGCTATTTGCCAGCCCCACTACTGCATAGGCCTGGGCACATTCCTGGGCTCTCAGCAGGTGGGGTGGCCGGGCTGCATCTGAGCTGTAATTTTTCGAGCTTTTCAACCAGAATTGGCACTATTATAGGTAATACCGATTCTGCATTTGTAAGAACACAATCGTTTTGTTTGGAACTCCCTGCCTATTGAGAACTAGCACTGTATTATTTCTGGCTCCTGCTAAAAACATTTTTGTTTAGAGAAGCCTACCTAGATGCTTGGAAAGCTGATGAGAATTTTAACCTGTTTTGGGGGGGGAAACAAATGCTATGTTTTAGATTCTATGTTGTAATTTTTCCTTGATTTTATTGGGGTTTTAAAAATAAATTTATAGAAATTTAAATAAAATCTATATCCTGCCTTTCCCCCAGACTGGGACTCAAGGCGGCTTACACGAATTAAAACAACACAGATAAAATACATGAATCTAAGCCATGTTGGGCTTTATAGGACATAACCAGCATTTTGAATTGCGCCCAGAAACAGCCAGGCAGCCAGGGAGGGGAGCTGTTGTAGCAAGGGAGTTGCAGTCTCCCTTGGAGAGTTGAAGGTATTTTGAAGGGGTGTTAGCCACTCATGGTGTGTGTGTGTGTGGCAGGGGGTTGAAATTTGGAAGGGTGTTTTGGGCCAGAAGCAGCAATGGAACAACAGCAACAAAATTGTGGACTGTGTCGAAAGTGATCCCGCTTTCAAATTAATCTTGGCATGCCTGTCAGATTAATACCCTAGGGAGCATGGGCCAGGATGCACAGGCAGGCAGCAGCCAAGGATCCAAGGCTGAGGTATCTGCAGAAGGCCTAGGGCAGGTGTCCCCAACCTGGGGCCCTCTGGATTTTTTAAAAAATAAGTGCCATCAGCCACAACAAGCACAGCTAAGCGGTTGTCTAAAAGTTCTGAAGGGCACCAAGTTGGACTTGGAGTAGTATCTGGGCAGACACCATGGTGCGGTACTGTTTAGTAAATTGTTGCACTTCTCCAGAAATCTGTTTGCTGTGCAGTTTCTTAAAAGGTAAGGGGACCCCTGACCATTAGGTCCAGTCGTGAACGACTCTGGTTGCGGCTCTCATCTTGCTTTACTGGCCAAGGGAGCCGGCGTACAGCTTCCGGGTCATGTGGCCAGCATGACTAAGCCGCTTCTGGCGAACCAGAGCAGCACACGGAAACGCTGTTTACCTTCCCGCTGGAGCGGTACCTATTTATCTACTTGCACTTTGATGTGCTTTCAGACTGCTAGGTTGGCAGGAGCAGGGACCGAACAACAGGAGCTCGCCCCATTGTGGGGATTCGAACCGCTAACCTTCTGATTGGCAAGTCCTAGGCTCTGTGGTTTAACCCACAGCGCCACCCGCGTCCCAGTGTGCAGTTCCTTAGGAGCACAGAAAAAGGCACAAAATGTGGCACTTGGTTTGGGATGCAGATTTTTAAGCATGTTTCTAGACCTCATGATTAGAACAGGAGGCATGAAAGTGCTGGGCAACGCCTGTGATGATGAGCCAGGGTGGTACAGTGCTTAGAGGGCCAGGTTAGGACCCAGGTTCAAATCCCTCCTCGGCCACTCACCAGGTGACCTCATGGCCGGTCATTCCCTCTCAGCCTAACTGACCTTACAGGGGTGTGAGGAGAAAATGGGGAGGTGGGCTATGTACTGTCCCCTTGATATCCTTGGAGGAAAGGGGGGGGAATACAAACGTAATACAATAAATAATAAAGAAATGGTGGTGGTGGTGATATTGTCGTTGATAACAAATAATGAGTGGGATTCACCTCAGAAGTCCCGTCAGTGGAAACTGTACTGTTATGTAGTGTAGTTTCACCCTGGGCCAACAGGGGGATACTGTATATAGTTTTCACTCAGGTCTGTAGATAGTTTTCACTCAGGTCCGCGTCAGTTATTTTAGGCGGGAACTCTGGGCTGTTGTGGTTACAATGTGACAGCCGGCTGCCTATAAAAGCAGGCCGGCTGAGCTGTTCGCAGTCAGTTCTATTCCAGCTTATAAAATAAAGAGCTACTTGAAGAAATCGCTGTGCCGGCTGCTATGTCAACCCACAACTTAACACTGGCGACGAGGATGGGATAGATGGACATCAGAGCACAGCCAGATGCGGCCAGCCTCTGAACTGAGCTGAATCACTGAGCTGAATCACAGAGCGAAATCACTGAGCGAAATCACTGGGCAGAACCAATTCAGAGCTGAGCGTTCTGGCTAGAGCACGGTGTTCCATCCATCGCCCTTCACGCCGGCATCGGAATCATGGCTTCACTTGTGCCTCTACTGCCATTTGCGCCAGCCTCTGAATCATGGGACTCCTACCTCGCTCGGTTCGACTGCTACCTCCAAGCCAACGAGCTGACAGCAGTATCAAAGGATCGGAAGCGGGGCCTATTCCTCAGCCTCTGTGGGCCTGAGGTGTTTGAGACGGCCCGAGCATTGGTTGCGCCTGAAGCAGTCCAGGCAACACCATGGGACACGATCCAAGAGAAGCTCCGCAACCACTACGCACCAAAGCCGTCCAAGATTGCTGCCCGCCATGCGTTCTACCACCGGAACCAGGCAGAGGGGGAGTCAATCAACAACTACACCACCGCCCTGCGACAGGCTGCAATGCACTGTGAGTTCCGAGACTTAGACGATGCCCTGATGGATCGAATCGTCTGCGGGGTCCGGGACATCCATCTGCAACGGCGTCTCCTAGCCAAGCCAGACCTCACGCTACAGAAAGCCATTGAGGAGGCTGTGGCCTCAGAAGCTGCTGAACGCTCCGCCCAGGAGATCCGCAAGTCCAGCAGCCCGCATCTTGCTAGGGAGCCAGTTCCGGTGCATCATGAAGAGGCCAGCAGTGATGAGGCATCCTCCAGTGAAGACGATGACGTGCACCAGACAAAGCGGGAGCGCAGGAAGTTCCAACAGAAGTCCAAGGGCCAACCGGAATGTGCCGGCTGCGGAGGCAACCATTCCCGTGCCAAGTGTCGATTCAGAGACGCCATCTGTAGGAAGTGTTCCAGAAGGGGCCACATCGCTAAGGTCTGCCGATCGGCTCCGTCTGACACCCCCCCTTCATCGACTCGCAAGTCCAAGTCTTCACTCCAGTCTGCCAAGGAAAGTTGTTTCGCTCTCACCAACTGCCGCTGCCCGTCTGGAACCACGATTGGCCAAACCGACTCGCCTACGCGACGCAAGCTGAACGTCACGGTGCTCATTGAAGGAGCTCCATGTGACATGGAGATCGACACCGGGTCTGCCCTGTCCATCGTGTCATGGAGCACCATCAAAAGACTGGTACCCAGAGTGTCCAAAAGGCAACTCGACTCTCACCGCGTACACCTGAGAGACTACCAGGGAAACGACATTCCCGTGGTAGGCGTTGGCCGGTTCCGGATCGCCTTCAAGGATTTTTCGGGCCTGCTCCGGTTGGTGGTGGTCGAAGGTCAGCGGCCAAGCCTCCTAGGGCTAGACTGGTTTGATGCCCTCGGCCTGGAAGTCACCGGCATCAACTGCATCTCTAACGCAGAGACTGAGGGTCTGGTCAAAGACTTTGCCGAGGTTTTTGACGGCACCTTGGGGCAATATACAGGTACGCCCATCTCCTTTAGCCTTGATCCACAAGTCGCCCCCATCAAGCTAAAGCCACGCCGGGTTCCCTTTGCTCTCAAGGCTAAGGTGGACGAACAACTGGACAAACTGATCACCCAAGGAGTTTTGGAGCCGGTTGACCACGCAAAGTGGGAAACCCCCATCGTCACGCCTGTCAAGCCAGATGGGTCGGTGAGAATCTGCGCTGACTACAAGTGCACGATCAACAAGGCACTTCAGCAGCACGCTTATCCGGTTCCTGTTGTCCAACACCTGCTGCATTCCCTGGGTGAGGGTAAGGTCTTCGCTAAGCTGGACCTTGCCCAAGCCTATCAACAACTGCCAGTCGATGATGCCACTGCTGAAGCCCAGACGATCGTCACCCACCGGGGGGCATTCCGTTGCCGCCGGTTGCAGTTCGGGGTGAGTGTGGCTCCTGGCATCTTCCAAAGCCTTATGGAGCGTCTCCTGCAAGGGCTTCCGGGCGTGGTACCATATTTTGATGACGTCTTGGTGTCTGCAGACTCACACCAGCAGCTGTTCGAGCGCCTCCGTGCCGTGCTGACCAGGTTCCAGGAGGCCGGGCTCAAGGTAAAGAGGGAGAAGTGCCAGATCGCTGTTCCACAGGTAGAGTTCCTGGGCTATCTTATCGATGCCTCCGGCCTTCATCCAACCACATCCAAGATCCGCGCTATCCAGCAGGCCCCCACCCCAAAGAACAAAACGGAGTTGCAGGCATTCCTGGGGCTGCTGAACTTTTATAACATGTTCCTGCCCCACAAAGCCACAGTGGCTGAGCCTCTTCACCGACTCCTTAGCACTAAGACGCCTTGGGCCTGGGGTCATCGGGAGACGGCGGCCTTCAACGCGGTCAAGGCTCTCCTTTCTTCAGACAGTGTGCTGGTACAGTACAGTGAATCCAGGCCGCTGGTCCTTGCCTGCGACGCCTCACCTTTTGGCATCGGTGCTGTCCTTAGTCACCGTTTTCCAGATGGAAGAGAAGCACCGCTCGCCTACTTTTCCAGGACACTATCTCCGACGGAACGGAATTACAGCCAGCTCGACAAGGAGGCATTGGCACTTGTGGCTGGAGTGAAGAGGTTCCATGAATACCTCTATGGCAGGACTTTTGACCTCATCACTGACCACAAGCCACTCCTGGGCCTCCTCGCTGGTGATCGTCCAACTCCACCGGTCCTCTCACCACGCATGCTGCGATGGACTGTTTTCCTGGCTGCCTACCACTACCGGCTCATCCATCGCCCGGGGAAATCGATGGGCCATGCCGACGCCCTCAGCCGTTGCCCTCTTCCAGCATTTGTGGAAGACCCGGCTCCAGCTTCATCGCTCCTTCTGATTGAGGATCTTCCGGCAGCGCCTGTATCGGCTGCCACTGTGGCCTCCGCGTCTGCCCAGGATCGCACCATCAGCCGGGTGCTCAACTGGGTGTGGAGGGGGTGGCCACAAGGGCCTTTTGCATCGGAGTTCCAGCCCTTCGCAACCAGACAACATGAACTCTCAGCTCATCGCGGCTGTCTGCTGTGGGGAGACCGCGTCGTGATTCCCCAGGGACTCCGTCAGCGCGTCCTGGAGGCTCTGCACGTTGGCCACCCGGGAATTGTCAAAATGAAGGCGTTGGCTCGGTGTTACGTCTGGTGGCCTAATATGGACGATGCCATCACTGCCTGGGTGTCCGCCTGTCAAGCGTGCCAAGAGTCGAGGCCTGCACCACCGGCAGCTAAGGGACACACCTGGGAGACGCCAAAGACACCCTGGTCGAGGGTGCACATCGATCTGGCTGGCCCCTTTCACGGCCGGACCCTTATGGTAGTGGTGGACGCCTATTCCAAATGGCTGGAGGTCGCCCTGATGCCCTCCACCACTACCGAAGCTGTCATCCGGGTGCTGCGAGGCCTGTTTGCAACGCATGGGTGTCCTGATGTCCTTGTCTCTGACAATGGACCGCAGTTCACGTCAGGCACGTTTGAGCGGTATCTTTTGGGACTGGGCATCCGCCATGCCCTAACGGCACCCTTTCATCCATCCAGCAACGGGCAAGCGGAAAGAATGGTGCGCTCGGCAAAAGAGGCACTGGCGCGCCTGGACCGGGGAGACTGGCATGAGCGGGTCGCCGAATACTTGTTCGTGCAACACATCACCCCTCATGCGGCCACAGGGAGGAGTCCTGCTGAACTGCTTATGGGCCGCCGCCTCAGGTCACCGCTCGACCGGCTACACCCGGACTTTGCCGTGGCTGAACCCCCAGGCTGTGCCAACGCACCACGGTCATTTGTCCCAGGAAACCAGGTCTTTGCCCGGAACTATGTGGGGGACATCCCTTGGGTGCCAGCCACAGTAGTGGGAGTCACTGGACCTCGCTCGTACCAGGTGGCACTCGAAGACGGACGCTTGTGGCGACGGCACATAGACCAGCTTAGGCGCAGGGTTGGGGACTTGGACACTACCGAGGTGTCCCCAACTGCGCTTGCGGCTCCAGAAGAGACACGTACAGATGGCGAGGCCCCACGTACACCTCCCTCGCAAACTGCCAGCGTGGAGCCGAACCAAGCCGTTTCAGAACAGACTCAGACCACTCCACTTGCGGAGGCTCCACCCACAGCAGCGGATCCAGGGGAGTTGGTTCCAATGCCACCTAGGGTCGCACCACAGCCTCAGCGAGAACTGTGTGGCCCTCCGGACTTGGCTACCAATCCCCGGCGGTCTGGCAGAGTTTCCAAGCGCCCAACTTATTTAAAGGACTATGTTGTTGGACAGGTATCACTGTTGGTCTAAGTATGGGAAATGTAACCGATATGCTTTTGTGCCTAATTGAACCATTACGCGTAGTGCTGTATATAAGGAAACCATTACGATTGTAACTAACGCCTTATCTCGGTGGGGAGGGGTGTTATGTAGTGTAGTTTCACCCTGGGCCAACAGGGGGATACTGTATATAGTTTTCACTCAGGTCTGTAGATAGTTTTCACTCAGGTCCGCGTCAGTTATTTTAGGCGGGAACTCTGGGCTGTTGTGGTTACAATGTGACAGCCGGCTGCCTATAAAAGCAGGCCGGCTGAGCTGTTCGCAGTCAGTTCTATTCCAGCTTATAAAATAAAGAGCTACTTGAAGAAATCGCTGTGCCGGCTGCTATGTCAACCCACAACTTAACATGTACAAAGTCTTCTGCTTGTGCAATGGGGCTTTCCTCCCTCCCCACTTCCCAATTTACTTGGGAGGGGGTCAGGTGCACCCCCAGAACAGCACAGGGGGTGGAGATTTTGTCTGCCAAGATGGAATGCTTGTGCTTACTAGGGTTGCCATACATCTGGGCCATCGGAAACTGTGTCCCTTCAAATTCTACAGTTCTATGAAAAGCAGAGTGACAGCACAACCCTATGACTGCTACTCAGAAGTAAGTCCCGCTGAATTCAGTGAGACTTAATTCTAGGTAACTTCGCACAGGATTACAGCCTGAATCACACAAAACATAAATGCTATTGAATAATAAAATAGAATAAATCACAATTTTTTGCTTAATCTTATGCAGGAAGTGGGAGGGGGGAGTTTTCTGGGCAAGGAATTTGGAGAACTGGGTGCAGAATGTCTGAATTCTTCCTTGTTTTTTTGTTTTAGCCCAGATACTGATACCCTGTGTGTATCCACCCTTAGAAAGTGGGTCCCAGAACAGGTTGCCCTCCTGATAGGTGTGTTTGAGTAAAGCATGTGTTTTAATTTAAACGGAAACCGTTCCCACCCAGCTGTGCTCCAGGCGAGATAAAGGGCCAGCGTCATTTCGGGGCTGGGGATAATTAAATTCACCAACTTCAGTGGAGGAGCGCCATGGATTTTTCTGGACCAAATGGTCTTCCTGGCAAACACCCATCGATAAACATAGTTTCCAAATGCATCATTGTTGATGATTCTCCAGTGTGTTCTGTCGAAGAAAGGATGAAAGATTGGGCTCATCACTCCAATTTACAGTAAATGTGGTGATGTCAAACCGAGGTCAGTTAGACAGTAAGTGAGATTTTAGTGTGTGTGTGTTCTGGCTCAGGCAGAAATCTCCTCCATCTTTCATTGCAGCAGGTGTCATACGCAGGTGGAGCAATGAGAGGCAGGGGCCCCATCCGGACATGCAACAGAATGAGATGTTAGACTCCTGAGCTGGCAGTTTGGCCTGTGCCACTTCAAACTTCAAGAGGGTGGCGAGGGGGATGCTGTTTTTAGCACATCAGGAAGGGAGCTTCTAGCCTAATTCATTGCACTCCTTACAATCCTACTTTTCTACTTGGCAGCAGTTTCTCTTCTTTTTAAATGTAGGGGACAATTAAAGTATTGTTACGTGGCATCCCAATCTCTGAGCAGTGAGAGACTTCAGTGGTTCCAGGTGCTTATTCAGGCTTGGGTGGTGCTGTGGTCTAAACCACTGAGCCTAGGGCTTGCAGATCAGAAGGTTGGCAGTTCGAATCCCCGTGATGGGGTGAGCTCCTGTTGCTCGGTCCCATCTCCTGCCAACCTAGCAGTTCAAAAGCATGTCAAAGTGCAAGTAGATAAATAGGTACTGCTCTGGCAGGAAGGTAAACGGCGTTTCTGTGCGCTGCTATGGTTTCGCCAGAAGTGGCTTAGTCATGCTGGCAACATGACCCAGAAAAACTGTCTGCAGAAGCAGACAAACGCCGACTCCCTCGGCCTGTAAAACGAGATGAGCACTGCAACCCCAGAGTCGTTCGCAACTGGACTTAACTGTCAGGGGTCCTTTACCGTTAGCTTTTTCCCTTAGAATGAAGGTCAACGGAGACTGCGGTGTCTTTAGGCTATATGGTTTTATTTACACATCTATAGAAAATGGGCATAAGAAGAAGGGGCTCACAGCATTAGCACCCCAACAGATATTGCCTCGCTGTGAGTCACAGCTTTGGATCCTGCACAGATTAAGCATGTCTCTGTGTCTCCTGTTTCCAGGTTGCTTCCAGCTTAGCTGGAATATTGTTCTCATACCTAGCAGCTAGGTGAGGATGGTAGTGGAAGAAAGCCGCCTCCCATTAGCCTTGAGGGCACCATCACTTAGTTGCAGCTCTTGCAACTTCGCTCATTCTTTCAGGATGTTGATCTGCAGCATGGAGTGTCCTAGTGGACATTCCAGTGGCTCCCCATTTCAACCTCATTCTTCTCCGACATGTGCAGACCAGAGTTCCCTTTAACTGAACTCCTGAGGTTCTGCTTTTCTGTTGTTAGCTGGGAGCGGAATTGCAACGGAGCAGGAGTGAGCAACCTGCAACCCTGCCAGGGACACAACTTGTGCTGGGGAGCTTCCTGGATCAGGCCAGTGGCCCATCTAGTCCATCATCCTGTCCTCACAATGGCCAACCAAGGGGACATCATTTGCACACTCTTGTCTGAAGGACATGGTGGAAAGAAAGTAATGAAATGAAATTTCAAGAGGGATAAATGTAAGGCTCTGCACTGAGACAGGACTAACCTGATCTACAAATACAGGTTGGGGGTGTGAAAAGGATCTAGGGGTCTTAGTAGATCACAAGCTTAACATGAGTCAACAGTGTGATTCAGCAGCAGAAATGGGCAATGCAATTCTAGGCTGCATCAAAAAAAGAAGAGTGTCAAGATCAAGGGAAATAATAGTCCTGCTCTATTCTGATCACGGCCACTGGGCCCATCACCTCCTGGCAAATAGAAGGGGAAGAAATGGAGGCACTGAGAGATTTTACTTTCTTCCATGATCACTGTGGATGGTGACAGCAGCCACGAAATTAAAAGACGCCTGCTTCTTGGGAGAAGGGCAATGACAAACATAGGCAGCATCTTAAAAAACAGAGACATCACCTTGCCAACAAAGGTCTGTATAGTTCAAGCTATGGTTTTCCCAGTAGTGATGTATGGAAGTGAGAGCTGGATCTTAAAGAAGGCTGACCGCCGAAGAATTGATGCTTTTGAATTATGGTGCTGGAGGAGACTCTTGAGAGTCCCACGGACTGCAAGAAGATCAAACCTCTCCATTCTGAAGGAAATCAGCCCTGAGTGCTCACTGGAAGGACAGATCCTGACGCTGAGGCTCCAATATTTTGGCCACCTCATGAGAAGAGAAGACTCCCTAGAAAAGACCCTGATGTTGGGAAAGATGAAGGGCACAAGGAGAAGGGGACGACAGAGGACGAGATGGTTGGACAGTGTTCTCGAAGCTACCAGCATGAGTTTGACCAAACTGCGGGAGGCAGTGGAAGACAGGAGTGCCTGGCGTGCTCTGGTCCATGGGGTCACAAAGAGTCGGACAAGACTAAATGACTAAACAACATTCTGCCTTGATCAGACCTCATTTGGAGTCCTGTGTCAACTTTGACAAGGATATTGACAAGTTGTAAGATGTGCAGAGGAAGGCAACAAAGAGGATCAGGGGTCTGGAAACCAAGCCTTATGAGGAACGGTTGAGGGACTTGGGGATGTTTAGCCTGAAAGCTGAGAAGTGAAAGGATTGCCATCTTCAAATATGTGAAGGGCTGTCCCAGGGAAGATGGAGCTAACTTGTTTTTTGCTGCTCCAGGGATAGAGGACCAGAACCAATGGATTCAAATGACAAGAATGGTGATTCCGGCTAAATCTTAGGAAGAACTTTCTGATGGTAAGAACTGTTAGACTGTGGAATGGACTGTCTCAGAAGGTGGTGGGTTCTGCTTCATTCGAAGTCTTTAAACAGAGCTTGGATGGCCATCTCCTAGGGATTCTTTACCCGTGATTCCTGCCGTGCAGAGGGTTGGGCTAGATGAACCTTGGCAGCCCCTTCCAGTTCTATGATTCTGTGAAAGCATCACTCCAAATGCCACAATTCTCATGGAAATATCTGGTGATGAGAAAAGTAATATTGGATCCGTTAGGAAAAATTTGGTTCTCACCCTGGACTTTAATTAACCCAAAGGATCTGAAATGTTGGAGGAAAGAGGAATGTAAGAATAACTGAAGAATGTTTGATTATTATTGAGGATGAAGCTGGAGAGGAAACACAGATGCTCAGCTGTAACCCCCAAGGAACAATTACAGTGGAACTTACACATTTTCCCATCAGCGTGGAGGAAATAATGAGGTTCACAATGATTTGACAGCCGCCCTTTCCAGCCATGGAGCTAATGACAAGCATTGTTTATCTGGCCTATTAGGATGCTTTCCAAAAAAATAGCATAGCTTGATTATTATTATTTTAAGCGAAGAAACATAAGAGGAAAGTTGTGAGAAATAATCTTGAGCAAAATGCGCACAGTGGAAACAGCACCAGGCAACCCAGCGGAAAGTTTTCTTTTGCAAACCTCCTTGGAACGAGTTGCAGAAGAGCTTAGCAATGGCTAGATTCCTGCTGGATCAAGCCAAGGACCCATCTAGTCCAGCATCCTGTTCTCGCAGCGGCCAACCAGATGCCCGTGGGAATCCAGGGAGCAGAACATGAGCCCAAGAGCAGCCCTCTCCCATCCCACGGCTTTCTGCAACTGATATTCAGAAGCGTTGCTGCCTCTGATTGTGGAGGTAGAGCATAGCCATCACGGCTAGGAGTTCCTGATATCCTCCTTCTCCATGAATTTGTCTAATCCTTTTTTAAAGTCATCCAATATAGTAGCTATCATTGCCCCCTGTGGCAGTGAGTTCCACTGGTTAACTATGCGCTGCATGAAGAAGTATCCATCATGAGATTTAGATGCTTTGGGTCTAAAGTGGTCCGTTGTTTTTAGCCTAGCTTTTTTTGTTGTTTCTGTGAATGGAATTCATCTCTGCCTGTTGAAGCTAAATGGGCGAGACGTTACGGGGCAACACCTACTGCATTTGGCTTCGCTCAGTGACCCAATGTGCTTTGCTGCTGCTGCTGCTGCTGCTCCCATTCTTTATGCCATCAGCTCATAGCATGGTGCTTGCCATTCGTACTATTGAGCAGTGGAAACAAAGAAGCAGAAAAAGGAAAGGAAAATGTCTGGTTTTAATCTCAGTCCCCCTCTGTGGCAGGGATGGACACAGGGCGGTATATGTTTCATGTTAAACAAAGCTGTCCATGTATACATTTTTCATTCTTGGAGCTGAAAATGAAATGCAAACATTTAGAGCGTAGACATATCATGGTCCCAGGACTTGGACTCCAGTGCTGCTGCCTTGAAAGAGGAGGGCTGGAACATCGCAGACCCTAAGAAGTCGGGGAGAGCCTTTCCCTGGCCCCTCTCCACAAGGGCCTAAAAGCAGAGCCCTGTTGAGCAAGGCACAAACAGTCCTGACACATTCACAAGACAGCATGAAGAAGCAGATTCTCTTAACAATATCCTTTCACACTCTCTTTTTACAGTTTTTGCATCTCTTGACATGTAGGCCATCTGTCAAAGCATATCCTATCCACTACAACAGCTAGTAAATGCTCCTAGACCTCTCCTCCACCATCAATTTTATCTAATCCCCTTCTACAGCTATCCAAACTAGAAGCCAACATGATATATTGTGGCCATGAGTTCCATCCATTAACTATGCACTTTCTTTGCCCATCACTGCATACACCTCTTGTTGGTGGGTTTCATCGAATGATGCTGCATTCTTACGAAAGAAGGAGAGGAGGTGGAGAAAACCCTCTTTCAGATACTCCCTTGAGGAGCATGTTGAAGACTCTTCAGCGGCCTCTCCCTCTGGGGACTTGTGTGGATTGGGCCCTGAGAGGGAAGGCATACTTTAAGCAAAAAGTAAGGCCACCACAACTTCCATCATAGAGCTTCAATATGCTGATGACAACATAGTGTGTGCACACTCGGAGGATGGCCTCCAAACCATCCTAAATATTTTTGCAGAAGCTTATGAAAAGCTTGGCCCATTGCTCAACATCCAAAAAACCAAAGTGCTGCACCAACAAGCACAAAACAGCCCCTCTGCAGCACCACAAATCCAACTCAATGGTGTAACCTTGGAAAATGTCGGTCACTTCTCCTACCTGGGCACAGGGCCAGCATTGATGACGAAATCCAGCATCACCTGAGCTCTGCGAGTGCAGCTTTCTCCTGATTGAAGTGCAGAGTGTTTGAGGACCAGGACATTTGCAAAGCTTTTGTATTGCCAACCTTACTATATGCTTGTGAAACATGGACCACTTACAAACGCCATCTCCAACTCCTCACAAGATTCCATCAACAGTGTCTCTGAAAAAATTTGCATATTACTTGGGAAGACAGGTGAACTTATGCCAGTGTACTGGAAGAAGCAAAGATCACCAGCGTCGAAGCAACATCAACTTCGTTGGACTAGTCATGCTGTTCAGATGCCTGATTATTGTCTTCCAAAGCTCTATTCCAAACTTAAAAATGGAAAGTGTAATGCTAGTGGTCAACAAAAGAGATTTAAATACTCTCTCAAGGCAAACCTAAAATAAAAAGTAGTATAAACACCGACAGTTGGGAAACACTGACCTGCGAGTGCTCCAGTTGGAGGACAGCCTTTACCAAAGGTTTCATGGACTTTGAAGACGCTCAGACTCAGGATGAAAAATGCTAAGAGGAAGGCACATTTGGCAGACCCTCACCATGATCAACTCCCGCCCAGAAACCTATGTCCCCACTGTGGAAAGATGTGTGGATCCAGAATTGGCCTCCACAGTCACATATTGGCTCACTGTTGAAACTGTGTTCATGGAAGACAATCTTACTTGGCTACGAGTGCTCTTCAAAGAAGACAGGTGGGCAGGCAAGGGCTTGGAGAGGAGGAGGTGGGGCCTAGAGAGTGGGCTGCACAAAATCTCAAACCAGCAGTAGATCTGTACAGTGGTTCCCAAAGTGGGTGAGACTGCCCTGAAGGGAATTACCTGGGGGGGGCAGGCCAAGAGGCAGGGGGGCAATGGAGGTGTAAAAGACTATTAGACTTGAAAAGCTGGAATCACTGGATGAGGTTAATCAATTTTGTTGAAACAGTTAAACCAAATAGTTTTAATTGAATTGATGTGGAACTAATTGTTACTGCTTTGAAATTGATTGTACTATTATCTTCCTTAGTGGGTTGTGCAAACCACTATTCTGAACAATGCTTTCTGTAGGGTAGGGGGCACCTGGGGTGAGTTTATGGCACCAGGCTTTCCAGAAAAAGTTTGTGAACCACTGACCTATACCTATTGATTTGTGTGGTGCTGGTGAATTAAACCTCCTGTAGCTCCATTGGCCTGGTTTATTTTGCTCCTTCTTACGTAGGGAGAGATTGAGCTCTCTGTTCCTCTCCAAGGCTGCTGCATCTGAGGTTTAGGAGAGATGCTTGTCATGCCTCTGTTTTTGCTTTCCTGCTGGATGGACTCCATGCTACTCTTGGAGAGAATCGCTGTGGCATTTGCCAGCTCCTTGCTATGCTGGAGATGCTTTTTTGTGTGTGCAAGAAATAGCAGCCTCACACTCACATCAGCTTTGACAGTTTCTATGGTGAAGACCCCAGGCCTATTTTTTTAATAGAAAGCCCAAACAGAACCCCTCACATGCAGAGTAAAATTCTGGACTCAATGTACTTTCGTTAAATGTATTTATTTAATTTTCATCCCACCCTTCCTTCAAGGAGTGTTGGCTGGCACCTGTGCTCATCCATCCCACATTTTATCCTCAGAGCTATCCAGGAGAGATGGGCAGGGGACAAAGCTACACTTGATCCTTGTTGCTGTGTGCCAGGGAACAAATCAATTAGGCAAAATGTGGATTTTGTGAGTACGTATTATTGTGGGTTTGGTGTGGGTCAGTCTGGATGATGCCCTGAGCCCCTTCCAGTTCTTGCCGTCCTGCACCCAGGGAGGGTTAGGATGTAAGAGAAGAGTTTGCTGAACTGGTCAGACAAGTTTCTTTGTAAGAAATGACCTTAGCTGGCTACTCAAGTGTCCTGGTCAGCATCTCAAAAGAATGAGGCAGTTTGTGAGAGCTACACCTAAGTGTTGGTGCCCTTCAGGCTAAGGGGTGCGGCTTTCTTCCATCCACCTCACTTAGTTGCTTGATAGCCGGAGAAAGTGTGTCCATGCACTCTGTCCATGCTTAGAGCTACTCTCTAACCATTTTTTCACATGTTCTGGGAAGTGTGTCTTCACTGAGTTTAAAACCCGACTGTAGAGCAGCCTGGCTATGGACTAACCCCCTGTGTTTCTTCTTCATTCTTTTTAGATCATTAAGGAGCCTCCCCCACCCCCCATGGAAGACAGCGAGGTAAGTGCCCACTTCATTATGGCTTCTGAATTGCTACCCTTGTCTTTGCTTTGTGTCTTTGCCCTGTGGGGAACCCAATCACGCCGTCCATCCCTGCAGAAAGCAGCTTTGCCAGCCCTCTGCTTGAGGCTTGAGAAGCACTGAGCCTTGGACTTGCAAAGCTCCTTTTGCAGTGCTTCTCTATCACCTGACAACCAGCGGGAGAGTGTTGTGCAAGGGACTTTGACAGGTAGGTTGTAATGGCACCAGGTGATTGACAGGTGGGTTTTTCCTGCTGGCCTGTCAAAGTTGGCCTGGTGGGGACGGATACGGATCTGGTCCACCAAGCCAATCACCTTCCCCACTCCTGTGTGTCTGTTATTGTGCTGGCTATCTCCCTCGTATTAATTCAAACTGTACCGTGTCATTCAGTAATAAGATGCTGGATGTGAAATACGATGTGTTTGCTGTCGATCACTTGCTTTTCTTTGAAACCTCCGAATGTTGCTCTGAATTGTGAAACCTCTTGAATTATGTTGCCGTTTGAGTTCTGCTTGTTTGTTTTCATTGAGAACTTCGGTTTGAGTGAGGCCCAAGCTAACCAACACCATCAAAATCCCGTGTCCTGGGGATAATTCTCCTGGGTGCAAACCCGAGCATTTGTTCATGGAAATGGACGGTTCGATTCAGTTCCCAAATCTGAATTGCTGTGTTGTTGTCCCGGGTCCATTTCTTCACCCACATGGCAAGAGGGCCAAGCCACTAGCCAGCCTGTAATTGGATAATGCTTGCAACTGATGTCATCTTGCCCACTTAACAACTAGCGATAGACACACTTGGCAGGTCCGTTGCATTCAGTAGCATGGTTGCAATTTAGCAAAAAAGGTGATTATGACTTCTGTTGAGAGGAGTCTTCTCGCAAAACCAAAGCAATCGTCTGTGTTCTTTTCCTGGAGAGACTGAACTCCTAGAAGCCATTGCTGTTCCAGCATCTGAGCCCAAGCACTGTTGACCTGGGTAGACTGAGGGAGGTCTGCAGCTCAGTGTCAGAGACAGGATTTGCATGGAGAAGGACCCAGGTTAAAACCCTGGCTTTTGTCTTAAATCTTGGAGAGCTGGTGCCACTTAATGCAGATGATCCTGACCTTGATGGACCAATGAGCTTTGACTCAAGATTTGACATGGATGCAGCCTCATTGTTTCCTATAAGAGGTATCTTTGCCTTGGACCACTTCAGACAAGACTTGCTTCAACTCGGTCTCCCTGTTCACTGTCAAGGGATGATAGTTGGAGGAGTGGAAGTCCACACCAATGGAGGGCTTCCCTCCACTAGTCATTTTTAGGGTGTTTTTTTCCACCTTTGGATAATCTGATGGACGTAGCCTCCATTAGCTTGCACAGGGCAGGGAGGAAAGCATGCACCTCCCCCCAAAAGCCTCTTCCAGGATCTAGGGGAAATAGAGAAGGGGTGCATTCCCCCATATTAGCCATGTTGAAGGGGCAAACAAGTGGGGCAGTGGCCAAAGCTCTGAAGCTGTGTCCAGTACATTAGAACCAGCTTGCTTTACTTCGGGGAAGGTTCACATAAGCTCGTAAGAGACCATTTGCATTCAGTATTTGGGCTTCAGCCAAAGTGGGTGCAGCTTCCTAAGATATCACCCCATGGGGTTCTCAACCATAAAAGCTTGTGACCTGGGCGCTTAGTGAATAAGCATGAATGACTGGGGCAGAGATTTAGCTCCAGTGACAGAGGAATCTTTTTTCTCTGTGGTTCTGGTTCTATCTAGTTCATGGTGCTGTTGGTCTAGCAGAGCTGGTTCAGAAACTAACATGTTCAACAAAATGTATAAGAACCTAAGAACAACCTGCTGGATCAGGCCGTGGCCCATTTAGTCCAGCATCCTGTTCTCACAGTGGCTGAAGTGTGAGAACAGTTGTGGAAAACTAGCAAGCAGGACCTTCTGGAGGCAGGGCATAGGTACTGACTGCCTTCTCCTCCATGAATTTGTCTAATCCTCAAGTTAGTGCCCATCCCTGCCTCCTGTGGGAGGGAGTTCCATAGTTTAACGAAATGCTTCCTTTCATCTGTCCTGAATCTTCCAATATTCTGCTTCGTTAGATCCACAAGTTCTATCAAAGGTTATTCTAACTCTAGGACAGCCATTGGCCACCTGGTTCCTACCAGATGTTTTGAACCACAACTCCCATGGGCTCCAAGCAGCACAACTGATGGGAATTGTAGTCCCAAACACCTGAAGGTTGTTGAAGGCTGCTTTGGGAACCTTAGGCTAGGTAGTGGAGTGCCCTTGTGAGGTACCTAGGAGGGCATGTCAGATGAAGCCCAAGCTTTTCCAGAAAAGGAAAGTTTTGTTAATAGACTAAAATAATATGCAGTATGCTTGAAGGCTGTCCCAGAGAGGAAAGGGTTACAGAGGGAGTGGGAAAGGAGTTGGCAGAGACCCCAAGGCTGCTGCACAGTTATGCTTTAGCAGGGGGGAAGGGAAGGGGGAGCAATGGAAGTTGGAAAACTGGCAAGAGAGACAGAAAGAAATAGGGAGGGAGCAAGTTATACCTTTCCTTCCATATGATCTGTCCAAAAACATGTCAATGGGGGGGGGGAGGGTCTTCATCTCCAGGGTGAATCCCCCCAAACAGAAACCATGGCATGGCATTATTGGTCAATGATTGCTGGATGAGTTTGTGTGTGTGCAGCGATGGATATTCAAAGGCTGGTATTCCAGGAGTCAGTCAAGCTGAGTGTGTCTCACTAAGATTGCTTTCACTCAGATCATTGATAGTGTCAGAAAGACCAAACTAATGACAGACGGGGTAATGACCAGAAGGAGGATTCTTCGATAAACAAAAGGGAAGGATGGCCGTCTAATAGTCTAAACTGGATGCTAGCAGAGTAGAATCACTTTGGCCAGAAGAGGCCACAGCTGTTGGACTAGCCTCGGCTGGTGGAAGGCACACTTGCACTGCCCCACAGTGGCCACATGAAACCACCTTCAGATATTTGAAGATGGCTATCACATAGCCTCTCAGTCATCTCTTCTCCAGGTTAAACCACCTCAGCTGCCTCAGCTGTTCCCTTGATTACCTTGGTCTTTCAAGCAGACTGTTAGACTTCACCTTCCTGGGCAGACAAAGGGGGGGGGGACCCCTTCTCATTTGACAACATTCTCGTCCTTCAGGTTGATGCAACTGTTAAGAAAGTAGCTGGCGTGCTGTCAGCGGACTACGGGGACTAGTTAAGGTAAAGGGACCCCCTGACCATTAGGTCCAGTCTTTCAAACTGCTAGGTTGGCAGGAGCAGGGACTGAGCAACGGGAGCTCACCCCATCGCGGGGATTCGAACCGCCGACCTTCTGATCGGCACTTCCTAGGCTCTGTGGTTTAACCCACAGTGCCACCCGCGTCCCTAAGAAAGTAGTTAGTCAACTGTTAATTTAAAATAAAGCACCAAAGTTTTCGACTCAATAAATATGAGGGATCTTTGAAAACTCATAGGAATCAACACAGAGAATCATTACAGACCTTAAATACCATCCCCAGAGAGTTGTACTCCTGTGCTGTACTGAATGGAATTTCGAACACTGTCAGAGACTGCCTCCAGGTCCCAGCTCACAGAGGACCAACGCTAGCCAGTAGAACTGTACAAAAGCCTTTATTGAAATGTAGTTTCCATTTCCAAACACTAGCGTGCGTCTCTACGTCTAGACCCTAGATCGGCGAAGCTCCATCTGATTCTCCGCCCCCTGTACACCAGCTTAAGACTCTAGCCTTACTCCACCTCTTGCGTCTCTCCTTTCGCCTCTGGGTCCTACCACCCCCCGGGGTCCCTTCCTTCCTGGACGCTTCGGATGCAGACCCCTCGGACTCCTCCCCCTCCTTTCTGCGGGCTTTAGGACCTGGCTCCCTTTCCGGGCTGCTCATTGCGCCACCCTCTTGTACATTTGAACTTGGCGCGCGCGCGCTGTCTCCGACCCTCCTTTCTACCGTTTCCTCGCTCTCTGACGCAGGCGTGGCCAACCCCGACTCACGTCCTTCCGCTGCCTGAGAGCTGCCTGGCGCCGATGCCTGGGACTCCTCCCCCCTACTGCTCTCCGGTGGGGAAGCTGGTCCCGATTTCCAGCTGCTGCTCTCTGGTGGGGAAGCTGGTCCCGATTTCCAGCTGCTGCTCTCTGAGTCCCCTCTGGCCCCTCCTTCCTGGGGTGTTCCCTTTGGCAACCCCCTAGCTCTGCCCACGGGAGCCCCTTTCTGTGAATCCTCCGATTCGCTGGAGAGACTTAGAGACCTCGGGCGGCTATCATCGCTAACTTCTCCCTCCGATTCCTCCCCATCGGTCTCTAATCCCTCCCTTTCCTGCCCCTCTGCTCCTGAGCCCCTGACAAACACAATTTTGTGTTTATGTGTTAGGCTGGATCTGTTGCCAAGTGCATCTTGCTTTTCCACCGAAAGCATGACTTAATAGGGGGTCCAACCTCAGTACCAGGTTAGTGAAGTGCTGCTTGCAGGTGTAGGAGGATTAAGGCCCGGCAACTCCGCACCCCTGTAGCTTTCGGAGTCGGTGAAGATTTGGCAGCCGCCCATTTGCGCTGCAGAGCTGTTGGTCTAGCTTTTATCTGTGTTTATTATTCCTTTCCAGATTGTTTCCTTTTTCCCTCTCCCTGAAAGATCTCAAGGGCAGATATAGTTAAATAAACTGGAGGGCGAGCAACGGCGCTCAGTGCCGCAGGAAATGCATTATTACCCACCAGCGTGTTGTACAGGCCGTCTCCCCCTCCTCTCCCGGTCACCCCAGGCTCACGCCTCGGTGGTGGGAAGGGCAAAGGCGGGGAGGATGGCGCCTTGCAGCAGAGCCCGGGACCTCAAGGGAAGGGTGTGGGACTTGAATGCAACCCCGATGTGATTAGGAACAGATGACAAGCAGGTTCTGGGCCTGGAAGGTGAAGCTTTCGCAAGCAACACTGGGTCGCCGAGGTAGGGAGTGCATTTTAGGAAGAAGAAGCTGCTTCCTGTAGCCAAAGCAATACAGTGGTACCTCGGGTTAAGTACTTAATTCATTCCGGAGGTCCATACTTAACCTGAAACTGTTCTTAACCTGAAGCACCACTTTAGCTAATGTGGCCTCCTGCTGCCACCGTGCCGCTGGAGCATGATTTCTGTTCTGAAGCAAAGTTCTTAACCTGAAGCACTATTTCTGGGTTAGCGGAGTCTGTAACCTGAAGCGTATGTAACCTGAAGCGTATGTAACCTGAGGTATCACTGTAGTTCACTAAGCCAGTGGCAACTGAAATTTTAAACATCTTATGACTGCACAGCATAGGAACCAACTCTTGGGGCCAAGGTCCCTTCCGCAGCCCCCATAAAATATTTGAGGTTCCCCCGCAAAGTTGATGGGCATTGCCATTCACATGGTATTCATGTGCCATGGGATATGGGATCGATGATGTGGGGCGGGACTTACATGCCTCCCTCCCCATATTTTATTCTGCCACACAGAATCTCTGAGCTGTTCTGCTTGCCTTCCCAAACTAAAACTAAAAAGTTAACCATTGCTTTCATCTTCAAATACCGGGAAATGTCCCATGGAAGATGGAGCAAGCTTGTTTCTTCCGCTCTGGAGGGGAGGACCTGAACCAGTGGATTCCAAGAAACTTTAAGAAATAATTTTCTGAGGGTAAGAGCTGTTCAGCAGTGCAACAGACACCCTACTAGGAAGGTGGTGGACGATTCTTCAGTGGAGGTTTTCAAACAAGGGGTTGGATAGCCACACATCAGGGATTTTTGAGCTGTGGTTCCTGTATTGCAGGAGGCTGGACTAGATTACTCTTGGGGTCCCCTTCCTGCTCCACAGTCCTATAATTCTATACCTCCATTGGCCATACTGGTGAGGCCTGGTAGCTTTACTTTCACTATTGGTAATAATAAACAGGACTACTCATTAGATTACAAGGAAAGAGTGAGTAACAGAACGTTTCTGTCAGCTGTTTTTGTTTCTTATAGCGGCATCAAAACATAAATAAATCAAGTAATGTTGGGTTCTTGTTTTGCTTTTCATTGCTGGTTTTGCAACTCATCCTCTGGCAGTCAGGTGACAGTTGACCCATCAAGTCAAATAGACTCCACATGGCCGACTTCTTTCTTTCTTTCTTTCTTTCTTTCTTTCTTTCTTTCTTTCTTTCTTTCTTTCTTTCTTTCTTTCTTTCTTTCTTTCTTTCTTT
>JAXCMG010000067.1:2430502-2482578 GCA_034642415.1 Podarcis siculus
TTTCTTTCTTTCTTTCTTTCTTTCTTTCTTTCTTTCTTTCTTTCTTTGCAGTAATGGAGCAAAAAATAGAAAAATCACCAACACCCACTTCAGAAAATCCCAAACTCCAAGATAGAAAATAGATATTGTAATATTTATATTTTATTGAAACGGCTTGTGTTGGAAAGAAGTAATTTGTTTCCAGCCCCTTGATGCCAGATTTGAATCTTGAGAATATGTCATATTTTTAAGTATTTCCTGGCAACTGGTCTCTGGCCTCTGAGTTCTAGTTTGTGGCCCTCTAGGTGTTGTTGGACACACGGGTGGCGCGGTGGGTTAAACCACAGAGTCTAGGGCTTGCCGATCAGAAGGTCGGCGGTTCGAATCCCTGCGACGGGGTGAGCTCCCTTTGCTCGGTCCCTGCTCCTGCCAACCTAGCAGTTCAAAAGCACGGCAAAGTGCAAGTAGATAAATAGGTACCGCTCCGGTGGGAAGGTAAACGGCGTTTCCGTGCGCTGCTCTGGTTCGCCAGAAGCGGCTTAGTCATGCTGGCCACATTACCCGGAAGCTGTATGCTGGCTCCCTCGGCCAATAAACGAGATGGGCGCCGCAAGCCCAGAGTCGGTCACGACTGGACCTAGTGGTCAGAGGTCCCTTTACCTTTACCTAGGTGTTGTTGAGCAGCCCTGACCATTGGCCATGCTGGCTGGAACAGCTGGAGGTGGAGCCCAATCAGAAATACCTCAAATGGCATTTGGACCTGCCAAAGCTTTCCTCCTTCTTACCAAATAGCTGCAGTGCAGTCCATGTCACTAGAGAATCTTCACAACACAAACTCTGTTTTTAGCACCAGAGAACCTTCACTTTCATATCAAAGAAATAACCTACCTCTAGCCTTTGGGCACCACAGAAAATCCAGGAAAATGTGTGAGGGAAGGCTCAGAATATAGATCTACCTCGAGCAAAAAATATTTGGTAGAATTGAAGTGGTCAAGGGGTATGACAGATACCCAAGCTCTTCCTAATCTTGTTTCATTCCTAGCTGATGGGACGCTTTTTCCATGTGTTTTGAAGGGCTCTTGGAAGCAGAAACGTTCCGACGTTGCCAACAAATGATGCTCATTCAGGAACAGATGGTTCCAAATTTTGTAATGTGAGACAAATAAGTATTTTGGAGGAGAGGTTTCTGTTTTTGTGACGGTGGATCTCTTCTTACTAAAAAATAAATAAAAATATCTTTTTCAAACTGTAGCTAAAACATATATATATATATATTTCTAGTCCCCTTAAATGCACTTTACTGGAAGTTTGGCTGGTTCAGGTGGGGGTGTTTTACCCGAGCAGCAGCACCAGTGAGGAGACTATGTCAAACTATTCTTCCTGTGTTGACCAGGAAATGGCTGTTTCCTTAAGAAAAAGAGGGAGAAATACGGCCTGCAAGGGGCAGGGGACTTGCTTTTTTATTTCAGGAACCACCGGAACATACTGGTGCGGGAGAAAGACTGACTTGCATGCAGAAGGTCTCATGTTCAATCTCCAGCAGCACCTCCAGATATGGTGGGAATGTCCCCTGCCTGAAAAGCTGGGAAGCTGCTGCCAGTCAGTGTGGACAATACTGAGCTATTTGGACCAATGTTCTGACTCTGCATTTACTCCACGTTCCCAGACTAAAGCAGACCAAGTTGGGCCACCCTCTGTTGTTCGCCTTCTGGGTGTGGTGGCTCAGGTGCTAATCCTGGCTCTGAGAACTGGGTCCTTTACTCTGCCCTGAAGTGCTAGAGCAGGCATTGACAAATTCAGCCCTCCAGATGTTTTGAGACTACAATTCCCATTATCCCTGACCACTGGTCCTGTTAGCTGGGGATGATGGGAGTGGTAGTCCCGGAACATCTGGAGGGCTGAGTTTGCCTATGCCTGTGCTGGAGAATTGCATGCCATATTATGGTGAGGGGCACCCACCCGCAGCTGGGAAGGGCAGCAAAATACCCTGGTTGACCCATGGCCCAAAACATGCACAGGTGCAACTTCTGCTTGTGTGGGGTCAAGTGGGGCAGCGGAGTGGCTGAGGAATTCTGCTGGCAGCATCTTTTCCTCCAAATCAGCGGTTCTCAACCTGTGGGTCCCCAGATGTTGTTGGACTACAACTCCCATCATCCTTGAGCTCTGGCTTTGCTAGCTAGGGGTGATGGGAGTTGTAGTTCAACAACATCTGGGGACCCACAGGTTGAGAAAGGTTGCTCCAAATGTTTCTCTTGCTCACAGCACAGAAAATGGAGCCTCTCGACGTATTTTGCAAAGCTCCATCCTGTTACGGGATTTGCGTGGCTTCTTCTTGTGTTTTTCTCTGCTTTGATTCGGCACCGCTGCTGCTGCTGCTGTTGTTTTGAGTTTTCTGTCGACTCCTCCTGCCCCAAAATCTTAAATGGCTTGCAAGGTTTTTAAGGCCCTGCGGAGAGTGTCTTAAGCGTTGGTATTTCCTGTTGTGCGAAGGCCTTTGCATTAACAAAGTGAGGAGAGCAGCGGGGGGGGGGGGGGGGAGAGAGAGAGAGAGAGAGAGAGAGACGGCAAGAAAAGAAAATATTTGGATGGTTTTCCTTCCCGTTTTAACTCTGTCTGCATGGAGCAGAATCCTTTGCAAACGACCTACTTAGCTTAGCATTTATCAAAAGAGTCACACCATGCACTGAACTGATTTACACTCAAGGCAACCACAGCACTAAACCAGGCCAAAGGGGCCTCCATCCAGGCATGTCACTATCCCTGACAAGGCACCCAGAGCTGCTGCAGGTCCATCTCTTTTCCTTCCTTCCTTACAGGACCAGCCCAAGACATTTTGTTGCCTGAGACAAACCAGAAAATGGCACCTTCCTGCCCATGCAACCTTTCCTGCCCCCTGCTGCACATGTGCCAGCCTCTCCTTATCACAGAATCATAGAATTGTTGAGTTGGAAGGGACCTTGAGCATCATCTAGTACAGGCATGTCCAACTTCCAAGAGACACTGCAATCTGTGAAAAAACTGGCAGTGAGCTACCCATTGGATTGACAAAAGTTGTTGAGACGCTGGTAGCGCTGTGAGTTAAACCACAGAGCCTAGGACTTGCCGATCAGAAGGCTGGCAGTTCGAATCCCCACGACGGGGTGTGCTCCCGTTGATCGGTCCCCGTTCCTGCCAACCTAGCAGTTCGAAAGCACATCAAGTGCAAGTAGATAAAAAGGTACCACTCCGGCGGGAAGGTAAACGGCATTTCCGTGCGCTGCTCTGGTTCACCAGAAGCGGCTTAGTCATGCTGGCCACATCACCCGGAAGCCGTACACTGGCTCCCTCGGCCAATAAAGCGAGATGAGCGCCGCAACCCCAGAGTCGGTCACGACTGGACCTAATGGTCAGGGGTCCCTTTACCTTTAAGTTGTTGATCTACCATGGACCCCCCGCAATCAACCAGTTGATCACTGTTGGACATCCCTGATCTAGTACAACCCCCTGCAATGGAGGAGAGTCCACAACCTCCCGAGAGAGCCAAAGAACCTGCCCACCCTTCCTGACCCTTTAGGGGGCTGAGAAGGCTGAGGCCAGTTTCCCAGTGCCCTCCATCTTACTTTGGACTTGCAGGCTGGACCACTGTAAGAGGAGCCCCAGGTGGCCCTGAGGAGAGGGGGGCTTGCTCTCTCCATCAACTGCCCTCAGTTCCGGGTCTCTCTGCTGCTGGCTGCCTGGTCCCTAGAGCCAGAGTCCCCCCACCTCACCCCAAGGCCAGAAGTAGCCAGTTTCGGCAGGGGAGAGGAGCTTGCTGGTTGGCCACCTGGAGGCCAAGCGCAGCAGCCCCCATCACCCCAATTCACTCCCCTTAGAGCCCTTGGGGCAAGGGGGCCAGACTTGATAGCCCCTTAGTGCTCCCCCCCAAAAGAGTGCCCTTTGAAGTGACTGCGTCAGCCCCCTTCTTTGCAATGGCTGTTTCAGCCCTCCCGTGGTTTTAAACAACAGCATTTCAGTTGGGGGGGAGATGAGCAGGGAGGATTGTGGGAAGATGACAGATATTTTATAAAATTATGCATAGTGTGGAGAAAGCAGGCCCAGAGGGGGTCATCCAGGGAAGCTGGACCTCTGGAAGATGCAGGGCAGACAAAAGGAAGCCCTTCTTTGCACATCATTGCATACTTGGACTATGGAATTTGCCGCCACAGGATGTGGTCAGTGGCCACAAACTGAGCTTCAAACGGGGGTTAGGAAAAGTCACATAGAATAAGGCTGCCTGCGGAGACTAGTTATGATGGCTATATTAGCTCCCTCAGGAAAGACGCCGCACACCCTGGGATCTTGAGCAGGAGGAAAGCTCTTGTGCTCTTGCCCTGGTTATTGCCAGGGGCATCTGCTAGCCACAGAGGGCTAGAGGGGCCTTCTGACATTCGTATGGCCCTTGAACGTAAGAAGAGGCTGCTGGATCAGGCCAGTGGCCCATCTAGCCCAGTATCCTGCTCTCACGGTGGCCAACCAGATGCATGAAAAGGGAAACCAGCAAGCAGGACCCAAGCGCAAGGGCAACGCTTTCCCCTCCTGTGGTTTCCAGCAACTGGTGTTCAGAAGCATTAAGGCCTCTGACTGTGGAGGCAGAGCATAGCCAGCATGGCTAGGAGCCATCAATAGCCCTCTCCTCCTCCATCAATTTGTCTCATCCCCTTATAAAAGCCTTCCAAGTTGGTGGCCGTTTCTGCCTCTGACTGTGGGTGAAAGGAGGGATGGTCAGCGATGAAGGGAGCTGTAGCCCAGAACATCTGGAGGGCACCCTTTTGGGAAGGCTGGCCTAGCTAGGAGCAATGTCACGTGAAGAAGAAGAGGAGTTTGGATTTGATATCCTGCTTTATCACTACCCTTGTTGTTGTTGTTGTTGTTGTTGTTGTTTGTTGTTTAGTCGTGTCCGACTCTTCATGACCCCCTGGACCAGAGCACGCCAGGCACTCCTGTCTTCCACTGCCTCCTGCAGTTTGGCCAAACTCATGCTGGTAGCTTCGAGAACACTGTCCAACCATCTCGTCCTCTGTCGTCCCCTTCTCCTTGTGCCCTCCATCTTTCCCAATATTAGGGTCTTTTCCAAGGAGACTTCTCTTCTCATGAGGTGGCCAAAGTATTGGAGCCTCAGCTTCAGGATCTGTCCTTCCAGTGAGCACTCTGTGCTGATTTCCTTCAGAATGGAGAGGTTTGATCTTCTTGCAGTCCATGGGACTCTCAAGAGTCTCCTCCAGCAGCAGAATTCAAAAGCATCCATTCTTCGGCGATCAGCCTTCTTTATGGTCCAGCTCTCACTTCCATACATCACTACTGGGAAAACCATAGCTTGAACTATACGGACCTTTGTTGGCAAGGTGATGTCTCTGCTTTTTAAGATGCTGTCTACTAAGGAGTCTCAAAGCGGCTAACAATCTCCTTTCCCTTCCTTCCCCACAACAAACTCCCTGAGAGGTGAGTGAGGCTGAGAGACTTCAGAGAAGTGTGACTAGCCCAAGGTCACCCAGCAGCTGCATGTAGAGGAACAGGGAATCGAACCCGGTTCACCAGATTACGAGTCCACCGCTTTGAACCACTACACCACACTGGCTCACACTGGCTCACGTGACATCCCTCTCCAGCTATGATTCCTGCCTTGCAGGGGTTTGGTCTAGTTAACCCTTGGGGTCCCTTGCCACTCTGCAGTTCTGTGATGCTGTGCTGCCACTTCAGTGATGAGAGGCAACATGCCTGTTGGGAGTCAACTTAGCGTTACGAGGAAGAGGAGGAGTCACATCCTCGTCATCTGTGATTCCTGTGCAGGAGAATTTTCCCCATTTTATTTCATCTCTAAATTCATTTTTTTGCTCAGTTAAAGCTTTGCAGTCTGAAATCTGAACCTTTCCTCATAGAACAGACGGGCTGGTGTGGTTTTTTAAGCAGAAGTATGTGCAAGCCCTGTGTTCTCCTACAGTTCCTAGCGCAACTGGAAGGAATGAAATGAACACCGATAAGATACGGCACGAGGAATGAAACACAAGGAGATCAGCCAAACGTAGTAATCGCACTAAATCTTAGGTCAAGAAGAGAATAGAAAGATCAGTAACTGAAAGCAGAGGTTGGCAGGCACAGAGCAAGAAGGAAGGCACTGAAAGATGGTTACGTGTTTTCATGTGTTATTAAAATGAAAAGGCCGGGGTGAGCTAGTCAGAAGGGCTGGAAGATCTCTGAGTGCTTTAAGAATGCCGAAAGTGTGTTGTTAACCGTAGCTGTGATAGAAAAGGTGACTGTGATTGCAGCAACTGTCTGATAGGTGGTCATCACCTATGCTGTAAAGGAAGATGCCAGAAAGCATCAAAATGCAGCCTTTATCTCTCTCTCTCTTATGTTTTTAGGAAGCTGACCCTACGTACGTTTGTATGCAATAAAGACCTCTCTTGTCACTTGGAGCCTGCCTCCTTTTCCTTTGGGTTTCTGTGAGGGATACCTCCAGACTAGGAACACCTTTTAAAGTTCTCCAACCCCTGGAGTAGATGACTCCTTGGGTCCCTTCCAAAGCTAAAATTTTGTGACTCCCATAGCACTGAGCCAGGACAGGGAAAGTAGAGGATGCACGAAAGCAAGACGTGGGCTTACGACCTTCTTGAAGTTCCCCCTGTCTCACCAATAAATAGGGTGTGGTGACTCCTCTGTCTGACAGAAGTCTTGGGTCAGCTGCCATCTGGAAGTCTGGTTTGGCCCATTGGCCGCCAGTTCCCCACCACAGATATGTTTGTCATTCTGATTCTGTTACAGCACAGCGTGTGGGATCAAGCAGTAGAATTCAGGTTCTCCAATTTGCTTCTTTGGTTCAGAGCAGGTTTTTAGCCCTTCCGCCTGCAAAGTTTCCTCATATTTATATACAGAGTTTGTTATTTTTCAGTTCAGGGTGCAAATGTACTCCTGAAAATGCAACACACGGGTTCCCCGCTTTTCCAAACATGAGCAAGTATCGGCGGCACCTTTTTTCATGCTTCTCCACCCCTGAAAGCATCTCTCCGGGCCTCAAGTTTATGTATTTTGGAGATAACAGATCACATTCCACACCTCCTGCCAGGCGAAGGAAATACCTCTTGCGAATGGCTTCTGAAGCTTCTAATGCTTTAAGGCATTAGAAGTTAGTTTTGCCTCCTGCAAGGCTGAATTAATGAGCACAGCTCTAAGCCAGTAGGGACACCTGATCCGAATGAGAAACAGCAGGGCTGCATGTTAGAAGCCCTGCCCTTATTAACACACACATGTGCTGCATAACATGGGATGGTTACGTACGTGCTCCTGTAGTTCACAGCCCTGTCATGCAGCCAGACCTTGGGGGGGGAGGACAAAGGGAACATCTGGTGGAGAGAGTGAGAGGTCTTTCAAGACTTTCATTATATCCCATTCTCCTATGTTCCATGTGGATGCTGCACAACACATTGTTTAAAAGCATTAAGAGGTCCACATCTGTTGAAAGAACGTGGGGAGCCTTGCAGGCTATCTCCCCCCTTGCTCTATGGCCACACTGTCTGTCTATGCAGTCAAAGTGCATATCTCGGAAGGGGCACAAAATCCTCTGTGTGGGGAGGGATTCTGCACACAATATGTGGGCAGTGAGAGGGTGGACGGGCACCTGGGTCATCAGCAGGAGTGATACAGACCCCCACAGCCGCCTCCCACCTCATGCAACCATGTTCAGTAGGTGGGCTGGTCTGACTCCCCCTGTTGTCAGAACGAGATGGAGCGATCTCAGGGTTGTGCTATAGACAAAGGCGCCTTTTTTAACCCCATTAATTGAAGCTTTAATGGGGCATATTGGGTGGGTGTTGTTTTATTTGGAGGGTGGGGTTGTTTTAAATTGTTGTTAAATGTTATATGTTAATTTGGATTTTTTTGTATTTGTGGTCTAGAGTGCTGTTTATGGGCTTTGGGGGGGGAGTGTATTGTTTATTAGTTTGTATACGCTAGTATTGTTGTTAATTGAGAGCCAGAGTGGTGTAGTGCAGTGTTTCCCAACCTTTTTTGGCAAAGGCACACTTGTTTCATGAAAAAAATCTCGAGGCACACCACCATTAGAAAATGTTTAAAAAATTAACTCTGTGCCTATATTGACTATATATAAAGTAACTCTCTTTAATAGGAATCAAATAAACACAAAGAAAGTATTTTATAATTACTTTATTATGAAATAGTAAGTAAACAGAAATATGAAAAATTATAAAATACTTTATTCAGTGCGCAACCTGGGCCTGTTTGGCTGAACACAAAGCTGATATTCTGGCAGGAATCGAAGAAAGACACACACGTAGCTCTTCGTCAACAGCTCTCAGTCTCTCTCTGTATTTAGTTTTTATAGCAAATGAAGGAAGAGTAAGCAGGCTGGGGTGGGTTAAGTAAGGGCTGAAAGTGCCTAGATGAAGTGGGGGAAGCTAGAGAGGAGGTACATTCTGACGTTTGAGGATAGACTAGGTTCTTTATGTGAATGATAGGTGAGTTATTTGACAGATCGAACTGAGAGCAAGGTGTGGCTTGTGTAGCTGGGGTGGACATGAATGTTTGGGGTGCAAACCCCAGGCTGGCCAGGTCCGAGGGGGGGCAGGGAGAGACGGGCCTGCCTGCCTCTGCCTGCGCTGTGGTGTGTTTTGCCCCGACCGACAGACGGACCGACCTGCCAGCTGTCTCCGCAGTAGCAGCGCGGACTGGAGCTCCGTCATTCTCCCCGCCGGTGCCCGGGGAGGAGAGTGTGGGGCGGCCGCTGTGGAAGCGACAGCGTGCTCCTCCTCCTCCTCCTCCGCTTGCCGGGCTAGAGCCAGCCGGCTAGCGCTCGCCCCTCCTTGCTCGAGCCGACCCCGCCGCCGGGGGCCTTCCCGTCCTCTCAGTGGCGCCGCCTCGCGTCCCTCGTCCGGGGGTTGGGAGGGGGCTGGGGGGGAGGAAGGGGGCGAGGGGGAGCAGCCGCCACCGCTCCTGAGGAGATTCTGAGGCGGTGGCGGGCGACGCGTGGCGGAAGAGGAGGGGTCCCGCCAGCCCCGCGTTTCTCTCTCTCTCTCCCTCACGGAAACCTTCCCCTCAGCTTCTGCCGCTTTTTCTCTTCTTTCCCTCTTCCTTTTTTTTTTTTTTAAAAAAAGAAAAATCTTTCCTTTCTCTCTTTTCCAGCCCCCCTCCCCTCTTCACGGAATTTCACTGCACTCGGGCGCCGCGGCGCGCAGGCGCACTGCTCGCTCCTCTTTCCGCGCAGGCGCCTTCTCTCGCTCTTTCGCCTCCTTTTCTTTCTCTCTCGATGGTCCGCCTACAAAGGAGCGAGGGAGGCGCCCGCCATGTTTGGATTTGCATCCAGCAGGAGATGCCGCCGCCGCCCCGCCTCTCGCCACCCGACTCGCCTGCCTCCCTCCCACGGCACACCAGGCAACGTCTCGCGGCACACTAGTGTGCCGCGGAACACCGGTTGGGAAACACTGGTGTAGTGGTTAAGAGCGGTGGACTCGTAATCTGGTGAACCAGGTTCGCTTCCCCGCTCCTCCACATGCAGCTGCTGGGTGACCTTGGGCCAGTCACACTTCTCTGAAGTCTCTCAGCCCCACTCACCTCACAGAGTGTTTGTTGTGGGGGAAGAAGGGAAAGGAGAATGTTAGCTGCTTTGAGACTCCTTAGGGTAGTGATAATGCGGGATATCAAATCCAAACTCCTCTTCTTCCTTTTCTTGTTTCGATTATTTCGATTATGTTTTTATTATTTTTATTATGTATTTTGTGTTTTGCATATTGTAACTTTAAATTATCATCGATGTTGCCATCATCTTCTTTGCTTGTTTTATTTATTTTTCAGGAAGAAGACGACGATGGGCTTCCCAAGAAAAAGTGGCCAACCGTAGACGCCTCCTATTATGGTGGACGTGGCGTTGGCGGAATTAAGCGGATGGAGGTAGGTGAACACCAAGTTGGAAGATTTCAGACAGATAAGAGGAGAACTCTTTCACGCAGCACATAGTTAAACCGTGGAACTCACTGCCACAGGAGGCAGTGATGTCCACCAAAGTGGATGGCTTTGAAAGAGGACTGGGCCAATTCACGGAGGAGGATGGGTTTGGCTATTCTGAGAACAGGGTGCTGGACTGGATGGGCCATTGGCCTGATCCCGCAGGCTCTCCTTAGGCAAGAGACGTGTGCTCTGGAGGGATTGCTGCTGACGCAAACAATGATGGGCTCACCCTCGTTTGGATAGGGACTGTAGCTTAGGGTGGAGGAGAGGAGTATATAACTCTTTCGTCTCCATGCTGTTTCCCCACCCACATTCCCTTCACCCTGATGCTGACATTTGCCCCCAAACTGCTGTTTGCTGCAAAAAATTCTGCTTTGGCAGGAAAACACCACAGGGTGTTGAAGGGTTAAATCCAGATTTGGGACCACAGCACAGAGAGATGGGATGTGTGTGTTTTCACCCTCCGCTGTGGTTCCAGTCTGGGTTGGGACTCCACAAAGCTGCTTTTTGTGAGAGACAAGACAGCAGACAATTGTGAGATAACCTGAAGGCTGAGATTTGTTATGTGTGTTGAGAATTTCCCCCCACCGTCTATCAACATTATGAAGCAAATTTAAGGTCCCCAAAGCCATGTTTGTCTCGTAACACTAATTCAGGAGTGGGGGGACGGGGGACAGCGAGCATCGTGAACAGGGGCAAATCGAGGGGGGATACTTTCCTCTGTTTCTGAGGCCTCACCGCAGGTGGCCTGAAACTCTCTTCCTCTCCAAAATAGACCGAAGGAACCGGAGAAGAGAAACAGCTTGAGCCCCAAGCGAATAACCATGTTTTATCTTTGATTCCTGGGCTGCAAGGGGCTCTACAGTCCGATGTTTCTATGATTCTATGAAGGGGACTAAAC
Source organism: Podarcis siculus (assembly GCA_034642415.1). Lineage (NCBI taxonomy): Eukaryota > Metazoa > Chordata > Lepidosauria > Squamata > Lacertidae > Podarcis > Podarcis siculus. The sequence goes on from JAXCMG010000067.1 coordinate 2,441,355, forward strand.
GCTCAGCATTTTTTTGTGGGTGTTTTTAGGTTCGCTGGGGGGAAAGAGGATCCACTGAGGAAGGTGCGAAGCTGGAGAAGGCCAAGAATGCTCGGGTCAAGATGCCGGAGCAAGAATACGAATTCCCAGAGCCCAGGAATCTGGGGAACAACATGCGGAGGTCCTCTTCCCCCCACAAGTGGTACTCTCCAATTAAGGTACCTCTCTTACGTGATATTTTCATTGCAACCCCTGAAACATCCTTTCCCACCTTCTAACTGGTTGGGGGGGAAAGTGCTGGTGTACAACAAAGTAATAAAAACATCTTAAAATCCTGAACAAACAGCTAATGAATGAATCTCTGCAGAACATCTCTGCAGAACACACTCTGCCCCCTGACCCCGTGCTTGTGTGGTCCCAGCTAATACCCCCCTTCTCCCTCTTATAACCAAATTCAAGCTGCTGCAACTGTTCGTTCCCTGCCCCTACGGCCAGCTGAAGGATGGACCTTCAAAAAATCTGGAACGTGATTCCCAAGAATTAAGGAGCATTAAACACCTAATCACTCATTGACTGACATACGTTAAGTCCGTTCACACTCATCTGGACAACCCAAATTTATAACAAATGGATCAAAGCCGCCTTCAAATATTCCTCCTCTGTAGAAGTGCCAAAAAATGTCTGGCACGCTCAGCAGACTCTGTCCATTAGTGTGCATATGAGGAGATTGCTGAGTAAAATTCCAGCATAGCTTATTCTGCATCTGCCCTGGTCTGTTCACTCCAGAAATGAGAACTTTCATGCCCTGCTGTGGAAGAAGGTATGTTCACTGTTGGAATGGATCACCTGCTCCTTTTGAGGGAGAGAGAAGTTCATGGGGGTCCCTGGGAGGAGGAAGCAAGGTGCACAGATGTGCCTGTATTGTCTCCTGGATTCTGTCCTCTTGCAAAACAGATTTGTATGTTGTGTCACCACCCAGTTAAAAAGTGCCAGGGTTACAGAAGCAACAAAGCACTCCAGAACCCCAGCCTTTCCTTCCACCATTGATAACTAAGGGCTCTTCCACTCTTCCTGTTGCACCATGGTTTCCAAGCACAGATCCGTGCTTTAAAGCTCTGTGTCCAAGCAATTTTTACTTGTTTGTTTGTTTTCTCCTGGTACTTTCCCTGGGAAAACCCACGTTTTACTGCTAAATTGGAGCAAACAGCAATCCCAACTTAAAACCCAATTGGCCTTTGCTGTAATTCAGTGGTGAAACACAGGTTTTCCTAGAGAAAGTGCTGGGACAGAATAAAAGCCCTCCGACATGGAAGTTTAAAGCCCAGACCTGTGCCTAGAAATGCAACGCAAAAGGAAGTCTGGGTGAGGTGGGTTTTATCATTCTGCAAGCATCTGCATTTTGGCCTGAAATCGATAAGCTTGTTGAAGCGTTTCTTCTGTCCATGAAATTACATTGCTGCTTAGACCCTGTTGCAATCAGAGTTGTGCTAAAAGATTCCAAAATTCTGTGCCAAGGAAAGCTGGATTCTGTGGCCTGTGTGAATTATGCAAACTGAGCATATCTGCATGATTTCCTTACTTCGCATAATTTGTTCTGCTTCTGCCAGTCATGGGAAAGACCCGCCCTCAACCACTGGAAATCCTCCCACCATTCAGGTCTCTAAGACACAAGCACAACTTTGTGAGTATAATGGCTAGAAACCTGCATTTTCAAAAGGAAAGTGGGGCTTTCATGAGCGTTTCCCAGCTGCACATTTTTCTTTTGAGACAGACAGCAAGAAGAAGAAAAGATATGTAGCTATGTCAAAGTGAAATGTAGCTCTGCTTCCTTTGTAGGCTTTTAGAAGATGACAACCACTCTGCTAAATAGCTGCTTAAGCAATCTTTGTTTCGTTTTCAGGGAAAGCTGGATGCCCTCTGGGTTTTGCTGCGGAAAGGTTACGACCGAGTGTCTGTGATGCGACCACAACCAGGAGACAAGGTATTGTTACCCTTTTCTAATAACTTGCTCTGAGCAAAAGCCAGGTGCCCTCCAGATGTTTCACATGACCAACTCCCATCACCCCCCACTGGCCGATCCAGAACATCTGCTGAAGTCTGCTCTGGAGGGTGAGCTTGGGAAGACATGTGTCAGGTGCTGTTGCGGTTGCTCAAGAGTAACCAGACAGGACTCCAACCTGTGTTTTACAGGCTTTATTTTGGTGCAAACTATTTACAGTGAAGAGCCCCAAAGCTCATGTCTGGCTCAATCGCTAACAGAATCCGGGAGTGGCCTTCTTTTGGACCTCCCCCAACATAAGAGTTTTGTTACCCCCCTGTCTCCTCCCCTCTCTGCGCCCCAAACTTCTGCACAGAATGGGCGATGGCAAGGGCGTGTTTTCCTCCTGTCCGGCTTGCCCAGGAGCGGTGTTAAGCCTCCCACCAGCATCCTCTGGTCCTTGCACCTCTTCCCCACTGGAGGTGGGGCTTTCCTCCTCCCCAGAAGAGGAGCTGCTTCGCAACATTTTGGGAGGCTCCCTGTAACACAACTCCCCATCTATTTCTCGCCTCTGAGCCGATGGCAGTTCCCTGACAACATGCCTACATCCTCATTGCCATTGGTCAGAGCCACACTATCCTGTGGCTAATGCCAAATAGACAGCAGAGGGAGGGGGGAATTCGTGAGCAACGAAGAGGGGAAGGTGTAGCACGCGGAGTTCATATTGAAAAGGGAAGGGGCAGGAGGAACAACCGAGGCTCCTTTCCACACAAGGGAAGTTCTAGAATCTCCACCCTTTGTTCACTCACTTATCATAGGCTATCCTCGTGACATTATCCTCAAATAATATCACCCCCTGCGCTTTCCCTTCCCTTCCCTTCCATGCAGGGCTCTGTCTCTTGACTTCCAGCTGGTGCCATTTAGGAAATGTAATCAGTTTTAATATTTGTACTAAGGTTTCGGGGTTTTTTGGCTTATGCATTTTCAAAAACATATTAGTGCAATTGTGCTTAAACACAGCACAAGCTAAACAACTTATTCTTCAAATGAACATGCTACTTAAATGCCCCCACACCAATGCCTGCAAAGTGTGGAAGGTTGATGCCGACACAGCAACACGCTAAACCTTCCCTTGGAGCGGGTTGGAATAGATTGCCCTTTCATTCCGTTCCAGCTCTACAATTCTATGATTCTAAATGTGGAAAAGGAGCAGAAGTACAATGTCTGATTGCGTGGCGAGTCCCCTCCCCCCAAGTCAAATGAAGACACTGGACACATTATTTAAGGTTAATGGGCATAAAAAGGCCACAACTTTATTGATTACAGGAATTGGAAGGTATTGGCCTTAGGCATTGGCTCCTATCGACTACCCGGCATGGAGACCGGGAAGGGTTATCCACCAGCCATGGGAGTCCTGTTGAAGTACGCCAACTAGGATCCCACGTGTGTCACCGCTCGGGGGTGTGCCGGAGGCCCTCACCTCCCTAGGTTTCGGACAGGGCAACGCCCCCCGGAGTCCTCTACCGGACTACCCTTTTCATTGGGGGAAGGTGATGGCGCTTCCTTCCCCCACTTCATTTGCATAACAATTAACCCCTGCCAATGCCTAACCGCCAATACCGAAGAAGTTGTGATGTTTGCTACGAGGTAGGCGAAAAAACCAAAAGGTTGGAAGTGCACCAAGTTGGAAAAAATCCTACCAGGCCCCTTGCAGCGACCAACCGGAGTCCATAGCAAGGTCAAAGCTAGCTAAGCCTAAAGGGGGGGTGGGATGGGAAAATCAGGCAGCTGGAACGGGGCAAAGAGGGCGGTCTCCAGGCGCGCTGGCCTTAAATGGGCTAGGCCACGCCTCCACTGCCCGCCGATTGGCGGGCCGGGTCGCAGACACGCCCAGGGATTCCCTCTTCTCGCGGGGGCTAAAACCAGCCCCTTGTGTGTGGGAGGGGGTGGCCCGCAACCCCCCCTCCTCTCGAGCTCGGAAGTGGCTTTAGCAACCGAAAGCCTGCTCTCTCAGTCTTCAGTGGAAATGTGCAACTGCAAATTAGATTCAAAATGTTTCCAGCAGTTTTCTCTTTGTTGAGATCCTGGTTTCCCAAAACTGCAGCTTAGAATGTTTGCTAAGTGGCTGGAGAGCTTGATGGAGGGGTTGCAATCAGGACCTCTCCAGCTGCAGCCCGGGGTTCGTGAGACCAGAAATCTCCCACCGCACAGCAGCTGCATTCTTGGGCGGCTGCTGGCTTGTCTGAGCTTCCCTATGGGAAGTTTCTTGTTTCTTCAAATTCAGTTACACAGAGCGGGTTACAGTCCCTGTGCAGCAATGATGTAACTTGAAGGGTGATGTCATGGACACAAGCAAAGGTTAAAACAACGCCGTAACCGTAGTAGAAGCAGAACCAAAAGCAGGTGGCATTTCTTAGCCAGCCCATCTTCTATAAAGTAGAAGAATAGAAGGTGTTCTTTTCTCCTGGCCCTGTGGCTGCAGATATAGTTGTCAAAGTGCAGTGACAGTGACCTGATAATGATGCACATTTTTCTGTTGTCCAGCTCTTGCCTCCAGCCAAACGGGTTTTATGGCCTTTTTAAAAGGGGGGGGAGCTGTCTCCATCAGCTCTCTGGGGGGGGGGGGGAGTTGTCCTTGTACTCCTCCAGTCACCTCCCCCCAGTTGTCCCCACCCACCTCCATTCCCTCCACCACACTTCTTACTGTTAGACATATGAGTCTGGTTTTCAGATCTCTCAAAAACCATGAAATCTCATCCCAGTTCATAAAAGGCTTCCTCGCTGGCAGTGGCCGGGATCCAAGATGGAAGGGAAACCCAGTCCACCTCTTGCGGCAGGGTGGAAACATCCACACATCTGCCCCCCAGCTCCCCTGCTGTCTCCCAGAGACCTAGACACAAATATTCCCAAGTCTGCATTCATCATATTTTCTGAAGGACCCTTCGGAGAATTATAAAGAAAACAAACCCACCCCCCAGCTGAGAAACCTTCAAAAGGAAACCTGTGAGAGCTTCAAAAGTGCCACAAAAATGCTCTCCCCCCTTTTGACCAAGTGACGCATTCGCTTTGCAAGCAGTGACATGAAATTTCCATGGATGTAAACATAACATAAAGCAAGCGTCCCTCGGGCAGGAAGAAGGCATTAGGCAGTCTGGAGATCGGTTGCTTGGAAAGCACAGATCATATTTCTCCTTTGGAAAAAAAAAATTAATAATAATTCTGCAGCTGCCAATAAATTCCCCTTTAGGAAGAGGCGGAGATAGTGATGTGTCTTTGCTTCGAGAATGCCTGCTTTCCAGCATTTAGACATGACGGCCCTGGTGTCTTCAGAAGGACTGTAAAAATGGCACAGGGGGAGCTGGATGCCTTTGGGGCCCCTGGCAAAGGTGCAAATACATTCTGGTGTTGAGACATGGAAGGCATGCAAGATTCTTTGTCTGTTCTGTAATCCTCCTGGATTAAGCCAAGAACCATCTAATCCAGGATTCTGTTTCCAACAGTGGCTAGCTAGTCTAGTCGAGAGTAGGCAGAGCCACCATCCTTCCCCTTGGTTTGCCCCTGACTTCTGTTGCTCTGCTCAGTTTTATGCTGCCTCCGACTGCTTTTGCCTAGTAGCAAGGGCGCAGTTGTTCACCTTAAATTTGAATTTACATGAAAACAAGAGTGCATCAGAGCAGATGCTGACTTCCCTTTTTAACCAATGCAGATCTTGCCGTTTCGCCTACTCTCAGGTAGACCATAGAAGTGTGCACGCACACAAAAGCTCATACCAATAATTAACTTAGCTGGTCTCAAAGGTGCTACTGGAAGGATTTTATTTTTGTTTTTTATTTTTTGTTTCAACATACAATTGAGACAGGGCAGTATCTGATGCGGGGGTGAGGGGAGCCTGACAATGAAGGCCTCATCCTGTGCAGATTGCGAAACCTTTGACTTGTTTTCTTCATTTTCTGATCCTATTTTCATTCCATGAGCTGCTGACACAAACTCACAAGATGTGTTTCAGGACATTCTGGCCCAGGCTTTTCCTGTCTGATATAAATAAAGAAATCAACAACTCAGAGGCTTCATTAAGAACATAGGAAGAGCCTGTGGGAAACCCACAAGCAAGACCTGAGCCCAAAAGCCTCCTCTCCTCCATTAATTTATCTAATCGCCCTATTAAAGCCATCTAGGTGGACCTCTCTGCCTCCTGCAGGAGGGAGTTCCTTTGTTTAACAATGCACTGCATGAAGGAGGACTTCCTTTTATCTGCCCTGAACCTTCCAACATTCAGCTTCATTGGATGCCCATAAGTTCTAGTGTTATGGGACACGGGTGGCGCTGTGGTCTAAACCACTGAGCCTCTTGGGCTTGCCAATCAGAAGGTTGGCTGTTCGAATCCCCACGACGGGGTGAGCTCCCGTTGCTTGGCCCCAGCTCCTATCAACCTAGCAGTTCAAAAGCACATCAGTGCAAGTAGATAAATAGGTACCACTCCGGCGTTTCCGTGCGCTGCTCTGGTTTTGGTGTTCCGGTGCGCCAGAAGCGGCTTAGTCATGCTGGCCACATCACCCGGAAAAAACTGTCTGCAGACAAATGCTGGCTCCCTCGGCCTGTAAAGCCAGATGAGTGCCGTAACCCCAGAGTCATCTGTGACTGGACTTAACTGTCAGGGGTCCTTTACCTTTTTTATGGAGAGAAGGAGAAAAGTTTTTCTCTATCCACTTTCTTCAGACCATGCATAATTTTATAAACTTCTACCATATTGCCTCTTACTCATGTTTTCTCCATTTGCTCTGGTAAAGCAGCTGGCTCAGAACATTAGTTCCAGACTGACGCGTGTCTGTCCAGCTCACCAAGACAGACCTCGGATGAGCATCCATTCACGTGTCCATTGGAAATCTTAGCCCCTTGCCTTGCCATTGGCTCTCACAGACTACTTTAAGGTCAGGTCAGACTTCTGTTGCTCATCGCCAGAGGCAAAAATTCAAACCATCTCAAAGATGCATTAAACAGCAGATCACATTTGCAAATACAAATACCGAAAATACACAGAACACAAGTCTGGTTTATGGATAACACTAAGATATAGGTTGTTTGGCATGAGTTGCCCTCAGATGAACCAACAAACCGTGGCTTCAACACAAATAAACAAATACTTGCCCGCATGGCCACAACGGACGTGAGGTTACAGGGAACCTGACAGAGGGCCTTCTCGGTAGTGGCACCCGCCCTGTGGAATGCCCTCCCTTCAGATGTCAAAGAGATAACTACCTGACATTTAGAAGACATCTGAAGGCAGCCCTGTTTAGGGAAGTTTTTACGATTGGAAGCTGCCCAGAGTGGCTGGGGAAACTCAGCCAGATGGGTGCCCTCCTTATCCTGACCCTCCTTGTTCGCTCCAGTCTCCTGCTTCTACCAGTTCCCAGCTTGTCCCTTCTGCTAACTGCTCAGTGTCCCACCACCAGGCTCCAGGCCCTAAGGCAGCCTTTCTCAACCTGTGGGTCCCCAGATGTTGTTGAACTACAACTCCCATCACCCCTGGCTAGCAAGGCCAGAGCTCAGGGATGATGGGAGTTGTAGTCCAACAACATCTGGGGACCCACAGGTTGAGAACCGCTGCCTAAGGTATCATCCCTGGGGGGCTCTTGGGAGGCAAGTTCCCACCACTCTTCTCCAGCCCGTCCAAGCCCTCCCTGGGGGCTCTTGGGCTGGCGGCTCACCCAGCCAGGCCCTGACTTAAGTGTTCTTGTTACTTGCCTTCCTTTCGTTGCATTGCAGGTAGATGACCCTCGTGACCCTTCCAACTCTATGGTTCTCTACTTGCTTTAACTGATTTGCAAGGCAAAGGCTAAAACCAGTTTTCTAGCTTCATTTTGGGCAGACAAAAGAGGTTGTGAAATTTTCTTTTCGCAGCGTCAAATCTGGAAACGGGCTGAGGTTGCCAGCATGTCCAGCTGCTTCCAATCATTCTGGAGGAAGCCGGGTCACATGGGATTCCTGTGGTCTCCTCGCATTCTAAAGGGACTAGGTTTTGCAATTTTGCCTGCATTAATGAGGTTATTTTTGTGTTCAAGATAATAGACCAAATGGCGGGTGTTCTCCACCCCCCGCCTTAATTGAGTCCTGTTTTCACCCCAAAGGTATAACTTGCCCCTAATATAAAAAGCTCATTATCGGGAATGGGAACTTGGGAGGGGGGCACTTTTAATTACGGTGGCGCCCGCTTGTGGCATTTTATAGTTTTGTCTTGCATTTCCATCATAAACATGGTTTTTAAAGGAATTTACTAGCCAACCATAAAAACTTGCCTTAAGGGAAACTTAAAGCTGTCAGAAGATTGCATCCCTCCTTCCCCCTTTATTTAAACAACAACAACAGCAACAAATTAATGCAGATGGCACATAAGCGAATAAAAAATGGTTATTAATAAAGGAGGTTGTATTATTAATATTAATAGCTCCCATGAACTCATAGTCATCAATAATTCTCCACTATATGGGTCAAATCCAGTGTTTGTTGTTGTTTAGTCGTTTAGTCGTGTCCGACTCTTCGTGACCCCCTGGACCAGAGCACGCCAGACACTCCTGTCTTCCACTGCCTCCTGCAGTTTGGTCAGACTCATGTTTGTAGCTTTGAGAACACTGTCCAACCATCTCATCCTCTGTCGTCCCCTTCTTCTTGTGCCCTCCATCTTTCCCAACATCAGGGTCTTTTCCAGGGAGTCTTCTCTTCTCATGAGGTGGCCAAAGTATTGGAGCCTCAGCTTCAGGATCTGTCCTTCCAGTGAGCGCTTAGGGCTGATTTCCTTCAGAATGGAGAGGTTTGATCTTCTTGCAGTCCATGGGCCTCTCAAGAGTCTCCTCCAGCACCATAATTCAAAAGCATCAATTCTTTGGCGATCAGCCTTCTAAATCCAGTGTTAGCTACACCGAGCCCCTTTCAAAGCTGTATACAGCTATGGAATCCATCCTGCCCCTTGAGCCACTGGTAGCCTTACTCAGCAAGTCTTAAGGTTTCAGCAGGCATCACCAAGCATCTCCTCATGAGGACTAACGACATGCTTTTTTCTTTTTAAAAAACTGAGATTCTTTGGAAGTTGAATGCTACACCGAGCGTTGCATTCTGCAGCCTTCCTGCACTGCTGAAGACTTGTGGCACACACCCTGCCTATTCCCAGGCCTTGTATCACTCTGCCTTTGCTCAATTCCTGCAATGCAGGGAGCGGGTTGGACTAGATGACCTTTGGGATGCCCTTCCAACTGTACAGTTCTGTTGTTGAAAGTGGATGCCTGTGTGAAGGGAGAAAAGCAGAGTGTGCATAGGAGGTCACTTGGTGTGGGATTGGCTTTATAAAATGAGAACGGAATATTAGGAAATAATTTATTTGCTGACGGGGATTAAGCCACTCCGTTTCAGCACCTGCAAAATCCCCAATTTTTCTTCTAGTTAAAGGAGATATTAAACCCATTTATGTCACACCTGGATGACATTTTTTATTTCAGGCCTCATAAATCTGACTAGCTAATAAAATGACAAATGCGCCGAGTTGCTAGTAAGGGTCATTACTGATGCTGTGAAAATATATTGAAATGTTTGTTAGGGTTAAAGCAGAAGGGGGGGGGAGCAGCCCATAGACCCCCTCCCTGGGAACCTGATTCTGCTGTGTTTGTATAGATAGAGTAACCCTTTTGATTACTCATTCCTGCTTGAGGAGCAAAGAACCACCTGTGTGAGTCAGAGACTTTGGCTTTTAAATTCTTTTTTTGTGCACTTAAATAAAGCTATTATGTGGCTCTTTTTACTATTCCAACTAAAATAATATGTATGTTGGTATATAGACCCTTGGTGAATATAAGGCAGAACGTATAACTCAAAAGGCCGCAGCTCTGCCAAAATATACTGAGCTCACTATGGATAATCGCAGTGTATAAATAAATGCATTTAGGATGCAATCCTGTGCATACTTACCTGAGAGTAAGCTCCACTAAATTAATTGAGTCAGGCTAGATAGATAGATAGATAGATAGATAGATAGATGAGTTAATTAAAAATGCAAGCTTCTTGTACTGGTGTCTGGGAGGAGGGGGCACTGTGGCCCCCAAAATTTATCACCTGCCCCTTCTATTTAGATATCCCCTGCTTCCTGCATGGCTTCCACCCACTTTGCTCACAGGCGTAATCCTTAGACATTCCCTAACAGCTGATGGGTGTAGAGATCATTTGCTTGGGGCCACCAGTTCTTCCGGAACACGGGTGGCGCTGTGGGTTAAACCACAGAGCCTAGGACTTGCCGATCAGAAGGTCAGCAGTACGAACCCCGCAACGGGGTGAGCTCCCATTGTTCGGTCCCTGCTCCTGCCAACCTAGCAGTTCGAAAGCACGTCAAAGTGCAAGTAGATAAATAGGTACCGCTCCAGCGGGAAGGTAAACGGCGTTTCCGTGCACTGCTCTGGTTCGCCAGAAGCGGCTTAGTCGTGCTGGCCACATGACCCGGAAGCTGTACATCGGCTCCCTTGGCCAATAAACGAGATGAGCGCCGCAACCCCAGAGTCAGCCACGACTGGACCTAATGGTCAGGGGTCCCTTTACCTTTACCAGTTCTTCCAATAAACAATTCTGCCATTTGTGCGGGACTCAGAGGTGGAGCCCAGGGATTCATGAGGTGGAGCTGACAGGCACCCAAGGGGAACCCTCAGGAAGTATCCCTTTCCCGGAGGCAGAAGTGGCCAATGTTTTTGGCCCAGTGGGCATCACATTGGGAATGCTACGGCACTGCAATGGGCACCCGTCACAAAATAGCTGCCCCAAGGATGTGGTGTCATGGCTGCCACACCTAAAGGAACAGAAAGAGACAGGACCACAGAATTGCTCACTCTTCTTCTGCACCGGCCCCTGCTATGTTCTTTCACAGGCAGAAGCTCTTTGCTCTTGGGTATGTTTAGTTAGAGTCGGGGATGCTTAGCCTGAAAATGATAAGACTGAGAGGAGAGATGACATCCATCTTCAGATATCTCACATGGAAGAGGGAGCCAGCTTGTTTTCTGTGCCTCTGGAGGGTAGGACTCAAACCAACGCCTTCAAGTTACCAGAAAGGAGATTCCAAATAAACATTAGGAAGAGCTCTCTGAAGGCAAGAGTTTTGCAGAGTTTCGAAACGGCATCTCTCCTCTTTTGTTGTTGTGGTCCATTTCCCATTAATGAAAAATTAATCCAAATGTTAGCTCTTTTCCTGGAACTCCCTCACCCCGTGGGCAGAAGCTGCGCTCTCTCTCTCTCTCTCTCTCTCTCTCTCTCTAATCAAGAGCTCAGCAGTTCTGGTCCTCTGCAGGATTCAGGCGAGGAAGGGAATGAGGGTGCCCATGCCCTGGCTGGCGACCAGCAGTAGCAGAACTGGAAAAAAGAGGGTGGAAGGATCTCTCCCCCTTTCCAGAATTAGCCAGCGGCCAAGCAGCCTTCTCCTGGCAGGGAGAAGTGGAAGGAGGCAGGAATTTCCTTCACATAAGACTCTCCGCCTCTCTTTCGTGAGAGAGAGGGGGTGTGGGGGGAGACCTATGGGAAAAAGCAAGTGGGAGTTGGGTATATTTAGCCTGCAGAAGAGGCGACTGAGAGCCATCTCCAAATACCCAAAGGGCTGCCACATGGAAGGTGGAGCAAGCTTGTTTTCTGCTGCTGCTCCGGAGGGTGGGATCTGAACCAATGGATTCCAATGGCAAGAAAGGAGATTCTGAATAAATATTAGCAAGAACTTTCTGACAGTAAGAGCTGTTTGAGAGTGGAGGAGACTTCCTTGGAAGGTAGCGGATTCGCCTTCATTAGAAGTTTTTAAACAGGTTGAATCTGTCAGGGATTCTACAGTATGGTTACCAGACGTCCCCATTTCCCGGGGAAAGTCCCTGGATTTACAAATCTGTCCCCGGACAAAATATGTCCCCGGATTTCATTTAATGTCCCCTGATTTATATTTTAAGTGTTGTAGATTTATTAGTAGAGGATGAATGTTGCGTGATAGGTTCAATGGCACAAGACACAACATATGGGGACTTCCGGCGAGGCAAAATGGCGGGCGCCACAGCAGCAAGCAGCTCCTGAAGCCAGCCAGAGCCAACTGCGCTACCAGGCTGGCTCCGGGCTGCTGAGACTGTTGCTGCCGCCACTGCCACTGCCGAAGGGGAATCGGGGATGCCCAGCACATCAACTGGGGGAACCACTGACTCCCCCCCCCATAACCGAAATCGAGCCGGGAGCAAGAGCGCCTAGCCAACTGCCCAGTGGTGCTCCGGGGCCAGGAAAACCCTGGAGCCGACACAGGGAGAAGGAGGAGAGGAGAAGGAGAAGAAAGAGAGAGAAAGAGGAAGAGGGGAAAAGAGGGGAGCCCCAACCTTGCCAGGCTGCTGCCGCTGAGGAGGAGACATAGGAGAGCACTGGGAGGGCAAGGACACGTGGCTGAGCCCAGGCCTGACCAGAGCTTACTCCACAGCGGCCAGCGCTCCAAGAGAGCAGGCCAGGGCCCAGAGGAAGGCCGCGTGACAGAGGAGACCACAGAAGAGAAGATATTACTTCTTTTTTAAAAAAAACACTTAAAAAAATGACACCCCCCCTCTTTAAAAAAAAAAGGGGGTCCTTGGATTCTTTGAAAAAAAATCTGGTAGCCTTATTCTACAGCTATGATTCCTTCATTGCAGGGAGTTGGACTAGATGAAGCTTTGGGTCCCCTCTCAACTCTACAGTTCTATGATTTTCCGGGCACTATGTGGCCTCTTGCAGGAAAAAAGAAGGGGGGCAAATTGTCCCTTCCCCACCCACATAGCCAAGCCCTTCCCACTACAGTGGACAGAACAGAGGAGGAGAACTCAGGAAAAGCACCCAAGCCTGAGTGCGGAAATTTGGTTGCAGCTTTGAAGCTGTACCTTTCAGTGGAGGAACTGTGGTAGCGCTCACCACTGCCCATCTGGAAACAACCCTAGATATCCGTGTCATGTATGAATGAATCGATTTTATACCAGTTTGATTGTCGTGACTTCTTGCCAAGAAATTTTAAGAACTGTAGTTCATTCAAGGTGCTGAGAATTCTCTGTTAGTGCACTGGAAAACCCTTCAAACAAAAACCAAAATCCCCCAGCGGGGAGGTGAGCAATGTATGACTCTGGGATGTTGATTGGGCTTGGAGCAAATATTTTGCCTTAGATTACGGGAGAAACAGATTTGGATTTCTCCTCTAGGTTTCTCTTGCCATCACAGCCAGAACTTCCCTTCCCTGTGCTTAGAACTGTATCTTCTCTCTGCATAAAGTGAGCGTTGGAGCAGGTCCTAAAACAGCAGCAACCTCAGCTTGCTTGGAATAGTATAAAGGGTCAAAGGTCAGCTGTGTGGGATTAGCACAGAGGTCTTGGATTAATTTTTGTATAAGGTTCTAAACCCTGGAGCCTCTCTGTTTCCCCTTTCAATTATCTTGTGCATGGTCCTGGGTCTCTTAATTAAATAAGAGACTGGGATTAATTTTGGGCACATCCTGACACTTCCTTGTTTCAGGATTTTGTTTAGCCAAAGGGAGCTGAGCTCTTCCAGTATTGGCTTGTTTGTGGCCACGGCCCAGAAAGCACAAACCCTCCTCCGTTTCTGCCTCCTGTTATAAGATTGTTCAGACCCATGTTTGTTTTAACATCCTGCTGGTGAACTTAAAGGCGGCCCGTTTCTTCTTGGGTCATCTTTTCATGGTCAGAACTGCAGAAGAATGTCCCTCTGGTCACGTGAGCCAAGAGTTCCTCTCCTGGGAAGAAGGGCTGTTTTCTTCACCTGAGGAAGAAGAGTAGCAAACCAAAGCAGGCATCCCATTTCTTTCCCAGGTCGACCTAAAAACCTTCCCAATTCTTTCCAGCTGCTGCGTCTAGTTTAACCACTCTCCCCACATCCTTTTCCCTTCCTCCTCCAAGCACTGAAAGGAAGTCCATCCAGGCTGTAGACTCCTCCACAGCCAAGCGTGCTCCCCTGGAGCAAAGACTTCCAGACTCTGCTCTGCGCGTATAAAATCTGCTCTTTCACAGAACTCACCTTGGCCTCCCATCTTGCTTGCTGAACGGGTCTGCACCTGCTCCGTTTCAGGGTGCGCTTCGATGTCCGCTGGGTCCCACATGTTGCCATTTAAGGCACTGGATTGGCAGGAAAACGAACGGGGGGTGGTTTGGGGTGGAATTCATATGCTTCCCTGATGCAAGATTGCCAAGAAAAACCATGCCCCATAAACATTTTATTAGATTTTGATTGCAGCTCTGCTTGGGTTCCAGTTGGATCAATGAAGACGACCGCTTCGTCGTTCTTACTGCCCCAGCTGAATACTTTTTCAGGCAAAACAATCCTAAGCATTATTTATCTCTGGCTCCGTTTCCCTTGGCCGCCGTCTTTTTTATTATTAAAAACTTGGACATAAATAAAGAAAATAAATATTATAGGAGTGATAGTCCAAGGACGCTCGAGTTCCACTGCGGGAGCCCTGCCAGGAAAAGGGATGTGTGTGTGTGTGTTGATCCAGGTGACTAATGCAGTTGCTGCTTCTTATCCTCCTCTAGCAAGAGGCAGAGTTAACACTGAACAAATGAGAGCTTTTTTACTTTTTTTACAAGCCCACAATCCCCAGGATTTAGCAAACTCTTTCTAAGCAAAATCTGAACAGGCAGCATATGTCCAATCGATGTTGATAGGAGTGGCTAATCTGCCTGCTCCTTCCTGCACAGCCTTAGAATCATAGAACTGTGGAGTTGGAAGGTACCCAAAGGTCATCTAGTCCAACCCCCTGCCCCAGGGGGGTTGCCTTTGCAGTCCAGCCTGCCAGCCCCTGCATTGCCATTGGCTGCCCAGTTCACACGCAGAGCTACACATGGTGGAGTCTCCCTCTTCTAGGGCCTGTTGGGCATGCTTGGTACAAACCTTCCCCCTTCACCAAAAAGCTCACACACTTCCCAGCTGCTGCTTCTTTCTTCCGCTCTTGTAAATCTGCCAAGGGATATTTGTACTCCCTAAACACAACTCAGTCTGCAGCAATTCATTCCAACAGGCCTTTACATCCCCGTGTTGTTTTTTCTGCTGCATAAAATTTGTTGCGGTTGACTTTCAGTCCTCAAGCATCACTGAACCCACAAGCCAGGCTCCCAGCACAGTTCTGCTCATTCAGGCCCAGTGATTTCAGTGGCCCTAAAGTGCACTTAACTCTGTTTTCGGATTGAGTCGCAGAAATCTGTGTTGAAACAATTTTAAGACCTGCAATCTGAGCCTGCAGAGCAACAATAAAATCCAGGCTCTGAAGCTGAGAGAGCTTTAGAACTTGGGATCGTTTTGCACAATCAGTGGTATTGTGTAGAAATATTAGTGTCTGAATTTTGTTACCATATTGGCTACAAAACCTTCTGAGAGCTAAATGCTAGAACACTGACTTTGAAGTCCAGATATTGACTTGAGTCGAGCTTAATTTGCAATGGCGAATTTGTCATTTGTAGTGGAAAAGTTTGCCAGGGCTCAGCCCTGACATCTGTTTTCAACTCCTGAGTGGCTGGAAAGCATGAGCTGTGTTGACCGAGATGTGTGAGAGTTGTAGGGGCTTGGGAAAGGCTGTGATTTAAATCACGATTTAAATTACTAATTTACTAATTACTAAGACTTGATTTAAATCAATTTTTCTTACAGAAAGACATTCCTGCTGGTATAATCTTAATATTTACAACCAGATGAAGGTTTCATTTTTGGAATAATAATTTTTCAGAGTAGTTTTTACAGTTATATCAAAAATTACTGATTTGGTTATACTATTAGAAATACATAGATAATTATGAAATTATTGTGAGGTTTAATAAGTTAACTGTTTATATTTGGGCAACTTTTCTGCTGTGCTTTATTGGAAGGAGAAAATTAATCATTTCCTTGATAACCATTTCCTTAAAAACCAACTTAGACTGAGTTTCAGCACACATGAAAAACTTAAAACAAATCCTTATTTCCTGATGAATAGCCTTTCCACTATAATGTAACTTAAATAGAAAACTATCTTTAGAAAGAGTTTTTCTTCCAAAAGCATTTTATTTTAAAAATCCAATTTAAATCAAAAAAATTGATTTAAATCAATTGATTTTTATCCACCCTGATATTGCATGATGTGGAACAGTGTACTGCTAACCCACTCCATGGGACACGGGTGGCGCTGTGGGTTAAACCACAGAGCCTAGGACTTGCCGATCAGAAGGTCGGTGGTTCAAATCCCCGCGACAGGGTGAGCTCCCGTTACTTGGTCCCTGCTCCTGCCAACCTAGCAGTTTGAAAGCACGTCAAGTGCAAGTAGATAAATAGGTACCACTCCAGTGGGAAGGTAAACAGCATTTCCGTGCGCTGCTCTGGTTCGCCAGAAGCGGCTTAGTCATGCTGGCCACATGACCCAGAAGCTGTACTCCGGCTCCCTTGGCCAGTAAAGCGAGATGAGCGCCACAACCCCAGAGTCGGCCACGCCTGGACCTAATGGTCAGGGGTCCCTTTACCTTTACCTTTACCTTTACCCACTCCATACCTGAGTTTATCTGAGATGGGTGGGGTTGGCTGAAGTGAGAGTGAAGCAGATGGGTTTCATGACATCTCAGCTGGCCTGATTCACCAACGTTCAAAGGGAACCTTCCCTTGTCAAGAGAAGTGTTTGGTTGGATTTAAAGCTGTCCAGTTCCTGTCACAGCCTTGATGGACTTGTGCTTGTGGGCATCTTCTGGCAACCTGAGCAACAGACTTAGCTACTTAAGAACAGCCTTGGGGAAATATCCGTAGCTACCTGAGGTTGGCATCCCAACCTAAAAATGTGTTTAATCTAGGTGGGGTGGTTTGCTGTTTCCCCCGAAAAGGAAGCATTCCCAAAAAAGGCTCCTATCTGAAAATTAAGGGCTCCCTCCTCTCCTTTCCTGGGGCTGGTGGCAGTAGTAGTCTAAAACATCTGGAGGGCACCAAGTTGGAGAAGGTTGGCCTTGTTTCTATTCTCTAAGCAGGGCCGTTCCTTCACGGAATGCTTTGAGTCTCAGGCAGATGTTTCTTGAAAGCTGTAATGAATAATTTCTTCGCCGGCTAGCTAGTGGGAGAAAAGGTGTGTATCCCTCGCCACCCCCACAAACTGACCTCTGTCTAATCTGTCTGAGTTTATAATGTTTTTTTTCCCCCTCCTGATTTGCTACGTATAAAAGTATGTCCTGCTGTCAGCTGGAAAGGGGAGACATGAAAGACAACTCACACCCACCCAAACTAAGGCCCAGGGACAATGAATCAAACCATTGCAGCCGAGTCCAAATAATGTGCTTTGATTTACAATGACCCCAGCATAGGCCGATGCTTCGATTCGGGAGGCAGTGAAATGGAAACAGCCTTTTAATGCAGGGTTGGGTGCTCTGCGGCCTCCTTTCCTGAGCCACACCTGGCCAGCTGAGCCAAGGCTGAGCCCCACACAGCTGCCATATGTTGTCTCCCCATAGGCTGATCCTCCTGGAGGAGGAGGAGAGAGGGAAGGGAACGGCTTGGCTTGCACACAGGCAAATGTCTGCGCAAAAGCTCTGAGGTGCCACACTGGGCCCCGCCTGCCATTTCTCACACTGCAGCTGCTGAGGCGTATTACATTTTTCAGTTCATGTCTGCACAGAGTGTTATATCTAAACCACTGAGCTTGCCGATTGGAAGGTTGGTGGTTCGAATCCCCGCGATGGAGCTCCCGTTGCTCTGCCCCAGCTCCTGCCAACCTAGCAGTTCGAAAGCATGCCAGTGCAAGTAGATAAATAGGTACCACTGCGGCAGGAAGGTAAAGGGCATTTCCATGTGCATTGGTTTCCATCACGGTGTTCCATTGCACCAGAAGCGCTTTAGTCCTGCTGGCCACATGACCCTAAAAGCTGTCTGTGGACAAACGCCGGCTCCCTCGGCCTGAAAGCGAGATGAGCGCCCCAACCCCATAGTTGCCTTTGACTGGACTTAACTGTCCAGGGGTCCTTTCCCTTTTCACCTGAGTCCCTTCCAACTCTGATTCTATGACACCCTGAAATATAAACTTGGAGGAATGCTTCAGTTCCACCATCTCTTACATGAGAAGAGCCTGCCGGTTCTGGCCAGTGGCCCAACTAGTCCGGCATCCTGTTGTCATGGCGACCAACCAGGTTCCCATGGCAAACCTGCAAGCACAAGGGCAACTCTCCCTTCTTGTGGTTTCCAGAAACTGGTATATAGAAGCACTTGCTGCTTCCAGTTGTGCAGGCTGAGCATAGCCATGGCCACTGACCACCCTCTCCTTCATGAATTTGCTTGTTTTGGATTATCAACTCCTCTCAGCCCTGGCTGGCTTGCTTGCTTGCTTGCTGCGGCTGATGGCAGGCGAAGTCCAAAATGTCTGCAGATGAGTTTGTTCACATCTTTGTGCCACTTGCTTGAGAAATGATACATTACAGGGTTTGCTTTATTGCAGAGGTGGAAATTATTAGAGGAGACTAATCTAGCACCGTTTTTTATAGGCAGCTAAAGATGCATTTTGTGGCTGTGGGTGAGCACCAGGTCATTAACATCCAACCACATTCTGCACCTTTTCCCACCAGAGATGCCATTACAGGCCCCCTCCCTGCTCTTTCTGGCCCACAAATGCCTATAAACGTAACCCAGCGTAACATAAAGCTGTCCACCCATCTGAGCCAAGAGGCAAGCAGCAACTTTGACTGTGTTTGTTCCATGGTTTGCTACATCCTATCCCAAAAACAGGCTCCATATTTTTTGGGGGGGGTGCATATCTTTGAGGCTTTTTATTCATGTTCCAACCCTGCCTCTGGGGCCAGGTGCGGAGAAGCAAAAAACTGAGATTTGATTATGTGGTTTAGCCTGGAAAAGAGTTGATCCTTTTAATAGGTATCAAACGGGTTTCTTAGTGTAGCGGTCAGCACTTGGCAAGACCCCTGCCCCACATGATGCCCTCCTGCTGTTCTGGACTCTGCCTGCCCTCAGCTCCAGCCAGCATTTTATGTAGCCTCTGTGTTTTTTGGGGTGCCAGGTGAGGAGGTATAGAAGTTCCCTCCTTTTGCCCCTTCGCCCCGCTAAATGCCCGAGTGCCATCAGCATTCCCTTAAGTCTTGGGACCTTGAGAGTCTTGTCAGCTCATTTTGAATTTGGCTAAAAAAAACCTATGCTTTTAATTTGCAAATGTATAAGCTCCTTCATATGCAGGGAGTCCCACAAATATGGAGAAACCACTCCCTTATTTTTGGGTGGCCCCATTTCCTTCCAAACAGATAGGTACTCAACCACCTGTGTTTGCTATTAGTATCTGTCAGCCTTGGCAGGATCTATAGAACCAAAAAATAAAGAAAAATCTCCAGCATCCCTTGTGTAAAAAAGAAAGAAGAACAACCAGAAAGCTGAATTTGTTTTTTTAGGAAGCATTGTTCTACCTCTGAGGAAGGGGAGCGATGCTGTTATTTATTTACTACACTGTCCCACCTTTTTCTCTAAGGATCTCAAGGTGTCATACTTGGTTCTTCCCCTCCTCCTTTAGCCCCCACAGCAACCCTGCAAGGTAGGCTAGGCTAAGAGGTGGCAGCTGGCCCCCAAGGTCCCCCAGTAAGCTTCATGGCTGAGTGGGGATTTGAACCCCGGTCTCCCACTTAAACCACTACACAACATTGGCTCTCAGTTATCCATGCCACTTAATTCCCCACCTCACTGGACCACTGGAAGTCTTCTTCAGGTGTCCCTACAGGTGTTCTTTGCTCACATGCTTCCAAGCATACCTTCACCATCATGAGGTCTAGAAACCCTTTTTAGAAAGAAGCGAGCCAGCTAGATTCCGCACTTCATTCCGATTCTGTGCTCAGCGTGAATTCTATCAGCTCCAACCTGAGTGACCCCATGTTTGCTTTTTCTTTCAGGGTCGCTGCATTAATTTCACCCGAGTGAAGACGTCACAGCCTCCCCCCAAGTACCCTCTCAACAACGCCTACCACCCCCCTCCCCCTGCCCCCATTTACAACCCCCCTCCCCCTGCCCCCATCTACACCCCTCCCCCACCCAGCTCCCCAGCACCTCCCACCCCGTCTCCGCCCTCCACGCTCCCCCCTCTCCCTCCCCCTCCTCATGCTCCTCCCCCAAATCGGGCCCCGCCCCCTTCCCGCCCCCCTCCGCGGCCCTCTGTCTAAACACCCTCCCCTCTCCCACAGAAGCCTTTCTTAAGCCATTTTCAACAGTACTGTAAAACCAAGGATCTTTCAGAGGCGGCCTTAACATTCTGGGTGAAGAGACAAGCAAACCCCTTTCAATTCTTCTTCTTCTTCTTTTTTAAAAAAGTCCTCTAATGCCCCCAGTTGACTGGAATGCTCAAATCCCTGGCATTCAGTTTGGAAGAAATCTCTGCCATTCATCACTTTAAAAAGAATAAGACTCTGACGGCGAAAGCAAAACAGTCGCTGGACGCTGCCCACAGCCCCGTGTGTTCAGGATACCACCAGCCACTGATCTGAAAGTCACCCTCTTCCTGTCAGGTTGAGTAGATCATCCCTCAGAGGTGAGTGGTGGGAATCTCAGGAGGACAGCATGGCTGGGACCACAGAATTCCTTGCAGCCAAGGCTGCCCCTGGAGCCCACGCTGGTATTGCCACATAGAAGGTATTCCTGAGCACAGCAGGATTTGATACGTCGCTACAAGGAAGGCAGTAGGTGCAATGAACTCAAGTCTGATGGTTTCAGAGGAAGAAAAGATGACTGGAAGCAAAGGGAATGTCAGCACGTTGCCCTTTGAAGAATCACAGAATTATAGAGTTGGAAGGGACCCCAATGGTCATACGGTCCGCATCCTGCAATGGAAGTGCAGAAAGTGGCCCGAAATGGAATGTATGGCCTTTGTCATGTTCTCAGCTGACAGGAGGAGTCCAGAGGAGTTGGGATGCTGTGAAGAAGCAGAGCAAATGGAGCCGCTGGGTGGAGAGGCTGGCCTTGCCCAGGCAAGGGGCAGAAGTTCTGTGGCACATGCCCATGAGATTTCCAAAAGAAACATCCGCAGGACACCCAAGGGCGGCCCAAAGCGGTTGATTCCATGGGAGATCTGAAAACCACCAACAATACATCTGGCAGGCCCTGCAAGGACCCTTTAGGAAGTGTGTTGGCAGTCTAAGTGAATCCGCTTCCTGTTGGCCGGCTCTGAAAAACAACACAGATCCGTCATGGGAAGGAGGAACAGAAGGGAAGGGAGTTTCACGCAAAAGTTTCCCCAGTGTGCAAAGAGATGAAATGACTTGAATTGCCACGGTTTTAAAAAGACTAGACAACTTTCTTTAGTAGTTACTTTCAAATGGGTCCTGACAACCATATGTTGGTGTCAATTCAAGGAGGCTCTATTAGTGGATTTGATCATGCTGAACTGGTCTCAAGTGGTGCCTAGACTGAGCGAGAGCTACTACATTCTGGCTTAGCCATGTTAAGTTGCCCTCTTGATGTGTGTCCAGAGAGTACCTTGGGAAGGAGAGCGAGATGGATGCTGATCTGAGAGGTGTGACTTGAGTTTCATGTCCTCTGCTGACTCTGAATATGGCCATGGGAAAGCCACTCTTGGCCTCAGATGCAATCTGTCAAAGAGGGATTTTAGAGCATGTAGCAGGAGAGAACCGCTGTTGTCGAGGGGAGCTAAGGATTGCAGACCCTTACAAATTGGAAGTGGCCTGGGAATTGGTTCCGTGGGTGTCACCTGAAAAAGTTCATCATGTATTGACTTCAACATGGTGTGAGACTCTTTTCCTCCGGTACTTATTTTACAAAATCTATGTTGATTTGTTTCCGTTTTGAAGGGGCAATTCACACAGCCACCTCGTGCCTGACTGCCTACTCTTGGCATTTCTGTACACCTCACCTCCATCGCTGATGCAAGGAGCGCTCCATGCCTGCCTTTGACTGGGGAGGAGCCCGATTTCAATGGGATCTGCACGCAGGAGGTCCAAGGCTGTTTCCAGCTCAAGGTGTTTGGATTACAGGACAGAGCAAGGGCCCAGAGAGCGACTGTGAGCCCAGATAGATGGTGCTAGGCTAGGGAAGCCAATGGCCTGACTTGCTGTAAGACAGTTACGTTGCGGCACCCACTGGAAACTAGGAAACTAGCCTTAGTTAGTGGGGGGTGCAGCACTTTGCTGGGGCAATACCAAAATGTGCAATAACACTGAGCCTCCCAGGAGATGCACGGGTTGCATCGTTCCCTTTATAAATGGGACCTGACTCAGTTTTCCAGTCCTGCAAATGTACATACTTTACCTGTAGTAAAATGACTAACAACCTGCCTTAGTAACACAGGTGTTAGAAGTAGATAAAATAATTGCATCAGTAAGGGCAAACTCATGCAGCCCCATGTGATCGTTAGGATCAGTTTTCCCCAAGGAAAACACACCTCCTGATGTTTCTGAAGGATTTTAACACCTTTCTGCAGAATTATGCATCCTAAAGTTGTTCAAAATGGTGACGGGCGAGATCTGGTCAGCATTTAGCACATTGAGCTTGCATTGCTTTCAGTGACTTCAATGTGCCGACGCCACTCCCCCTTGCTGACATGAAAGTCAATGTGGCATTTGGCTCCCTTGTGCTCCCATAGACATTCACTGCAAGAGATCAAGGCCACAGTCCAGGGGGGAATGCTTGCACATGTATCTGCCATAGGGCATGTCCACCTTCATTGCTAAGGTAGGTTGCAAGGAAATTCTTTGCGGGGTCATTGCAGCCAGAAGGTGGCCTTGCATGGTTAGACTTGGCTATGTGGGTGCTCTGAGAATGTCTGGGCTGGAACACTTTGCACATTGCAGCATGTGGCAGAAAACCAAGGAAGGGAACCTGTGCATCTGCCCTGGGGGAGAGATGCATAATCTTCGCATGGAGCATAAGAAGAGCCTGCTGGGTCAGGCCAATAGCCCACCTAGTCCGCAGGAAACCCACAAGCAGGATTTGAGCACAAAACCACTCTCTCCTCTTCCTGTGGTTTCCAGCAACTGAGATTCAGAACCATTGCTGCCTCTAACTGGAGGCAGAGCACAGCCTTGTGGCTAGTAGCCATCAATAGCCTTCCCCTCCACGAATTTGTCTAATCCTCTTTTAAAGCCATCCAAGTTGGTGGTCATCACTGCCCCCTGTAGGAACGAGTTCCATCGTTGAACTGTGTGCTGCGTGAAGGACTTATTTCATCTGCCCTGAATCTTCCAACATTCAGATATGTCAGCTGAATGGGCTTTTAAAAGATTTAGTCAAATTCATGGCTGGTAAGTCAACCCAAAGCTATCTGCCATGGTAGCTACATGGAATACCCCATGGTCCGAGGCAGGATAGTGCTGGGCTGCCCCGTATGCTAGGAAACAACAGGTCCCCGATCATCTCCATGGCCCCACATTTGAGCTTCCCAGGGCCCTCTTGAAAACAGGATGCCAGGCTAGACAGCCCCTTGGTTTGGTTGATCCTGGTTTTCTGCTGCCTATGATAACATTCAAAAGCATCCTAAGGACAACTGTATAAGGTTGCAACTCAAGCAACTTAATCCAGAGTGGAAGTGCCTAGTCTGTCTCCAGGGCTATGGTGTCAGCAGTTACCATGAGCTAAGAGTGGCCAGTGGAGAGAGATTCCCCTGCCTTTTGCCGCTTCATCTCCTCGCTCATTTCTTTCCCCAGCTGCACAGCAACAGCTGCTCAGTCTGCAGGCAGAACAAAGCAGCCTTCTGTAATAGCAAGGGCACCACTCAGGACTCTGCCTGGTCACAAACCTCTCCGGAAATAGCCACTGTTTGGGTTTTCAGGGTGTAGTTGCAGTTCGGTCACAAGGCGGCCTTGCTGTTGTCTGAGAAGCTCCGGCACAAGGGCCAGCTGGTTGCCACAATTTAGCTGAGCAGAAGTTCGTCTTGCTGGAAGATGGGAGCGCTCAGTCCAGTTGGAAGCTCTCTTGCGCAAACCTGGTGGAGGTGCAGAACAGCGCAACTCGTAACAGGGTTTGTCAAGAGAACTTCCTGCTTGGAAAGTATAGAATGGGATGAAAGTAATATAGGGAGTAGGTTTGACTTGTTACAGAGCCTTGAAGGTGCCCCCAAAGTTTGGAATAAAAAAGCTTTTAGAAAAATGCAACACTTCTTTAGCGTTAATTTGGTGGCAATGCTGGAATAATCTCAGAGAAAAAAATAAGTGTCTTTTGATAGCTTCCGGTTTTGTTCAAGATGAATTTTGTTTTCCCAGTTTAAAAGTTTAAAAAACTTAAGGATAGAGGGAGGGAACAAATGAATTTAAAAGTGTAAGTTAGGCCAACTTATTTTTATTTTTAAGTACACAAATTCTCTGTGCATGATTTAAAAGCAAAATTCCAAATCTGTGGTGTATATTTTATTGTTGTATGCTTGCCATATTTTAAGTGGAAGCATTTCCTATCCTGTGTGGATAAAAGATCTTTTTTTTTCATGTTGTAGTAAATTATTATAAAGCCAATGATATTTCATGGCATGTTATTGTATCAAGCTGTGCTTGTTTTTTGTTTAATTTCTCCCCCTTTTATGGTTGTACTGCTATTATTAATGTATGGATAGTCCCTGTAATGACGAATGCCTCCTTTACACAGCATTAATTGTAATCATGAAGACTCTTGAGCAGAAGATCTTCCACTTAAACCATTATGGACAGTTGTAAACAGCAGCTGAGAGGTCTATTTGTGTGGAAGAGGTGGTGGAGAAAGAGGAAAATGGACCCAATCCACTCTTAACTCTTTGGAGAAAGAGCTGTAGGAGCATGGGCTGTGCAGAACTCAGGTTTCAGCCACTTTCCACTTGCCTGACATTGTGTAGGTGCTGTGAGAGCAATCAGAATCAGCTCAAAACTATTTTCATGTTAGAAGTGGAGAAATCTGTGAGATATCAGTGCTTAACTTTGGTTGGATTGTGTCCATGGACCTCAAATTCTGATTAATTTTCCAGGAACAATTAATGTTATGTAACAGAGAGGTTGAACTGGCCAGTGTACTATATACAGACATATAGTACTGTGTATACATCTTTTGTTAGTAGAAAATCCTGAGCTCATTATAGCAAATATTCCAGAACTAGCCATTTCTAAAGAGAGTTCTTTGTATAACAAAAAGAAGAGTGGAAGCAGTTGGATGAGACACCATCTTTTCTGCAGCTTCAGGAAGTGTTAAATCGCAAAATGACTAACCACTTCACAGGCTCACAGATTCAAACAGTTGAATAAATACTGATAAATCATACTTGACCAAATCTTGAGAAACTACTTTGGTTGAAAATATTTATTCCTAGATTCAAAAGCCAAGTGCATGTCATATAATTAACGGTGGCCAATCTGCAATTCTTGGAAGTCCCTGGAAGGATTGAGAGAAGAGGAGGTTAGCAATTAATGGAGATGTTGCAAGTCAGAAAAGAACTTTTTCTCTGTAGATGTGGTGACCTTTGGTGGATGAGAGAAATGTCTGTTCAGCAAGCAGAAGACTCTTGTTCTGTGCCCTTGGCTTATTTGCATGAATTGTGTGGGGTTGTCTTTTTTAGATACAGCCATTACTCTTTTAAATTTTGATGTTATTAAAGAACTAATTTGAGCTCTGCCTTCATGTATTCTGTTCAGAGACATGGGGAAAGGGCAGCTGTGCATCAGAAGCTGACCAACTGCATTGCAGATAGCTTGGTTCTGCCCACCCCCCACTCCCAACATAAATCCTGGCTACGCCAATTCCCAGAAAATAATGTTAGTTTTCATGAATGAGGGGAGTTAGAGACCAGCTACATCTGGAGAGCCAAGGGCTCCCTATCCTTAGCCTGAAGACCAAGAGGACAGTTCTGCCCATTGTGTCATTGAAGCATTTTGACCCCAGAACCCAAAGGGGAGAATGAGGCCCTTGAAAACTGGACTGTTAAAGCTGGGAGTTCCTCTCACACACTGTTCCAAGTCAAAATAGCCAAGCCTTTGGCTGTTGCTTCCAGGGCCTTGTTCACACTGCTCCTAGCAGCATGGAAACCCTCTTCCCAGTTCCCAAAGTCTGCTGCAATAATTGGCTGGATTTGGAGAATGAATCCTATTGCTGAGCTCTGCTGAACCTACCAACTGAGTTTCCCCAGGTTGTTACCTCTCTCAAGGCAAAGGCTAAAGGCCGGCCATTCAAAGGGAGGGCGGAGGGCAGGCAGAACTACGGAGCAAAACCCTGCAAAAGAAAACATGTTTGGGGGACACTGATAGGCATTTAATTCATTTTGAAAAGGCTGAGCTGCAGTTCTAAGGGAAGTGTTTGGTGGGCCACACAGGACTATCAAATTAGAAGGCTGTAGAATTTTGTACCCCCCGTTTTTACACTGATACCTGTGCATTCCGCGGGCAAGAGCTACTGCGGTTTGCCATTTTAATTCACAAGTTGGCCTTGGGTGGTTCTTTTTATGGGAAGAACACAAGAGAACAAGGATTTCAAAGCCAAAGTCATGGTAAGGTTGGGCACTTTTTATTATTCAAAGAGCAAAATACAAAAAAGTAAGCTAGGAAACAACCTAAATGATAAAATTCTGAGCTGCGTAGAGCACACAGCACAAAATTAGTAAAGAGTGGTCCCCATAAACCATGACGAGCTGTATATATACATTCAAAAGGAAAACGAGCAGAGAAACAGAGGGCTAACATTTTGCAAAAATGTTCCAGTTTTAAACACACACACACACAGAGAGAGAGAGAGAGAGAGAGAGAGAGCGAGCTGTGATTTCATCAGCCAGAGTCCACATTAGTCGTCTTCAGTAGTAAACCACGTCAGTCTTCTTCAGGACACACGAGAAACATAATGCAACTTGTACTTAACAAGGATGGCCACAATGGAAGTGTTGAAGACCACGCTGGTGGATTGTTGAGTTACATGAGTTCACTTGGTTGTTAAAAGGCTTGCAGACTTCTGGAACCGTGGAGTTCAAATTGAGGGGGAATCCCACATGGAAACTTGCACAGGAAGAGAGGGCAGACCTTCCCACATCAGTTAGAACTTGTACTGTAGGGGCTGGAAGTGATGCTAAGCCCTGCACGCTGGTGCTCTACATCTATGTAAAGTAGCCCAAGTCACAAGTGGAGTGAAACCTCTTCCAGCAGCCCTGCCTTTCCCTTTACACTGCATGACAGGCAGTTCAGACACATATCCACTGAGATGAAAGAAAACAGCCACCCCTCCTGACATTGCATAACCACTGGCAAGGTAAGGACTTTTGTTTAACGCAATACTTCACAACTCCACAATGTTCAACAGCAGTTATGGGCCACTTTAAACCTTTAACTGAATGGCAGGTAATTATTTTTATGGTGAGCACAAGAGAAGCTGAGCATCAGGGTGGAAGGCTTTCTGAATACTCAAGACACACCGTGCACCTCATCCCATTGTCCTTATATCAGGCAGGGCAAGAGGGTCACACAACTGCTGGCCCAAGAAGACCCCACATCATAGAAACCCTAAATCCTCTCTATTATTTCTTAACTGATAAAAGGGGATGCAGACAAGCTGGTGTTCTACTCAGCTCTGCAAATTGGCTTATTTGCCGTATTTCTTAGCTTTTGTACATTGCACAGTTCTTCTGCCCTTGAAATAAAACTGTGAAAGTAGCCTCAGCAAGGAAGCTTATTCACAGCCCTCTGGTACCATCCTCTGTCCCATCACCTAAGGACAAGGGAACTGGGAGGCTGCTCATTCAGATAACTTGGATTTTTGCCATCTATGTTTGCTCCATCAGTGGTTTCCAAACCTGTTCAGCCCTAGTACACCAGTCTGGCATTGAAGCTCATCTTTGGTCTTCATATTGTATAGCATGTTCTCTTACGCCCCTTCTCACTACCGTCCTCACAAACATCAACTTAATACTAGGCAGAACACATGGCTGCTTCATTTCTCAAAGGTTTTTTCATGCAGAGCTAGAGAAGAGAGAAGGAAGACATCTTTGCGTTGTTATCTCAAGTGGAGTAAAATTCCACCTCCATCTTCCCGTTCTGCAGTCTGCTGGATTCACTGCCAACAATTATTATTAATAACTCGGTGCTGAAAAATAGGTCAAACTGGCCTAGGCGGACAGCAACAAAGGATGCATTTGCTTTTACAAAATGACAAACACTTTTTGCCCCTATTCACAGACCCCTCCCAAAGTGCCAAGGGGTGGCTGGTTTTTGCAGCGGGCACAGAGCATGTTCACACCACCTTCCCTCCCCCCCACTTCAGCTCAGCCCTAGTTTCACCATCTGCCCCCTAACCTCTAGAAAATAGCAGCTTGGCCTCCACATGTTTATGTGGGACATGTTTCACATTAATAGATTTGGGATCATTAATTGAAGAGCTATCCTCCAAATAAAATGGACTTTATGCCACTGCTCTGATTCTTCAGAGAAGATGCTGGGAATAACATTAGTGGCAACCGGTACAGACCTCAGTTGTGTCTTCTCTCACCCAAGGGTCGCCCAACTTTTCATCCTCCAGTAGGTAAAAATGGGGTGCAGTTCTCTCTTCTGACTGCATTCCTTATATGGTGAGGGATGGTCTTTACTATGTTGTGACAGAGGCAAGGGGAAGTGACCCACCTTATGGTGACTTTACGCCATTAAGAAAAATGAACGCACAAAGAGGCCTCCACCTCAATCTACCCTCTACAGGAGCAACCAACCAGGGCTCTTTCCTCTTAAGCATTGCATTATTGCAGCATTTTCAAGAGGATGAAAGAGTGGGGCTTGTGCAGACAAGGAATGGTGGGTCCACCCGGAACTGAACTGGTTGAAAGGGCCAGGGGCCAAGCGCCAAACGCGAGGGTCCTTCCTCCTCTGGCCAACTACTCCCATCTTTATTGCATGGAGAGGTGCAGAAATCCATTATGAAACAGGCCCCTTCAAAACAGTGAGTTCTGATGACAGTGAACATCCTTGCAGGATGGGAAAAGTTGGTTTCCTGTGGCAGAGCACAGCCCTAGCTTCTCACACTGTTCTTACAATTTCCAGAACCACCTTCTCATTTCCCATTTCCATTCTTGGAAAGATCTTACAAGCCTGCATGTCTTATAGATACTTAGACAATTATGCAATTCAGCACTATGGAGGCCTGAAACAATCCAGCTAGACAACAAAGGAGGATTATGACTTTTTAAAGAGAACAAACTACCTTGAAATGATCATCATTTAACAATGCTGCTGGCATAGCCTGTGGATTCAACGTTTAACAGTCACAAATGCAACAGAATAAAAGACTCTTGAACAGGGGATTAAGATTTGATCAAGGAAGGACTTTTAAAATCAATGTGTCCCAGTACCAAAAGAGAGTGTCTCTTGCTGACATCTGCCAAAGCATTAATGACAGAGTACGCTACTCAACCGTAACAGATTTGGCCAGATTTCTTGGAAAGTCAACCTGAAAAAGACAAAAAGACACACACAAAAAGCTGAAAAGGATATTTTAAATTGAACAGCCAATATAAGACTTACTGTTTTGTTACAGACACAAGTGCTCTCTCTGCTTGCTGGTTTATTTGGCAAGGTGCCCAAGCTGCCCACTTAGCCCAGCTGAAGCTGGTAGATTCACACCATCTTTAGTGATTTGTGAAACACCACCGTGTGAATAGGATGCTGGACCAGATGGGCCACTGGCCTGGTCCAGCAGGCTCTCCTTATGTTCACTGAAGGACTAAAGGTGATTTTTAAAAGTGTAGTACTTACATCATAGCCTCTGAGTACCGCAAGATGAAAAGCCAGGAGCTGTAAAGGGATGACGCTCAAGATCCCCTGCAGACAGTCCACGGAGTGGGGGACTTTGATGGTTCGCTTGTTGTTTTTGATGGTCTCAATATCTTCCTTATCACAAATCACAACAGGCCGACCCTGCAAGGAGCACAAGTGTAAAGGAAAAAGGCGGGGCAGCCCCTTCTCCACTCCCAAACTTAGGAGGCCTCCATCCACCTCTTAGGTTCAGTCTCTCCACACCCTTGAGAGAAAGATGAGGCAAAGGCTGAGAGGTCTCAGAGGCACCATAGGGAAATGGCAGGCCAGAAGAATCACACTGCTCCTCCACCACCACCTTCAGGGTATGATTTACTGCACCCTTCACAGCTTTCTTTGACACCTGTGGGTTCCAATTGCTGCAGGGTGCCATTTTACAGCTGCTGCAAGCAGGTATTGGAGTGCTAGACCCCAAACTGTGACAGAGGAGAGCAATCTCAATCCCTCTCCCCTGCAAGCGTCACACTGGTGTCTGCTGGCAGCATTCCTGCATCTTCTTTGCAGATGGCACCAGGCCACAGAGCGTGGCTGAGCAAAACTCGGGGCAAATCACTTGGGCTGGGCCATTGCTTGACCCTGCTCCTGGGCCAGGAAGAAGGCAGGCAGGCTGGAGGGAACATGGGTACCCAGAGAGCAGCGCAAGCCAGTCTCCTTTGCTCTGGCTGTGCCCCTGTCCTGTGTGGGAGGGGGGGAACCAAGCTAGGAGGGATGGCTGTCTCTTTACCCCCACCAATCCCACCCCATGAACTCTTTTGTCTCCTCAGACTTTTGTCTCAGGGCACAAAGAGCTTGAAAAAGTAAATTTCTCCCACAAATGAAGTAAGGCTGCGCCAGCGGAATTCAAAAGATGTCACAACAGCCAGCCTGGAAGGTGGTTTCTGCTTGCTGGCCAGATGGGGCTGGTCTGGAAGCCACTCTCCTCGTCATCACTCTGGCTGGTTCCCACCAAAAAAGGGAGAAACGGAAGCCTGGGAGCCTTGAATTTGCCTCACAAAGTGTTGTGCTGGCTCAGGTGGGGCTACAGAGGATAGAAGAGGCCTCGTCTTTTTTTCCAGCAACAAGCTCTGCCTGTAAGGAGTTGAAGAGGGCCTCACCCTGGAACCACCGGGTGTTTGCCATTTCATTTGCCACATGGCACTTTTGTCGGCCCAAA
This sequence comes from Podarcis siculus, assembly GCA_034642415.1. Classification (NCBI taxonomy): domain Eukaryota; kingdom Metazoa; phylum Chordata; class Lepidosauria; order Squamata; family Lacertidae; genus Podarcis; species Podarcis siculus. Next base: position 2,472,205 of record JAXCMG010000067.1, read on the forward strand.
TGAAAACAATGTGTGTAGTCAAGAAACATACTTTTCAGTTATTTACCATCTCCCTAGTTATTGGTTTATGTTACTCTTGAGTGAAAACACAGGGGAGAGCGGATGCGGTTAGTTTCGTTTCACTCTGGAGAAGATCCTAAGAGGAGAAAGCAAGGAGGCAAGTCTTCAAGGGACAGAGAAGCAAACACCATTGGAATTGTCTATTTCTTTCAGCTCCTGTTCAGGTTCAGAGCCTCGTTTTTTTGGCTGGAAGAGGTGCTGCCCTCCCGCTTCTTCCCTCACCCCTTTTCTCCACTGCTCCAGGCACTGCTACTCAGTTCTGGCATTAGAGCTGGTGGAGGTCAAAGTGCCTCCTGAGCTGCTGAACGGCAGGAGATAAAAAGCTGGAGACACTGCACAGCTCCCTTTGCTCAGGCTTCCCATTTGACAGAAATATGGGGCACATTTATACATAAATGTGGGGGTGAAGGAATGGGTTTCGCAACCAAGGGGTTGAACTCCAGTAAGGCTACAGGGGGAGCACGGGAACAGATGCGGTTACGTTTGTCCTCTAGAAACATCCGTAAAGGGGAAAGAGCTATTCAGCTTCAAAGGGGAACGCCCCCTCCCAAGCATCTTGGATATTCAGCTTGCCCATCCATGCCTTAAGCAGGCAAGACTTCTAGGCAACTGAGCAGATGCAGGAGAGGGAAAGGTGAGCCAGTGGTGGTGATTAGTGTGTTGGACCAGGGAGACCAGGGTTCAAATTCCCACTGGGCGATCTCAGGCCTCCCAGCCTAACCTATCTCACAGGGTTGTTGTGAGAAGAATGTATGCCACCCTGAGCTCCTTGGGGAAAGGCGGGAGATAAATGCAATAAATAATAAAAGTAAAACTGCCTGGCTGTGCAAGGAGGAAATCTTGCCTGAGGAATGCCAGCAGCCTTGCTTGTGACCCTGACGCCTCAAAAGGGGCCTGAGGATCCCACATTCCAACCTGGAATTAACACATAAGCAAGAGGTGAACGAAACCCTTAGACCAAGGATTGAGGGGTAGAGGAAACGGATCCCTCTTTCCCACCACCCACTTCCGATACCTTTGGGCACTGCCAGTTCCAGTGCCTCATCCTTTATCCCCGAGGAGGAGCAAAGGAAGACGGGACTTTGTGGAGCAGAGCTGGGCTGTCTCTTCTCGCCTGAACTCACCTGCCGGGCAATCACTTGCTGCAGGGCGTTCTGGCACTTGGTGTATGTGCTGTCCCTCATGATGATCATGATGACAGGCATCAGTTTATCCACCAAGGCAAGGGGCCCATGCTTCAGCTCCCCGGCCAGAATGCCTTCCGAATGCATGTAGGTGATTTCTTTTATTTTCTGCAGAGAAGGTGCAACACATTAGTCCGTGAAGTCTCTCTCTAAAACAAAGATCCTCCTCAGGCCAGGGTTTAAATCCCCGCTCAGCCATTAAGCTCGCTGGGTGACCTTGGGGGCCAGACATTGCCTCTCAGCCTGACTTGCCTCACAGGGTTCTTGTGGGGATTAAATGAGAGGGGGCAACCATGCATGCCACCATGAGCTCTTTGGGGGGGAAAGGTGCTCCACCAAGCCAAAAGCAAACCAACAGCTGTGAATAGTGGCTCCAAAACCCTCCAGCTGGTTTCTGACTGCCCCAGACTGCAGAAAAACAAGAAAGTACCATGAGAACTGCAAAACTCTTGGTAGGTCACAGGAGGTGGCAGTTGAGCAGCATCTGATTTAGCAGACAACAATATTTGAAGGCCTGATTTAAAACCCATCTTCATTTCTGACCTTTAGAAAACCTACTCAGTCCATTTGGGAGTCTTTCTGTTGTCAGGGATTGCCCATACACTTTAAACCAGCCTTCCCCAATCCAGTGCTCTCCAGTTCACTTGGAATACAACAACTCCTATACAGGCTGGGGCTGATGTGAGTTGCAGTCAAAACATCTGGAGGGCGGCAGGTTGGGGACAGCAGCTTTAAACCCTCTCTTTGCAGTTATAATGACTAGAGACATGCTTTTAAAAACGCCCTTCCTCATTTTCTTGCTCATTGTCAGGTCTGACCCTCCAAACGCGAACACAAATAATGATGGATAAGCCTTTTATTATTATTATTGAAGGAAATGGGGGTTCTTACCAGAGCGCCCTCCAGGCATGCTGCATAGTGATAACCACGGCCCATAATGAGGACTGACTTCTGGTGGTAAAGCTCCGTGGCTAGTTTCTGGATTTCATCATCCATGCTCAGGACTTCTTTGATCAAGTCTATCGCAAGTAGCAAGAGGGAGGCAACATATTAACACGCAGGTTAACAATCCACAATCACACTAGAAATGGCTTTACATGCACTTTGGAAACAATGTTCAATGTAGCATTTAAATGCTGTACTGAGCACCCGTACGCACCTGGCAATAACTTGAGGCCTCGCATGATTTCTTTCCGTCTTTCTTGCATGGAAATCCTGTCGTCGCACATCATGAGCGCAAACATCACTAGCGACACAAATTGGCTTGTGTAGGCCTGCGGAAAGAGAGGACATCACTGTGCATATGCTTGCCAGGTTTACTAAGATGCTGCAAGCTGCCCAAAACTCACACCTGAAAGCTGCTGGTATAAAACTGCCCACAGGGCTTCACTATCCCACTTGACCTTGGCATAAAGCCAGCCCAGCCCCTAAGCACCAGAAAGGATTGGTTTTTCCAGTGAGAAAGAGGACACCAAATCCAAAGGAGCTCCATCACCACAGACAAGGCTTTTCATTTTACCTCCAGCTAACAGCAAAGGAACACCACCCATCAGGTCAAGCTTATATCAGGCATCTAATCTGGCCACTCTCAAATGTACTTGATGACAGCAATTACCCTAGCTAACCTGGAGAGTAAGAATAAGGGAGCAGCTGAGTGTGTGGCCAGTCCTTACATCTGGAGGCTCTGTAATTTTGTTGTTCACGCCTGGGCAGAGATCCTGCACTCAAGGCACAACTCGCACTCGTACATCTTCACATCCTTAGGCAGGAAAGTGTCGGGGGGGGGAGCCAGTCAATACCCCTGAATTCTGTCTAAATTCTGTCTAAAGGCTGACAGAAAGGGGCAGGCCCTGCAATCTCCTCCTTTTTCCTTCTAGCCTGATTAGAGAGAAAACAACAGGCCCAACCCAGCGACTAAAAGCAGGCTGAGAACCTGGGTATGCTCAATGCAGAGAAAGGCTAGCTCTGAGGAGGAAATGTGTGTGTCTGTGTCGGAGGGAGGGGGTGCATCCTAGTCCAGCCCTAAATCCAAATCCCTTTTTGGAAGAACCTTGTTTCTAGAGACCGGTGGGGGGGGCACCCCAGTATCTAGAGCACTGAATGGCAAGATGTAGGGAAAAGCACTGATTTCAAACTGTTATTAATCTAGAGGAGCTACTTTCTATTGACTCCTAAGTATTGACTCTAATTTGGAGGTTCCACCACTGCAACTTGAAAAAGGCCTGTCATTGTCTGACAATTTCCATCAGCTGCCTTCTCAGTTTATCAATAGTTTCCTCCAGAAAGCATTGTCTGAGTTAACTTCGATTCTTTATCCTAAACGGTGATTACATATTCCAGAAATGCAGTCTTAAATGGGGGCGGGGGGAGCATGTAATGTGTAACATCTGCTCATTTTGGTATGCCGCCAACATGCTCGGGAGCATGAGCAGGAAAAAATAGTGCCCCTGAAACAAAAAGACAGGTTTATACTCCTCCCAGACCTGGGCAGCCAGTTGCTGAGGACAGAGTGCTGTGCTTGGACCAGGAAGGTCTGGGTGACCATCACCCCACCCAATTAATAACTTCCCAACTAGTCCAGCATTTTGTGCTCACAGTGGCCAAATAGTGGAAAACAAGTACATTCCCCTCCTGCGGTTTCCAGCAACTGGTATCCAGAGGTATATTGCCTGGCAGTGGAGGCAGAACATAGCCATGGTGGCTAGGAACCATTGATCCTTGCCAGCTATCTGGCCCAGTGGCACTCTCCCCTCTCATTGCCATGGGTTACCCCAGGCTCCAGTGCCTCTGGACCAGAACAGTGGCTCCCTACCTGGGTCTCTGGAGCAGCCAAAAACAGCCTAAGAAACAGTTTCTCAAGTTCTTAACTGGCTTCGCGGAAAGGAACACCAATATTTTCAAAACTGCCAATGCAGGCTAAAAATGAGCTGGACTCTCAGTTGCAATGAATAACAAATGAATTCAGACAGTATCAGCTCATGTAATATTGCAGCACATTCCCCACGAAAAAGCAGCAGGCGCCTTAGCATACAAATCTTGGCCAAGGCTCGTTCTTTGTTAAATGCCTCTTTTCAAATCTTAAGGGGGAAAGGAAGCAGCTCAATCACATTGAGGAAATATTGAGATATTTGCCAGGGACCCTCTTTGACACCCCGCCCCCAATGAAGGGTGTTGGAGGATTCACGACAGATAAAAGAAAGTACTTACTACTTCATGCAGCACATAGAACTAAACTACGGAACTTGCTCCCATGGGAGGCAGTGATGGCCCCCCAACCCAGATGGCTTTAAAAGAGAACCAGACAAAGTCAGGGAGGGGAGGGCTATTGATGGCTACAAGCCAGGATGGCACTGCTCTGCCTCCACAGTTGGAAGCAGCAGTCATTCGGAATAGCAGTTGCTGGAAACCACAGGAGGGGAGTTGCTCTTGTGCTCAGATCCTGCATGCGAGTTTCCCACAAGCATCTGGCTGGCCACTGTGAGAATAGGATGCTGGCCTAGGAGGGTCATTGGCCTGATTCGGAAGGCTCTTAAAGGTGTTCTTAAGGGGATCTACAGCCTGGAGGTCTGCGGAAGTGAGAGGGGAGAGTGCAGAGTGGCCAGCTGCAGCAGCAGCTCACACAACAAACCATGAAAAGCAACTCTAGGCAGCAGGGAGGAGATGTAGGACACCCTGGTGGGAATCTACTGAGATAGGGAGAGGAGCTCCCCATCTTGCCTTATTCATTGCTCAGACTCTTCCAATGTTTGGGTGTTAATGGTATGTTTTTTGAAAGCTTTAAAGAATAATTTAATACAAAAAGTAGTTGAGTTATACACGCACGTGAAAATAATATACACCAAGAGATTACCTAACATTTATGTCGTCTATATTCCCTTTCTTGTAGCTTGCAAGAAAACCCCTAATCTCAAACCCACACCACAAAGCGAAACCTTGGTAATCTTCCAAGACTTTAAGAATGCACCATAACAAACAGAGCAGATTAATATATGCATCGTTTGGGGATGCCAAAATGCCACCTTCTCCGTCTAAGTCTTTATCATTTGTCTTGATTTCTTAAGAATTCTTCAGTGCAATTTAAAACCCAGTCCAATAATATGGCACATAGCATAATGCACAGACTGTGGGGTTGGTTTCTGTTTGGGTCTCTTTTGCATAGGAGTAAAGGTATGGATAGGTTGCTCACCAATAGTTTTCTCTGAGTGGTCATCAGGAGATAGCTACAGAGCAGCCCCTTCTAGGAACATCCTCAAGTCAGGCTGGAGTTCTGGCCCTGCCTACTGCCTGCACGTGGCTCAAAGAGCGTGGCTCTTTCCACGAACACAGCAGCCCTACAAAAAGAACCACGCAGAAGACGCCTGGAACAGTAATCCCTGTGCCTGGAGGAGGATGGCAAGGGAGAAGGTCTTTTCAGTCCTGGCTCTCCATTTGAGGAATGCCACCTTCATTAGTATTTTTCAGGCACCTACTTTTACTCCCAGGCATAATTAACTGAAAACTATGGAGAGACATGGTCTGAATAGAGATATTGGATTCTTGTCTCATTGCACATGCTAAAGCTATTTTTGGTCATCTGCATACTATCCCTTGCTTTTTCCTGTAGGACTAATTGCAGTCGTGAACAATCATCAACAGGTTTATCATACCCATTGAGCCAATCACCCATCTCCTACTATCCTTCTGAGAAAAATCCCACCCCACCCTCCCACTATATATAAGGGTCTGGTGACTTCTGTTTCAGTGTATCTGAAGAAGTGCGCATGCACACAAAAGCTTATACCTAGAACAAACTTAGTTGGTCTCTAAGGTGGCGCTGTGGTCTAAATCACAGAGCCTAGGGCTTGCCGATCAGAAGGTCAACGGTTCAGTACCAGCTCCTGCCAACCTAGCAGTTCAAAAGCACGTCAAAGTGCAAGTAGATAAATAGGTACCGCTCCAGCGGGAAGGTAAATGGTGTTTCCGTGCGCTGCTCTAGTTTGCCAGAAGCGGCTTAGTCATGCTGGCCACATGACCCAGAAAAACTGTCTGCGGACAAACGCCGGCTCCCTTGGCCAATAAAATGAGATGAGTGCCACAACTCAAGAGTCGTCTGCAACTGGACTTAACGGTCAGGGGTCCCTTTACCTTTAAGCTGCTACTGGACTATTTTTATTTTTTTTATTTCCACTGCGTCAGACCAAAACGACTACCTATCTGAATCCCAGGCATTTGATAGACTAGGCCAGTGGTTCCCAAAGTGGGCAGAACTGAACCGGGGGGGGACGGGACTAAAAGGCAATCAGGGGTGGGGGGAGCCGGAGGTGTAAACGACTATCATACTTTGAAAACCTGGTATCAAGCTCATCAATTTCGTTGAATTAATGAAACTAAATACAGTCATACCTTAGGCTGAAGTAGCTTCGGGATGAATATTTTCAGCTTGCACTCCGCAGCGACCCGGAAGTAACAGAGCGCATTACTTCCGGGTTTCACCGCTCGTGCATGCACAGATGCTCAAAATGATGTCACACGCATGCGCGGAAGCGGCGAAACGCAAAACGTGCAGTCGCGTCTCACGTTTACTTCAGGATGCGAATGGGGCTCCAGATTGGATCCCGTTCGTATCCAGAGGTACCACTGCAGATGTAACTGGAATTTGAATCAATGTGCAATCAATTGCTACTGTTTCAAATCTTATTATTCTATTATCTTTCACAGTGGGTCATGCAGACCACTATTCTGAATAATGTTTCTTACATGGTATGGTAAAGGGCACTGGGGATGAGTTTAAAGAACCCAAGCGGGCAGGGCCCCAAACATGTTTGGGAGCCACTGAGCCGGGAGGATATTTTTACTGGTAGTGTGCACTTCCTGTGGCTGTTACGGGGGCTGCTTTGTATATTTTTATGCACTGTGTTTTTGCATGAATGCATTAACATTTTAATTCTTGTTTTAATAAATATATTGCAGGCTTCTGGGTAACAAGCAGCTAAAAATTCAAATAAATAATAGCTAGGAAAGGGGGTGGGCTGTGTGCCTGCACTTCAAATGAGGATTTCTGTAAGAAGTTATGCCTCTTTCAACTTAACGCAACCTGAACTATTCAAAATGCGGGTATTTCTAAACACCCTCTGCACACTGTAGATGAACTGGGAAAGAACCCCTATGCCTGCCCCTGCTCCCTCAGCCCTTCCTTGAGAAATCACAGAATTGTAGAGTTGGAAGGGATCCTGAGGGTCATCTAGTCCAACCCCCTGCAATGCAGAATAAGATTCAGAACAGATGCATGTATTACAAGATATGCAAATCTACGTGACGCAACTGAGCTTTATTGGTGCCAAGTGTGAGTGCCTCTGATCACACAAGGAACCCTTACCTTTGTGCTGGCAACCCCAATCTCTGGCCCAGCATTGATGTGAACCCCGCAGTCTGTCTCGCGAGATATGGAGCTCCCCACAGTATTTGTGATTCCCACAGTCAGGGCTCCTCTCTCCTTGCAGTAGCGCAGGGCCATCAGAGTGTCTGCTGTCTCACCTGCAGAGAGACAGACACCATCAGAGTCAGAAAATGCTCAACCTGGAGGACACAGAATCATTCTAGCCCAACCCCCTCTGCTTAAAAACCCCTAATGAAGGAGAGTCCGCCACCTTCCAGGGGAGACCCTTCCACTGTCCAACAGTTCTTGCCATCAAAAACTCATTCCTGATGTTTAATAAGAATCTCCTTTCTTGTCATTTGAATTCACTGCTTCGGATCCTACCCTCTGGAGCAACAGAAACCAAGCTTGCTCCACCTTCTATGTGACAGTCCTTCAGACATTTGAAGGTGGCTATCCTATCTCCTCTCAGCCTTCTCTGCGCTAAACATACCTAATTCCCTCAATCGTTCCTCATTAGGCTTGGTTTCCAGACCCTTATCATTTCGGTCACCCTCCTCTGCACACCTTCCAGCTTTCAATATCCTTCTTAAACTGCGGTGTCCAGAACCAGACACAGGACTCCAGGCTGGGTATGATCCAGGAAGAATAGTGTGTTATTATTTCTTCCCTTGATTTGGACACTCAGCCTCTGTTGATGCAGCCTAGAATTGCATTAACTTTTTGTGTGTGTGCAGATAGGCACCATAGATGAAAAACCACAGACCTAAGCAAAGCAGCAATGCTCTCTGAAGAATTCTAGCTCTTCCACTTCTTTGCTCAGCATAATGAACAGAAGGCAGCTGCATTACACCAGCATACTAGCTAGGGAAAACATAATATTGCTGATTTGGACTTTATGATTTGTTCTTGTTCCTTTATGTGAGCTGCCTGGAGTATACCCAGATGCAGAAAGGCAAGATATAAAATATCTAAATAAACCGGACAAGATATTGTAATGAGAATAGCAGCCAGATATTAAGAAGGCAAACTGAGGGGGTGTTAAAACAAACAAAATTTTTTTCTTCCAGTAGCACCTTAAAGACCAACTAAGTTAGTTCTTGGTATGAGCTTTTGTGTGCATGCACACTTCTTCAGATACACTCATACCAAGAACTAACTTAGTTGGTCTTTAAGGTGCTACTGGAAGAAAAAAAAAATTTTGTTTTGACTATGGCAGACCAACATGGCTACCTATCTGTAACTGAGGGGGTGTTGTTCATTTTAAGCAATACCAAAATTGCACACTGTTTTTGGAAGGACGCAAAGGGCAAGAGTAAAGTAGGTAAACTGGGCAAATTCTAAGTCACTGGCCACCATCTGCTTCCTTGAGAAAGAGAAGTAAATGGCAACAATATCTACAGGATTCCAAATCCTTTTAGCAATATATACTGGAAATAAATCTCCCTACCAATGAACCACGCATATATTCCACTGGCACTCAGGCAAATCTAGACTGATCTGTCTAGATGGCTCTGTGTGTTATGCGTATGAAGTTAAACTACAAGACATAATTACAGCTGCTTTTCATAAAACAATTCAAACTACTAACTACTTCTTATGAATTTAAATAATTCATTATTTATCATTACGCTGAAAACACTGAAACAACAGGAATACCAAGTGCATGGCAAAGTAGATTACAGGCATGCCTGCAAATCACCAGCAGAGGGTGTCAAATCCCCAGCCTGCTGACTGCCAATGCCTACAGAGTGGCTACTATCACTATAGTCAGCAGGGAGCATTCTAAGAGGCGCCCTCTACGCTCAGAACATATTCTAGCAGTTCCCTTGACCAAGGAAGAAATCACTGTGCGGTAAAGAAGCCTCCAGATCTTGTTGGACTACAACTCCCATCAGCTGTGTTGGCTGGGGCTGATGGGAGTTGCAGTCCAACAACATCTGGAGGGCATTGGTCGGTGAAGGCTGCCCCAGAGGGATGGGAAACCCTGCAAGGAATCTGCTGTTTGTGACTACCCAATACAACATGTGTCCAGGAGGGCAGAAGATTCTACAATTGGTTTTTAGCTTTTATTCCACAGAACAAGTTTTTTTGGCAAACTAAAGTGCCCAGGCTTCAACCATTGCATCTGAACGGTAACATTTCATTTTCAATGCAGCAGTGGTGCTGGAAGTGATTATAAAAAACAGTTTTGGCTATTTAGCCCCCTTTTACTTATACTATATTATAGTATAAATCATTGGGAGGCAAACTAAGGCCTGGGGGCCGAATCTGGCCCAATCACCTTCTAAATCCGGCCCGCAGTCAGTCCAGGAATCAGCGTGTTTTTACATGAGTAGAATGTGTCCTTTTATTTAAAATGCATCTCTGGGTTATTTGTGGGGCATAGGAATTCGTTCATTTCCCCCCCAAAAATATAGTCCGGCCCCCCACAAGGTCTGAGGGACAGTGGACCGGCTCCCTGCTGAATAAGTTTGCTCACCCCTGGTATAAAACTACTTTTCTGGTAAAGCAGTAAGGGTCCTTCAGTAATGTACACCTGATTTAAAAAAATAAAAATATTGTTTTAGTTCTATTAGAGTTTAATTACCGTATTTTTCGCTCTATAGGACGCACTTTTTCCCCTCCAAAAATGAAGGGGAAATGTGTGTGCGTCCCATGGAGCGAATGCATTCCCCCACCTCCCGCAAAAGCAGGCAAAAGCCGTGCGCTCTTTAAAGGGGCTGCGCGGCTTTGCTGGCTTTTCTAGGAGGTGGGGGAATTCCCCTACCTCGC
>JAXCMG010000067.1:2482588-2591130 GCA_034642415.1 Podarcis siculus
ACCTCCCGCAAAAGCAGGCAAAAGCCGTGCGCTCTTTAAAGGGGCTGTGCGGCTTTGCTGGCTTTTCTAGGAGGTGGGGGAATTCCCCCACCTCGCAGAAAAGCCTGCAAGAGCCGCGCAGCCTTTAAAGAGCGCGCAGCTCTTGGGGGCTTTTCCCCAAGGAGGGAGAAGGGTCCCGCAGGAGTCGAAAAGCCCGCAGGAGTCACGCGGGGCTCCTGTGGGCTTTTGCGGGAGGTGGGGGAATTCCGCCACCTCCCGCAAAAGCAGGGAGAAGGTCTTGGAGTAGCGCACAGGCTGCGTGCAGCCTGTCCGCTGCTCCCAGAGCTGCGGGGGGGGGTCATATTTTTTCCTTGATTTCCCCCCCTGAAAACTAGGTGCGTCCTATGGTCCGGTGCGTCCAATCGTGCAAAAAATACGGTACTTTTTAACCATTTTCATTTTTTGGCGTTTTATCTGTGTCGTTTTAATTTGTGTAAGACACACCTTGAGTCCCGGACCGAGGAAAAGGCGGGATATAGAGATAAATATCACAAACACATAATGAATAAACATGTATCCACATGATTTAATTTTTAGCTTATATTTGAAGCTCAGCTTTAGGCATGAAATTCAGGCTGCATTTCACTACATTCACACAGGGTTTGTCCTTTGTTTTGAAACTCTTACATTTTGCCCCGGATAACTTGCACATGTCTGGTTCTAAGCATGCCGAACTCATTACTTCTAAAAACACAAACAAACAAACAAACAAACAGAAACACACATTGTTTGTATGAGCAATGGCCAAGAAGTACCATGTGCTAAGAGCTCCAGCCGGGAGAATCCTGACTGGACTTGGTGGCTCCTGGCTCTACAGGATTCTAAACCTCCCTCCTCGGTAGCACGCCAGGTCAAAGCTCATGAGCCTAGCCAAAGGTAGCCACCTACTGGTCTCAGGTTGGCCTGCCACCTGCCCAGCGCTGCTCCCAGGCCAAAGACCCGTCCGTACCTGACTGGCTGATGAAGAAGCAGACATCATCTCTGAAGACGGGAGTGTTCCTGTCCAAAAAGTCACTGGCAAGTTCTACCATGACAGGCAATTCAGTCAACTCTTCCAGAACTTGACGTGTCTGGTAAAGAAAAGAAAAGAAAAAGGAGGGAAGTCACGTACTCCTCAGCCCATGAAGCAGTGCAGCAGATTCTGGAGGGAACAACTTCCTGCTCCCACTCTCCATCTTTGTGTCGTTTAAAGAGAGAGAAAGTGTGCAGGGACAAGGGGTGCCATTTTGGCTTTTCAGGTTCAGTGCAAGAAACAAAAAAAGGGTCCAAGGTCGGCATCATTAAAACATAGTCTCATAGGCAAAATAAACTATACAGGCCTCAAAGAAAATGTGATTTATTACATCAGAACTGGAGTGAGTTTCTAAAATCTGGTAAGACTCCCACATGCCAAATGTTCAACCAGGGGTACCAACTTGAATAAAATATTGGGGGGGGGGGGCAGAGTCAATTTCATGACGCGGCACACGCACACCATTTGAATGCCCATCAACTTTGCAGGTGCCCGGCCCCCTCCAATATTCTATTGGGGAAGGGGGGAAGGGACCTCAGTCCCTAGGAGTTGTCTCCTACGTGTTCTACTGAGTATGTCTTTCCATGTTCCAGTTAAGAATTAATGACCCAGTAGGTAATTTCAGTGAGATGTGCCTCCCATCTGCAGAACCAAACGGACCAATGAAATGATGCTACAAGGACGGGTCACGGTTACAAGGAGCCATAAAAGAGCCGCATTCACCTATCAGCACCCACTCTCCATAGCTTCACAGACGTCATCGTAGGATCACAGCACTACTAATTTGCTCAATGTGTTTGAGATGCTACTCAAAAGGAAAACCCAAAGACAGCCACTTACTGCAACTCCAGCATGGTAGCTTGTTCCGCAAGCAATTAGGATGAGACGCCGACACCTTTGGATCTCCTTGATGTGATCTTTCAAACCCCCAAGATTCACTATTATAAATGTAGACACAAAGGTTTTGGTATTTAACATGATAATAATAATAATAATAATAATTATTATTATTATTATTATTATTCAAGGAAAAACATAAGAGACATTTCAACTAAGACTTCAGGAATTATATTGTTCATTTAGAGGAATTTCAGAGTTTCCCCTCCTCTAATCATCTATAGTGCACAGTAAAGGTATAGGTAAAGGGACCCCTGACCATTAGGTCCAGTCACGGACGACTCTGGGGTTGCAGTGCTCATCTCACTTTACTGGCCAAGGGAGCAGGCATTTGTCTACAGACAGCTTCCGGGTCATGTGGCCAGCTGCTTCTGGCGAACCAGAGCAGTACACGGAAACGCAGTTTACCTTCCCGCCGGAACGGTACCTATTTATCTATTTGCACTTGACGTGCTTTCGCACTGCTAGGTTTGTAGGAGCAGGGACTAAGCAACGGGAGCTCACCCCGTCATGGGGATTCAAACCACCGACCTTCTGATCGGCAAGTCCTAGGCTCTGTGGTTTAACCCACAGCGCCACCCGCGTCCCACAGTACACGGTAGCATCAAGCAAATGTCATCTCTTTAGACACATTCCTAAGCAGGAAGAAAGCAAGTACCAAGTGTGGCAGCATAAACCCCCCAGTCCCACTAAGCATCCCAGAGGAGAAGGGAAACGGGCTCATCAGCAAAGCGATCAAAATGCAATCGACAGAAAGCAGAGGTGGAATAGTGTGGAAGAACTTCTACCTCAGCTGTTTGATGGTGGAACCAACTATTTCAGAAGGTAGCGGACTCTCCTTCATGGGAGGTATTTGAGAAGAGGTTGGGCTGGCCATCTGTCAGGGATTCTTCAGTTGTGATCCCTGCATTGCAGGGGGCTGGACTAGATGGCCCTTGGGGTCCCTTCCAACTCTACAATTCTATGAATCATCCTTACATTATGTAAGGCAAAAGGGGCAGAGATATTCTCCATATACAGACCATCCTGTTGTGCCCCCTCCCCGCTTAATCAGCAGTACTTTATTAAGCAAAAGCGCCTCAAAAACCAAAACTGCATTGACATGCTTTTGACTTAGTTACCGGTGTAGTCATCAAAGTTGACTCTTCCTCTCATGGTGTTGACAACGGATTCTGGTTGTTCAAAAATTTCCTTTTGCATGAATGAACTGAAGTTACCTTTAAAAAAAAAACAGTAGCAAAAGGTAGACTGGATGGAAACAACACGGCAATGTTTATTCTGTTGACAAAGCTACCTGTTGATGGCAATGGCGACCACCTGAGAGGTGCAAGAACTGAGTTCTGGTGAGCTCTGGCTGAAAAACTCCTGCTTACTAGTATGTATAGGATAGTAGCCATCCTAATATAATTTTGTCCTTTTCGCTGATGCAGAAATTCTTTATATTTTCTTGTTCGTTATTTCAGATTGTGGTCTTTTATTATTATTCCAACTTCTTATATATAAATATTTTAGTACAGTGAACATGGGCTAAACAACATTCCCTGGGAAATGTAAATAAAAGAATAAAACGCAGCCAATTCAGTTATGATACATAAACTGCAACTGGGAAGCAGCAGAGCTGATGGAGTCCTGCTCTTGGACTGTGCCACCTGGTCGTGATAGGAACAGCTGTTTAGAAATTACTACCTGAGTTTTGATTTTGATTTTCCTCTTCCCTCCCTGTCTATTTCCCATTTTGTGCCATTTTTAAAAAAATTGTAAGCCTTCAGGTGGGTAGCCTGAGTCTCTGCGAACCTCCAGAAAGGATCTTCACAAACACACACACACCTGAAACTGGGAAGCCCTGACTATCAGCATAGACATACCCTTCATGATTTGCTGGAGCTCCATTTGTAGGGTCTGGACAGCACGACTAGGATGATCAGCCGCTGTGCGCTTGACTCGATGGATGGAGAGACGGCCGTCCACAACAGCTGCCACATCATCATCCTCCAGAAAAATCACTCTGTTGGTGTGCTCAATGACTGCACTGTAAAAGAGTAGAGAATGGTTCAACTTCCATCTATGGAAACTAGAAGGAGAAGAATCTGGACTATTATGCTTAAGGGCAAATAACTTGTAAGATTCACTGAATAGGCACATTATAAAACAATTGGACTCCAGTTATCCAGTAATGAAACCATATTAGAACCAGAGTGTTTGCAAGAGTAGATAAGAGTTGAGCTGACTGATCCTATTGTATTTTTATATAAACTTTGAAATACTACTACTACTAATAATAATGATAAATAATACAATGCTGAATTGTAATACAACTACAGCCTCCCCTCCAAAAAACTATGAAGGGTCTGCAACTTAATATATTAACTGGATCATTTTTAACATCCTTACTTTATCATTTTACTGTAACCTACTTTTCAGCTCTTATGCAAATTTTATGGCATTTATTCAACCCTCTTCCATTTTTTTTACAGGCCCTTTTAAGACCAGCTAGAAACAAAGATCATGACTGATCACAAAATCATTCCTGTTTAACATAAGAAAATAGATTTAATTGGCTGTGCATTCCAAAAACATGGTTTAATTGGACCTCCCCACACACAATGTTAATTTAAATTTCTCATTGGACTATCTATCAGTAAGCTCTTGAAAAGAAAACAAAAAAGATGTCTAAATATTGGGCTCAGAGAAGAAGTGGGTCTAATGTACCCAAATAGCATGAAAGGTGCCCCCTCCCCAATGAACATTACAAATAAGAAATCAGTGTAGCAGGTTTGTACCCTGAGAGTGTTAACTCCTCTGTCAAGAAAGTCGAATTGGAGCAGAATTAACCCTTAGGGTAAAATGTTCTCCTGGGCTCCAACAGACCCCTGCAATCGTTTTGTGGGTTGTTTTGTACCCAAAAACAGAACACCCTGCATAAAACATGGTTTTTATCCAATGCTAGTTTTGCGCATAGTTGACCTACTGAAGTTAATGCACATGACTGAGGTTCAATATTTTAATAGTTTTGCTCTGAGTAGAACTTAGTTGGGCTGACTAGAACTATAATTAAACTACACACCCAAATATTCCTTTGCTTTTGAAGAGGTAAAAGGTAAATGTAAAGGGACCCCTGACCTTTAGGTCCAGTTGCGGATGACTCTGGGGTTGTGGCGCTCATTTCACTTTACAGCTTCCAGGTCATGTGGCCAGCATGACTAAGCTGCTTCTGGCAAACCAGAGCAGCGCATGGAAACACCGTTTACCTTCCCACCGGAGTGGTACCTATTTATCTACTTGCACTTTGGCATGCTTTCACACAGGTAGGTGGGCAGGAGCAGGGACCGAGGAACGGGAGCTCACCCCGTCACGGGGATTCAAACCGCCAACATTCTGATTGGCAAACCCTAGGCTCAGTGGTTTAGACCACAGTGCCAGCCGCGTCCCTTTGAAGAGGCATAATAGCATAAAAATGAAATTTATGACACACACAAAATTCTATGGTGTTCTTTACCCTATTTTGAGAAGTTGTTGGGGTCAGAATGCACCCCAAGCAGCTTAGGCATTTGGTAGCTTCACTTTCCTCTTTCAACAGGACCAAATAGGCTGCCTGATAAGTTTAGTAAATTAAACAGTGGGTGAGTGGGTAAAAGGGAGCTGAAACACTACAGGAGAAGTGATCCCAGAACTGCTAAGGAGTAGGAAGCTATTCAGGTTTGCTAATAAATAATTTTATTTATTTATTTTTGCAAATATTCCAAACATCTGCTGCGGTCCACAGCGATGCTATTAGCACAGGAAAGTTAACTGCTATCCTTCTCTCCCTCTAGGGAGCTGACACCAACATATATGGTTCCTCTGCACATGTTAGGCAGAGAGATAGCAATTGACCTGAGGCCACTTGGAAAGCTTGAAACACCCACACAACCGTGAAGTCATGAGCCTTCCTTGGCACCTTTGGCAGAAAAGGCAGGAGAGCAATTTAAAATATCAACAAGCTGGTCCCAGACTATCAGCTATACCCTGCTGGCTCTAGGATAATCAGAAGCCTTATAGCAGGCTTCCTCAACCTCGGCCCTCCAGATGTTTTGAAACTACAATTCCCATCATCCCTGACCACTGGTCCTGCTAGCTAGGGATCATGGGAGTTGTAGGCCAAAAATATCTGGAGGGCCGAGGTTGAGGAAGCCTGCCTTAGAGGCTCTGACACCAAGAGTACCTGGTCTGTTAGATTCACACCCATTTCCCGTTCCGCTGGAAGTACGCTAAGTGTTGAAGGTGTCCACAAAACAGGTTGAGTCAGGAAACATTTCATGCCACATATAGCACACATGCTACTTGAAAGTGACACACAAATGCCAGTCACTATCTCTTCTCCCCTCTGGCCCTTCATCCAAGAGAGGTGGCCTGTCACTGACTGCATTAGCCTAGCAGTCAACCTCCTCCTTGGTGCATGCTGTGGGAAGCCAAGGACAATGTGACTTTGGCTGACTCCACGGGGGCCACAGACCTGGCATCCGATGCAAAGTAGTACTCCACCGCTTTCTCCTCGACAGGAAAGAGGCAGGTGGTGCTGTCCACCCGGGAAAGGCTGCAACTCCCCTTCTTGTCTTTGCCTGCGGAGGCAAGAGAGCTCAGTTAGCTGCCATTAAGAGGGCACAAAGCAACTGACAGCAAACAAAGGCACCTCATTCCATAGATAAAATTCACCCCAAGTCACCAAGTCACAGTACCAACATGAAGCTTCACTTTCTTAAAGGTTGCTGGCATAGTCCACGGGAATATTTCCTGCAGAAGCACCATTGAAAGGACGTGGGCAAGCCCAATGCCACTGCCTTTTCATTTCAACAGGAGCTGTGCAGGAGGCCTTCCCAGGGAGTCTGCCTTGTGCAATTTTATTTATTTACTTCTTCCATTTATATCCTACTTTTCCTCCACAGCGCTCAGGGAGGCCAGCGGACTTCTCCTCTGCATCACCATTTTATCCCAACAACCCTGTTAGGCTAGGAGGCAGTGACTGGTCCAAGGTCATCCAGTGAGCTTCTCAGCTGAGTGGGGATTCAAACCCTGGTCTCCCAGGTCCTAGTCAGACACGCTCGCCACTACACCACACTGGCTCTCAGCTTTGATTAAGGATGAAGGATGTGAAACATTTGAATGCCTTTTGGTGTGGAGTGGGGATTGTCATGTAAAAATGATAGTCTAGCTTTTCTTAAGAACATGGTTTAAACTAGCCAATTTCTAAGCAATTCCGCATGCACAACATCCAAACCTTTTTGAATTAGTTCTGTGTTTGTCAATTAAAAAAAAAAAAAAGATGACAATCAGGTGTTCTTAAACTTGAATTCAATGTGGGCCCTGGACAGGCAGCTAATACAGGTGTTGGGCTGCTGCCCTCAAAACCTCAGAGCCAGAATAGCTTTTCTGAAGACAACTGAGCTAGCTGGAGTAGTTAGCATTAGGAGAACTTGAACTGGGGCAGTGAAGAATGTATTTTGAACAGGCTGCTCTAGACTCAAGCATGTTGTACCTGAAAAAGTATTGATGCAGGATGACTCTCACAATTGTCAGAAATACCAAGGACCAACTGTGGAGGCAGAGCATTGCCTTCGTGGCTGGCAGCCATTGATAGCCCTCTCCTCCATGAATTTGTCTAATCCTCTTTTAAAGCCATCAAAACTTGTAGTCATCGCTGCATCCTGTGGAAACGAGCTCCATTGTTTTAGCATGTACTGTCTAGTTAAATCTATGGAACTGGCTCCCATAGGAGACAAGATGGATTGAAGCCTTAAGACACCTGACAGTCAGAGCTATTGAAAATATGGGCATGTTCTGCGAAGAACATTTGCACACAAATGATTTAAGGCAGCAGTGAATCACAGAACAAGCAGCTCTTCCTTAAAGGCAAAGATACATTTGGATTTGCTACCATATTTTTCCTGGCATTCCCCCATTTTTACCATGATTATCTACCCACTGGCAAACTGTTAGTATTCAGATCAGTACTTGATAGCACCAATGTTAAATGTATTCTAAATTTTAGTATTAAAACATGGCTCTCATGTTGATACTGACTTAAAAAAGAAAAAGGCCAGTTCCAGTTAAGTCAGACATCCTCAAATCCGGATGTTGGTTTCAAATTAACAAAATCAGCAGAAGGCAGAGAAACCAGAGAAGGCGAGAGAGGGATCAGAGGACCTTTTGGTTAAGTGGGAAAGCCCCATTAGGATTCTCGCATGCAGAATCTCCCGCCCCCAATGCCATCTCTTTAATATGTTGCCATCACTTTCCATTGAACAAACAAGGTTACACATCTTGACAATCAAAAGCCAAGTACGCCATTTCTGTATGCACTTCTGCACCCAGAAAAGCAGGCTTAGGAATGAAAAGTTCTGCTCAAATGAACATAGTAGCAGACTATACCCTGTGAAGCTGGTCCCTCCTCTCAAATGGAAAGCAATCAGCTACATATTAAAGAGAAAGTGATTGTCTTAATTCATTTTCAGGACTCTTCATAGAATGAAGAATTATGTCTCAGGCACCTTTCTCCAATTTAATGGATATTCCATCAATAGAATGATCCATAGGTTGTGTGGCTGAAAGTGCAATATGAAAAAAATAACTTCAGTGTGTCATTGACAACAAGAGAAACTTCAGCAATGTCAATTTAAAATAAAAATTAAGAGAAAAGCAGAAGGCAGACTTTTGGCTTGGAAGTGCAGTTCACACGGCGCTTTTTGAGCTGTGTTAAGTCCTGCGAATTTCAGTCCCATGGGGCCGAGATGAAGCTGTTTTGCAGCAGCAGAAGAGGGCTCCTGTCCCCATTGTCCCACTTGAATACCTGAATTAGCATTTGCACCTGGGATAGATACTTCCAATAAACCTTCATAACATGACTAAATGACAGGTTGCATGGAAAGGTGAAGCATCAGCATGGAGATACTTGGAGCAGAACAGTGGGAGGATACCCAGCTACAAACCCCTGCCGAGTCACAAACTTTGCTAGACAGTGTTCAGCCAGTCACCTATCCTGGGTTGCTTGCTGAAAGTTGAGATTCAAATAAAATAAATAAAGAAGGGGCTATGACGTTAACATATGAGAGTGCTGGAGGTGAAATAGTTAAACAAGTTACCCAATCAGGACCCAGGGGGTGGAGTCAGAGGGACTATAAAACCAGCTCTGGGAGGGGCAAAGGGAGGAGTTCGTTGGGTGTTGGGTGGTTGGTTGGAGTGGGAGTGAATTGGGATAGAGTTTGTGGGTAGGTTGAGTTAGTGTGGCGAAATAAGCTGAGTCAGGAATAGTTAGGGGCTAGGAAGACAAGTAAATATCTGAGAGGTGGTCTAGTGAGTGAGAGCAGGTAGCGGAGGTTATAGGCCTGGATAGGCAGCTCATGAATGTAATTGACTGTTTATGAAACCACATGCTTGTTAAACTGCAATAAATAAACAGAAGTTTATGTTCCAACTTAACCCTGACTGGACTCAGTATTGTACCAGGTAGGGCCTGGGTGGTGGCAGCGAGAAATAAAGTGGTGGCACAGGGATCAATAGATGGTGAAACGTCCGGGGACCCTGTGTGATCGCCACAGGGGCCAATAAACCTTGCTGTGGAGATTCTGGAATTCTCAGGCAAGCCTATAGAACTGTAGCATTAATTGCCATCCAGTTAAAGGGAATAAATACATTCCTAAAGCCTCAGGGATGTTCTGCTGGGGGACAAGACGAGCTGAAGATACTGGTCAGTCTTCATACCAGACAGCTAAGGTGCCACGTGCACAAGGTATATAGTGATATTAAGCAAAATGAAGGGAGTCGCTTACAACCAAGCTGCTCACTGTGTATCTAAGGGTGGATTGATTTAACAGTCATTCCTTCCCTCTGCCCAGAAATCCCTAGGAACAGTACAGGGTTTGTGAGAGTTGGGGAAGAAGAGGCCAAGCGGGATCTCTAAGCAAGGATTCACAGCACCTCCGCTAAAACTAGGACCACAGGGATTTGTTTAGGGAAACCATGATGCTTCAGCTGTTGCAAAGCCAGTACAGGTTTGTAGAGCAGGTCACAGAACTGTAGAGTTGTAAAGGCCCCCAAGGGCCATCTAGCCCAATCCCCTGCAATGCAGGAATCACACCTAAAGAATCCCTGACAGATGGCCATCCAAACTCTGCTTAAAAACCTCCAATGAAGGAGAGCCCACCACCTACCCAGAGCCATGACTTCTAACATTACAAGAAGAGAACTGGATTTTTCTGCACTTTCCACAATCCAAATCCAACTAAGGAATGCAGTGCACAATAGGGTTTGCTTTTTAGAAGTCTCCCATAGCATCTCATCTCCATATTAATAAGGTATTAATTTAGCATATCTGAAGAAGTGTGCATGCACACGAAAGCTCATACCAATAACAAACTTAGTTGGTCTCTAAGGTGCTACTGGAAGGAATTTTTAAATTTTGTTTTAATTTAGCAGATAGTACCAAACTTCTCACTTCTGCCAAACTTGCGTTAAAAAAGAGGAAGAAAATGAGTTGAGAAATTCTTCGAGCTGTGATATTTACCTGTTCTATACAGTATTGGAATGTGGTCAGTAGAAAGCTTGTGCTCACTCCGCACTCCAATGAGAAGGGGGCTTCCTCTCCTGAAAACAAGACATCCAGCTGTCATGGCCAATAAACACTGGTTTCTGCGTCAATTCTTCCCTTTGGAGGGCCTGATCACATTTGCAGCTTAGCTAAGTGTCAGCACAGCCAAGTTGGAGGATATAACCAAGGGGAAGACAGTTTGGCCTGGAGATAGCAAGTTCAAGCAAAGCACCCTGTGAGGAGGGGGCAGGGCTATGGGCCTGGGGTGGGGTGGGGTGTTTGTGTCAGATCAGGGCACAGATCCAAGCTTCAAAATTGCACAGAATAAAAAAGATGGGGGAGGGACCTCACTAATCTGATCTCAATTATAGCCTGCAAATGGCAGACAGTACTAACTCGAGATCTATATAGTTCAGAGTTGGGCAGCTTTTAAGCCAAGACAGAATGCAGTTAAAAGCATCCCAGACTAGCTGAATGTTCACAATCTGTGAGACAAACTCTCAAGAGCCCTGAATTTTGAGACTGCAATGATGTGCAGACCAAGCAAAATCTTAAAAGAACCAAACTGATTACCATCTGAGGACTTGTCTGTCTTACACATATCAGCTGATCCCTGACATGCTTACTCAAAAGTCAGTACCACTGAGATCAGTTAAGTGCAAACAAGATCACTGCCTTGAAAGTCCCTCTTTCACCTAATGGAACCAAGGGAACTACAGGTCTGGGTGAGGCAAGCAAAGGATTTTCAAAAGAGGTTTCCAGACCCTTCACAAACTACAATTCTCACAATTTTTTGGAGTAAGCTATAGAACTGATATGAGTGCAAACATGACTTTAACTACCCAGATTCAGCTGGAAAATCCAAACAGTCATTGCAGTCAATATGTTGACTGTTTTGCTAATTCTGAAATGTTTGTGGTAATTCATAGATAGCAGGAAAAGAACATTAAAGAATTGGGTCATTTTCCTAAGAGAATATTTTTGCATCAGCAGGTAACATGAAAAACAGGGAATATTATACCACAAGGTTGCATAATAGATATCGCAAAGAGAATTTCCTGCAATTCAAAATTGGCTAAAATCTATGATAGCCTATCAAAAAGAGGGTGCACAAGTAATGAAAATGACCTAGAGAAACACAGAGCATAATACTGAGACGGTATTTACCTGGTTCCAACTGCTTGACCAGGATAGTGAACACTTTTGAATACAAGGGCAAATGCACCTTCCTTGTGTAAAAACAAACAAACAAACAAACACTTTACTTTTTTAGTTAACATCATTTAAATGTTTTAATTAAAATATTAATATGCAGCCTTTGGGAGAAAACTCTTTCAAGGCAGCTTACAATACATTGCAGCTTAAAAGTCTCAGAAACAGTATACTGAGAGACCAGGGAAACCACCTAAAATTACTAAAGTACAGTATCATCAAAGCTAACAGCAGAAGCAGACCAACCTTTTAGGGAAGCCATGAACAAGTGGTTAATTCCAAAGCTGTGGGGCTGCCCCTCTGGCTTCCACTGCTTTTGGAGGCAGCAAATTAAAAGGCCCCCCGCTGCTGACCTCAGAGCACCAGGAGCTTGGCACAAGTGAAGGCAACCCTTCAAATATCTCGGACACAAAACACTTTAAGCCTTTAAAAGTCAGAATCAGCATTATAAATGCACTAGTAATCAGGTCAGCTGATACAGTAGGACTATCTCATGTTCCTACCACCCAGTTCCCAATAAAATTTGGGACACTGCATTCTGAACTCTCAAAAATTTCAAACCCACCTTTAAAAGGCAGCACCAGGTACAGTGCACTGCAGTAGTCCAGTATGAACGTGAGTGGCAAGAGCCAACCTCTCTTGCTGGGGAGACAATCCAAGCTGGTAAAACACACTTGTGCCACCACTATTTTATTGGCTTTCCTAGTTAGCATCAATGTCCAGGAGAATGCGCTTGGTTCTTCAGGGACAAAGTAGCCCCATTCAGGACCAGCAGCCCATCAAGCTTGGAAGCAGGCAATCTCCCTACCCAGCTCTGTCTTATGTGGATATAATCTCAGATTGTTTGCCCTCGCCCACCCAGGACCACCTTCAGGATTTCAAGAGGGATGAGAAGTTGGAAACAAGAGAAGGAGCTGTGTGTCACAGCTGGCAACACCTCGAGCCAAATCTCCAGATAATTGATTAGAATCTGCTTGGCCACAGTGAGAACAGGATGTTGGACTAGATGGGCCACTGGCCTGATCCAGCAGGCTTTTCTTGTGTCCTTATGTATTTCTCCTGGAAGCTTCATGCAGACGTTAAAAAGCATGTGGAGGGGGCAGGCTAGGCTCTTGTGGCACCATGTAAGTCAATGGCCATAGGATAAAGCAGAATTCCTTCAACACAACCTTAATTGTTCCACAAGAAAAGACTCCCAAGACCAATCTGAATGAACAGGATTTCAACACTGTGACTGACTATAACAAAAGCTGCTGAGAGGTATTATCATCATCATCATCATAGTCTGAGTATCACAGGATATTCTCTAAATTAGTCAATTAACTTACATCTAGTTTGGTAAAAACTATGAACAAACATTACTGTTGCAAACAGGATCCTGGCTCTTTCATTTGCTCTTTGCTTATCATAGAATTGTAGAGTTGGAAGGGACCCTGAGGGTCATCTAGTCCAACCCCCTGCAATGCAGGAATGTCTTACATTGCTGACTAAAGCAGCTGTAAGAGAAAGCAGACTGCTCTATACCAGCAATGGACTAAGCAATTCCTGAAACCTCACCATGAAACATATTAAAAGGTCTGGCATAACATAAGAATTGTATATTGTCTCCTATGGGTGATAAATGTTTTACAAAAAAATGTAGAATTACCAGCTGTTGGATGACCCTTTCTACCAATGTGGTGTAGCTGATATCGTCACTTTCACGGTTGTCATACATGTACTTGACAAGTTTAGCAATTGTCTCGGTATCAGTCTCGGACTCAAATTCATAACCTTTGCTTTCCTGAAAAAACATTTTAAAAGTATGACTTGTGTTAGTCAAATCAATGGAAATATGGAACATGGCACATGGACAAGGGAATATCTACTACACACTATTTTTGTATCATAGCAACCATATTCTAAAAATATTGCACAGGCTGCTCCTGTTTCTTACAACTGCTCTACTTTCATTCATTAATTTCAAGTCCTCCTGCTCAGAGAAAGAATCAAATAGAATAGATAAAGGAATGCAGAAGCAAAAAAACCATGTCTTGATGGGCATGGTTCCAGCTCACTACTGCACACCTACAGAAAGCAGAGCAGATGCTAACCACACAATGCAACCAAGCTAGTATTGAACCCAATGGCAAAGTTCTCAAAGGCCAGAATGAGTCGGGATTCAATTTTTGTTGGTTAGGGAGGGGAAGAGTGGCAACAGCATTCTAGAGCAGCTGATAATATATCTGGTGCCACATATGACCGTAAACAATTAATAATCCCATGACCTCTTTTTGCAAATAAAAATTCCAGAGGGGGTTGCTGTGTTGTCTGTGGCTGTAAACACCACAAAAAGTCTTGCAGCACCTTGAAAACTATTCCTGGAAGTATATTCATCTGCTCTTTAGATTTCTTAATTCTACTACTTCATCTGAAGTCAATACAGTACCATTAACATAGTAGACACACGATCACATTACACACTTAAGCCTGAAAGAAATGAGAAGCAAGATAAAATTATCCAGCTTTGGTAAGATCGTAATATTCATTATTATATAACGCCACTAATGTTCATGGGAGAAGGCCCATAAACTCAGTGACAAGAGTGCATGCTTTGATTGCAGAAGGTCCCAAATGCAATCTGCAGGCAGGAAAGGGAAGACCCTGCTACCATTTCTGGCTGGGGCTGTTGAGAGTTATAGTTATGGTTATAGTCCAAAACACCTGGAGGGCATCAGTTTGGGGAAGCCTGGTGCAGACAGCACAGCATGAGATGAAGCAACAACCTGAATTGAGATAAGGTGCCTTCCTGCATCCCTAAGGCACTTCACAGGGTGACAGAAGATACCTATCAGCCCAGCGGAACATGCAATCTAACCACTCCTTAAAGTTATAGCACCAGCTCATGTAATAGATACTTCAAAGGCTTCTAAAGTGTCTCCCTTCTCAGCATCCAAAGAATGCTGGCATAATTTGGGAACAAAACTACCAGGCCCAAGTGATTCTCTCCTACGATACAAACACAAGCAGATTCAGACTTCCCACTTTGTTTAAACTCACAGCACAACACAAGGAGCTTCACTTACCAAAAATTTCTTCAGGTCTTTGTAGTTTGTAATAATGCCATTGTGGATAACAATAAATTCTGAAACACAGGGGGAGAAAACACTTTAGGAGCTATGATCATAAAAGAGCCCGCAAAAATAGGGAAGCATCCCAAGAGGAGAAGAAAAGAGAGGTGCCAAGCACCTTGTTCAAAGGCAAAAGCCTGAAACAGAAACTAGGATTCCCAAAGCCAAGCCACAAGCACATGATAGATGGATGGTTGAATTTAATAAAGAAAGTACAATCCCTGCTTGGCTGCTTAACTTAAGAGTAGTTTAATGCCACCTGCTGCATCCAACTGAAGTATTAATTTACTTTATCCCAGACCCATTTACAGTTCAATTTCCTAATGTAAGAGAGAATGTAGGCCATCTTCCATGTGGGCCATTATCCAAAATTGTTTTCTGTACTAACTAAACCAGGAATGCCAGTTGCCTATGCTAAACAGGATGTATCAACGAAGTACAAGGTAGCCGGCAGCTCAATTTCAGCCCCGAGGAGCCTTTAGAATTAAGACACTTAACAGATTAAACGAACCCTTACAACAGATTAATGGGAATTATAACCCATGCTTGTAACTTTGGTAGTATTTTAACCTTAGTGCAATACTAACAGCAGGTCTTTATAGCAGCCATTACAGTGTCTCAGATCACAGTTTTTTTTATCCAGAAACAATATAATTAGTAAGTACTCAAATTTAACCTTTTCTGAAAATCTCTATAAGGTAATATATGATTTATTCTGTAATCCACGACTCACTTTTTTAAAAAGCTATTTTAAAATCATTATCATCTGTGAACATTCTGCATATTTAAAAGGAGTTGAGATCCATAAAAGAACTAAATTCTGTTTCCCAATGCAGCTGATTTTTGGTTTGTTGGGGCTCTCTGGTCTGACTATCTGCCTCCTCCCACCTGGAAATAAAGGCTAAGACCACTAAGATTTACTTCTTACATGTATTGCTACCTGGTACTTTGTTCAAGAAGATGGACACAGCTGTCCAGGAATATTGCCTGCCCGACACTTTATCAACTCTGAACAGCCATCAGAAGCTAGGACAAAAGTCCAAGCGTCACCTCATCCCTCACACCCACCAAAAAGTAACGGCAATGTCTTACCATTGTTTTTATCCGATCGCTGTGGGTGGCTGTTGACAGGATTGGGCTCGCCGTGGGTGGCCCATCTGGTATGGGCAATTCCAAGATGCACATCAAACTCAATGTCCAGGTCCATATCCTGTTGTTCTATGTAAAGTGGGGGAAAGTTCATTCCTAAGAGGAGCCCCTACTCTTATTGAATGGAGGGAAAGGTTTCAGCTGACATCACCCACTGGCTTCAGAAATGCAGAGTTAGGCTTTACGAAGTAGGCCAAGGCTTTCAGGCTACTCACTCATGAATGTGAGCTCTTTCCTAACATTTACAGATCTTTTGCATGTGTTAAGTGGTCCACTTCCACCAACACATAAATTATAGGTGGGGAAACTCTGGGCTAAAGGTCAAATGTGGCCCTTCAGACCTCTCCATCTGGCCCTCAGGACTATCCCCAGGCCACACACCCCCATACCAGCCATACTCTGCACCCTGCTGGAGTGTTTTTGCCTGGCTGAAATGTGTATCTCAGCTCTAATCACGCCTCTTGCTGATCTGGATGGCAGACAGAGAGGGGAATGAGTGATTGTAGAAAGCAGCCTCATGAACAAAGGCAATGTTTAAATTCATTACTCCACCAGCTTTTTCTTCTGGCCCTGCCCATCATTGGCATGTGGTCCCCTGGAAGGATGTCCAGAAGGGAATGTGGCTTGGGACAAAAACGTCAACCACCCCGACCTAAGTTCTGACTAAAGCCAGCCATCTCAGTCAGCAACATTTAAGATAAAAGAAAGTCCACAATGCAGAGGTCCTCCACCATGCCTCTCTGAAAACAGCCATAGTTTAAAACAAAGTATTATCCACAATATTAGCACACACTGTTGTTTCCTGAATAGAGGGCATTGAACGGAACGCAAAACATGAGACGTTTGCTTCTCCATTGTTTACAGTTTTCCCACCCAGAGATCATACCAATCTAATACTTGCATTTTTCTAGTACATAGAAAGTTAAGAAAAGACCATCTTATTTTGTGGCTGTATGAATTTACCATGCTTAGAGCATCAACATTTGATTTAAACAATTCCTAAGACCAGCAGCCACAGAAATACATACCTGCTGTATAAACTAAATCATTGGCTGCAATATGAACAAGCATTCTACTCACACATTCCATTTTAATTCTTTATTTTTGCCTTTACTGCAAATTCCCTAACAGCTGAACTATGATTTGTATGTGCCCTCTAATGCAGGACTGCAAACCAGCTTCCATCCATGGTTTGGTTGGTGGTCCCAGTTTGGAGGGCAAGCCCAAACCACAGTTGGCTAATTTAACAGCAAATTCTGGTTTGTGCTAAAGAGGAAGTAACTTGCATTGGAGCACATAATGCAGGCATAGGCAAACTCCGGCCCTCCAGATTTTTTGGGACTACAACTCCCATCATCCCTAGCTAACAGGACTAGTGGTCAGGGATAATAGGAATTGTAGTCCTACACATCTGGAGGGCCTGAGTTTGCCTGTGCCTGACATAATGTGAGGGAGGGAGGGGAACACGCATGAGGCCACTCAAGCAGCATCAAACTATGGTTTGCTGACGCATGTGAATAAATTTACTGTTGGGAACTTCAGTAGTTTCTCACTTGGCAAAGGTGGTCTGGCTATCTGCTGTTATCAGTTTATAGGACACTAGTTTATCAGTAACAGACAAGAAATGAGGTCTCAGCTGTCCACTCTGGAAGGAGATGGACAAGACAATGCAGAGTATGTGAATTCCGCTATCTTGTGAACACTTTTTCTTCATGCATACTCTCCGCTACCATTCTCCCTATTCATGCTGCCTCTACTATAACCAGAGAGAGAGAGAGAAAGAGTCTGTGTTCGAAAAGTGACTGAGATGTCTGAGTCTAACTGGCCAAAGAATGACCCAACAACAAGGGATCATGCTATATCCTCTATATTTGCTCTCAACAGGCAAGGCAGGATGTACAGGGAGGATTAAAAAATTTGATTTATCTGAGAACTGCATTATAGAAAAGAATATACAGTTTATCATTTAGTATACCAATGAGCACAGCATGTGGTGGGAAGTGTTTTCAGTTTGTACCTAACAATACATTGAAAAACGGTTGCTGAATGGTATTGAAATCAGAACCACCAAAGAGAAAAGGTGGATTGTGTAGGACTGGACTTACTGTTCACTTCTTCATCCAAAGCCTTCACTTTCCCCTTCTTTTTGATGAGTGCAATTTTGCCAGCATTGGCCTCCCAGTCTTTATCATTGCCTCCATCAATTCCAACTCCTAGTACACAGAAAGCTTAAGGTGAATCTCACACACCTCATTTGGCTTGAAATATTAATTGGTCTGCTTTCCAAGATCATTAACCTAACTTCCACAATCATTTTTCTATGGGCTAGAATAAAATTGCAGGGTTTCAGAACATACAGAACATTATGGCTATACATAATTACAAGAAAAGCCAGTGCAAGATTTAGAAACACAACATTGCCTAGGTGTTCCCTTTTAGCCATTGGGCTGCATTGCTGGGACACTGAAGAATATCCAAGCATTCCAACTGCACAGGGTCAGTTATGTTAGCCGTTAAGACTCTTGTCAAACAATACGGCTTCTGTGAGGAAAATGACATTTCTTTCATTGGGAAAATACATCTCAAAAAGCCTAGTCAGATTTAAACTTCATCCAAATACCTGTGCACATAACGGTTTATGTCCAAGATATACAACTAAACATGTAAACTTGTTGCATGTGAACTGAAAGGTGGAATAAGTCACACCAAGCCTTGCTTCTTACACACTGCAGACCATGACTTTACTGGCAACCACATACTTTTAAAACCACATCCACAGAAAAAAATTTTGAAAGATAAGGAATCCAAGGACAGGGTGAGCAGCTTACCAGCAGAGTCGTATCCTCTGTACTCCAGTCGCTGAAGCCCTTTGATGAGGGTCTCCAGGATCTCCCGTCTTGTCCGGGGAACATGGTAGTTCAGGTAAGCAAAGATGCCTGCAAGATTAATTAGAAATTAAAACAAAGACTATATACATGCAATACTGCATTTCACTTTGTAACCACAACTATGAACTGAAACAGAGCTTGTGTAGGATTTCTATTAGCACAGCCCCAAAAGTGTTGTAAATAAACTCATTTTTATAAAACATTACAAGCCACGGGGAGAAAAAGCACCACACTTTTTTTTGCTACATTTCTCCGAAGCAGTATTATATATATTTTTAAAATGTACATATACGCAATTAAAATTGTAAGTAAAACAGAGAGAATGTAAAAGCAACTGCAGGGACGAGAGAAGGATCCATTAAGATGGGGGTTTTTGAAGGAAGGATGGGATATAAATAAAATAATAAATAAAATTTTAAAAACATTACAAAGTATAAAACATATTATAGAGTGCAATGAAGTGGCTCCACTCTGCAAACTCTAGAATGGAGTGCAAGGATGTAGGGTAAAGAATTTTGAGTTTGCAGAGTGGAACCCTGCATTGCAGCCTTCCTTCATAAAACAAACAAAACAAAACCCTTCTTAGATTTGGTGCTAGAAAATCTAGCAGGCTTCTTGTGAATTTTTAAAATTATCTCAGTAGCTCCAGATCACCTGATTTAGGCCTCATCTCTGCTACCATCTGCATGAGAAAAAATACGCCCCACATTCTGGAACTTTTACTTTTTAGACACTGTGGGATATATTCAGTGAGTCAACCCCAAGCAATAACAAATCCATGGATCCCACAATTCCTGGGAAGCCTCAGAAAATAGCACCTGGGAAGTCAATAATGTGCTCCTACCTCTCCCGCACAACAAATGAGTTGCCTTGTCACAATAATGACTTGCATGCTCAATAAGTATCGCATTTGAGATTTATAAGGATATCCCTTATAATCTCCATGCATGAACTCCCTCTGTGAAAGGGCACTGCTGTACTTACACTTTCTTAGAAAGTGGGCAAGGCACAAGAAACAGGGGAGAAAGTCGGGTGAGGAGCTTAAGTCATGATATTCCAGTTTATCAGGATTTCAGACAGGTTGCCAACTCCCAGTGGCTACAAGGAAGTGTTCAATTTCATTACAGCCAACAACGTTAGAAATTACGAACACTTCACTGCAGTAAAGCATTCCAACTCAAGAGAAGAGCTTTGGGGAACCCCCCCCCCCAATATAACTAAGAAAAAACAAAGAAGAGACTGATTAACTTTTGGAACTGGCACAGTTGATCTTGCTGAAAGTCTGTCTATCCCACCAGGTGCTCTTCTCCTTAGACATGCTCCAATATTGAAAGTCAGATGCAAGAAAAATGCATGAACTGGAGGGATGTAAGAAATGGGGAGAGACCTCGCTACTCCCGCATCCCTTTCTACATAACTGGACTGGAGGACATCTGGGTTTAAACAGAGAGCTCTGATGCGCTCACAACTAGACTGAGTCTCAAAATTCTCATTCTTGCCTAGGCTAATCCTTACAGCAGGGGTAGGCAAACAATACGGCCCAATCGCCTTCTCAATTCGGCCCGCGGAAGGTCCAAGAATCGGAGTGTTTTTACACGAGTGGAATGTGTGCTTTTATTTAAAATGCATCTCTGGGTTATTTGTGGGGCATAGGAATTCATTCATGATAGACAGATAGATAGATGATAGATGATAGATAGATAGATAGATAGATAGATAGATAGATAGATAGATAGTAGATAGATAGTCCGGCCCCCCCACAAGGTTTGAGGGACAGTGGACTGGCCCCCTGCTGAAAAAGTTTGCTGACCCCTGGACAAGACTGTCTGCTTTTAGCAGCAGTCAATCTTGCTTCAGGAAAAGGGCCCACTTTCTTGCTCAACACTTCACTGGCTCCCTGGCTCAGTCCAGCCATCATTCAAGGCTGCTTCAGTATTCATATTACTCGCATAAGTCAGAAGCATGTGAACAGGGAGCTTGTGGTGGGTCAGCAAGACCACGTTGGCAGACGCTGCTCATTTAGCTGTAGCCAAAGATCTGCCCCACATAGCAGCCTGTTACCATGGTGTGCTTTCAGTTCAAGAGACACCCTCATCCTCCTCTTCCTCTTCCTAGCAGCTTATGGTCCCTCATCTAGGGACAAATATTGACCTGTGATCCACCAGCAAGCATATCTTTGGCTCTGGTGAGAGCATGGAAACAGACACACACACACCCCACATTTGCACCATGCCTAAAGAAGTGCCAGCCTTATACCACAAGCCTTGGAGACACCCAAAAAGCTGTGGGATTTCTTAGTTAATATGGCAAGCCAACACTGGTTGACCCCAGGGGCTAAGAAGCGCATTCCACAGATGTATTGTTCAGGGCTAGGCGATATATTGATATATTGTTCAAAACCAGTTTGAAGCCCCTATCGTACTATTGGTTTCATAATTTTTGTCTGGATATCGCAAATCATTCTGATGCATGGCTTTTTTCATTTTGCCCAATCTCAAAAAAAAGAAAGACGCTTTCAAACTATTTTTAAGGAAATTCGCCAACATTTACACTTCCAACATGGGTTGCCATACGTCCAAAGTTTCCCTGACATTGCAGCGCTTTCTACTCAGACATTGTTTCCAATGACCAAACCCCAGCTATGTCTGTGAAACTTTGGACATATGGCAACCCCACCTTAGCCCTTGCTCCCTCCAAGTGTACAAGCACTACAGTAATTTTAAGGTGTGCTGCTAATCACATATTTTTACCAACTAATCATACACAGAAAACTCCCAAGACCACTTCCTCATTTGCATGAGTTGAAAAGAAGAAAGGAAGTAAAATGTTACAGTTAAATAAATTTACTCATTCAGCTCATAAATAAGATCATAGTCCATAGGAGGAAATGTTCTCTATGTAAATTCTGTGATGACAGGGTTGAAAATAAGTTCCCAAGAAGAACTGTTATTAGCTCATCTAGAGAGCCACCTAAAAGGGGCAGATGGAAAGAAGAATCACTAACTTTTGGCAGGTCAAAGCTCTCTACCTTATTGCTTGGAAGCAAATATAATTTGTCACCTAAAGTACAGTAATATATTACAAAATTACAAGAATCAGTGCCCAACCTCCTAGCAGCTATTTCACATAGCTGTCACATCCTATACAGTGGTACCTTGGGTTAAGTACTTAATTCGTTCCGGAGGTCCGTTCTTAACCTGAAACTGTTCTTAACCTGAAGCACCACTTTAGCTAATGGGGCCTCCTGCTGCTGCCGCACCGCCGGAGCACGATTTCTGTTCTCATCCTGAAGCAAAGTTCTCAACCCGAGGTAATATTTTTGGGTTAGTGGAGTCTGTAACCTGAAGTGTATGTAACCTGAAGCGTATGTAACCCGAGGTACCACTGTATTTCCAATATGTTTTCCTTTGTAAGTTTTCCAATAGGTCACTTCTGTAAGGCTAGATATCTGCGCTAATAATTACTACTGGCGGTGCAGGGGCTCCCAAAGTTTCAAACACTAGGAAAGCATAGACCAATGCAGTCAGCAGAATGCAAGGCTAGCACAAGGCTGTCCATGGGGGTCTCCAGACATGGCCCCACTCAGAGCTGCCTAAAGGGCAGTTTGCAACTCCAAAACGTGCCTGGGGGCAACTGTGATTCACCACAGATAAAACAGAAAATTGTATAGCTAAATTTCAGACCGTAGCCCCGTCAACACCAACTGGCCATGGTCTCTGCAGCATTGCTGGGAGGAGTCTCCCCTAACCTACCTGGGGAGATGGTGGGGATCAAACCAGGGACCTTTGGCATGGAAAGCAGAAGCTCTGCTCCTAAGCTTTCATCCTACCTTTTAAAGTAGTTTATTTCCTGCTGTTCCTCTTCTGAGAGAGCCCAGTTAGGATTCACAAATTCAGCTGTGTTCAGCCATGACTACTGCAAGTCACTACTTCAGAATTCAGATAAAAATAGGGGGGTTTAAGAAGGGTTGTGTTTGTGTAACCTTGAAGTCAAAAGAATTCTATAGGCCTCCTTAGCTTGATATCAGCAAGAAATTGGAAGCTACCCAGCAGAAGGAAGAGCAGGTGCTTGTTTCACTCCTGGTGGCAACACCTGGCTGTGAAACATGAGGGTTCAGCTGGTGGGTTGAGACCAGAAACTCGATTGCAGCCCAGCCTAAACCAGATTGGTTCAGGTGCCACACTTCCTTTTGTACTTGTTTAAGGCATGGGTTAAGTTTTCTGGAAGACGATAAGGAACACAGCAGAATGATAGAATGCAGGGGAAATTTAAAGGGGGGGGGTTGAGAGAAAGGAACAGAGAAAAGGTAAAGAATGACCACATGCATCAAAAATGTTTTAGCTGGCCCCATAGCTCATACTGGGGTTAAGAGGCACGGTAGAGAGAGATCCTTTGGATATGATAGTTGCTATGAGAGCACTTGCGCTGAAGGGCAGGATAAAAATTGCTCAATTAATGTCAACAGTAGAAATATTTATTTCACTGCAGATGTTAAACAGAGCACCAGTCTCTACACTTAGTCAAACCAAATGGTCAGAAATGAACACTGTGTGCTCTACTAGGGTGGACAATTTCATAGCAAGTCAGGTCCCAAATTTAGTTGTACACTGAAAACCAGAACAAACTACCTATTTACGAAGAGCCAACAATCTCACTCTATTTTGCTGAACAGGAAAAAACTGCTCTGTCAGTTTGGGCATTTCTTATTTACCTATAAATCAATGCTTGGAATCTGCTCTTAGTCCTGTAGTCAACCCCCCTCTTCCACCCCTGGCAATGTAACCCACTAAGCGATGAATAACGTATCAGATTTTGAAATTATTCCGGTTTGATGCTGCACCAGTTTAATTATTAAAAGAAAGTGATCTTGTAAGATTTGCTTCCATCCTTACTTCTGCAGCAAGTTTAAACTGGTTATGAGTTTCACATTCAACTATGAACAAGGTATATATCTGCTACACTGGTTTGTCTGGACATCTACATTCTACCTGGGCTGTTAACAATAGATGAATTATACTTATTCCATCAAAGAATAAGCAAGTGAGATACAGAAATGTCAGGGTAAAGATAAAACTGCAAGGCAATAAACCCTTCAATTTCAACCATGCAAGAGAAATAATCCCCTCAGAAATATGACCTGAAGAAAAGGCATTGGGCTTTGTCAGTCTCCATCACTCTAAAGGCACAAAATTCTGCTTTCTCATTTTGGAACAAGACAGTCAAGAGTCTATAACTGTATTCAGAAATATTTTAAAGGATATGTTTGTAGACAAAGAACAGATTATGCTATGCAATCTGAGAATCCCACACATTCCCAAGATTGAATTCACAGAAAGACTTGAACAGTGCTCACAGCAAACTATTTATAGCATAAATTGCCTATTCTATTCTTAGCACTGCCCCATTTTCCATTTTCTGAGGCAAATTTGCATAGCATTAAATGCACATGAGCAAACTGTGACTGCAGCTCTTCTTCACTTTGCTCTTCAGGAGAAATTTCTTGTGAACCTCTGTCCCACATCAAAAAACCCCCACACCAATACCTGAAGGTGACAGAGTACAATAGAAATCCTTAGCGTTAAGAAAGCCGAAAGAATAGTTGATATATGGGGAAGGGCTCAGTGGCAGAGCATGTTCCATCTCAAACACCTTCCGGGTGCAGCTGGAAAAGACTCCTGCTATAAACCCAGGCGAACCACTGCCAGTGTGGACAATTGGCTAGATGGGCCCAATGGCCTGGGATTCAATAAGCACATATAGACCTATGCTACGTCTGCACACCAAGAGAATGCAAATGATAATTCAGGGCTCAACCTGAAGGTCCTGGTTCACTAGGTGGCCTCAAGCAAGCCAATTTTGCTTTTCTTCAGCGCCTAGTCCTTTGGAATATGGGGAGAATCATATTGACCAATTTAACTTAGAAGGAATTTGTAAGGATGAGTGGGGTCATGTGTTTTAATTTAATTTATTTATTTCGTAAAATTTATATACTGTTCAAAGCAGTTGATAAATGTATGCATGTGAACACAAAAAGAGCTATACACACTACCAATATTATTAAAATAATAATGAGGCAGTCTTATGAAGTTCTCTGAAAAAGTTCGGCAGGTGAAGATCAGGGAGCCTCATCTGTAGTTGCACCCTTTATGAATTTAAGAATAGAAGGGGGGCCTGCTGGATCAAGCCAATGGCCCATCTAGTCCAGCATCCTGTTCTCACAGCGGCCAACCAGATGCCGGCGGGAAACCAGCAA
This sequence comes from Podarcis siculus, assembly GCA_034642415.1. Classification (NCBI taxonomy): domain Eukaryota; kingdom Metazoa; phylum Chordata; class Lepidosauria; order Squamata; family Lacertidae; genus Podarcis; species Podarcis siculus. The sequence goes on from JAXCMG010000067.1 coordinate 2,507,709, forward strand.
GCAGGAATGGAGCACCAGAGGCCTCTCCTCTCCTGTGGTTTCCAGCAACCAGTCTTCAAAAGCATTGCTGCCTCTGACCATGAAGGCAGAGGCTAGCCATCCTGGCTAGCAGCCATTGAGAGCCCTTTCCATCATGACTTTGTCCAATCCTCTTTCAAAGCCATCCAAGATGGTGGCCATCCCTGCGTCCTGTGGGAGTGAGTTCCATAGTTTAACTATGTGCCACACAGTGGAACATCATCACCAGAGATATGTGTCTAGCATCTCTTCTTTATACTTGTGTTATGTCATTTTTGCTGTGCTCTGAAGTGTTTCTTTTTCTTCTTTATTTCATGGTAGTCATATCACAATGTTTTTAAAAAGAAAAAAGCTGCAAAATATTTTTTTCATTTAATCTCTTATTAGCGATGATCTTATTAATGATGATGCCTCTGGAATTGATCCGAACACCCCTTGCCTTTTGCCTACATAAGAGGACTTTCTTTTCTTATTCCACGTCCCCACTACTTCTGTGCCACATTAGAAGCTGCTTTTGAAACTCAATAAGGTTAAACAGCACCTTTCAACACATCAAAAGGATGTGCTTGTAGGCAATGTGCAAACACAACGTCAAATGGGGATTAAATGAAATATTAAATCTTTCTGGAACCACCGTAAACAGTTCAGTGCACAAAACAAACACCACGTAAAGAGTAAGAACCTACATGCAAGCCAGAGAAATGGAAGCAGCCCTTCCACCTACCAACACCAGCACCGCTGGCAAACCCTAGCTTCAGTACAAGTTGCTAGAAAGGCAGACAGCCCTGAAGTTGGTGTGGAGTAGCTCCTGAACAGGCAAATCTGCTTTTCTACCTGTCTACCTGTCTGACACACACCTATGCTCTTCCTCTACTGCACGGATGGCTGCCACCTATTCCCACCCCTTGTTCCCCTTTATATTTCTAGGAGGTTAACATATTGCCATATTGTTGTATTTAGCCACCCTAAGCTTAACGGAAAACGAAGTTGAAAATATCTCCCTGCTGAATTCTGCCAATTCACCCCCTTCCTTATCATCAGCAATCTAAACCCGCTTTCCCAATATCACACACTCGTCTACTCTCATGCTAATTTCCCCACAAGCCTCACTTGCACCAGTCCCTCAAGACATTTGTCCCCTTCAACTTCGCACCCGCAGAAGATTTAGGCTGTAAGCTCCTTGGGGCAGAGACCTGTGTTTTGCTTATGCTACTGGTCTTCAAAGCACCACAGACCCTAATGCCACTATTACTACAGTACTGGATCACTACAGTGGTACCTCAGGTTAAGAACTTAATTAGTTCTGGAGGTCCGTACTTAACCAGAAATTGTTCTTAACCTGAAGCACCACTTTAGCTAATGGGGCCTCACAGTTGCCGCCACGCAATTTCTGTTCTCATCCTGAAGCAAAGTTCTTAACCCAAGGTACTATTTCTGGGTTAGCGGAGTCTGTAACCTGAAGCGTCTGTAACCTGAAGCGTCTGTAACCCGAGGTACCACTATTACTAAACCAGTTGTAGAGCTTTTCCCCCCTCTTCATTATTTCCCTGATTTTGCTTTATAATAAATAATAATAATAATAATAAATTTTATTTATACCCCACCCTCCCCAGCCAAGACCAGGCTCAGGGCAGCTAACACCAGGTATAAAAACAACTGATTAAAATACAACTTATTTAGGTTTCCTAATTGTTCCGCAATGTTCAAACATGAGGTCACCTGTAAACAAACCATCTCTCTCACCCACCTGATTTCCACCTGCACATTCACACTGTCCCCACTAACCCTCCTATTATCTCCCTTCCGAACCACCCTGAAGGCGAAGGCACTCTGCACATGCTCCAGAGAGCCAGCGTCGGACTTTTGACAGGGGAGGGGGAGGCCGGGCTAAGCCCCTGGGTCTTTCCCGAGGCCCTCTATCCAATGATGGCGGAAGAGTTGGAGGAGTAAAGCAACTGAGGCGGAGGAGGAAGCAGCAGCTCAGAATGGGGGCCGAGAAGAGAGGCAGGTGCTGCCCTGAGGGCCCGGCCTTGCCCCCCTTCCCTCCCCTCTTCAGGGGCGCTCTGCACATGGGCTGAGGAAAGGCTGCTGCATGCGGCCGTAGAGCACGAAGGGGCCCGAGGGTCATCTAGCCCAACCCGCTGCCGTTTGCCCTGAGGGAAGCGGGCAAAGCTTTCGAGAGCAGCCGCCTCGCCCTGGCTTTGGCCCCTCAGCATCGCCCACCTCGCCAGCCTCCATCCCTCCCTCCCCACCGGCCGCCTTCCTTCCTTCCTTCCTTCCCTCCTTCCTCACCGCACATGGTGGCGCCTGAGGAGACCGAGCAGGGCGGCTGTGAGGCTGGACAGGCGCTTCCTCGCTGACGGGCCGGCGGGGACTGGCGGCTGAGGAGGCGGCGGCGGCAACGGCGTCTCCTCCTCCTCCTCCTCCTCCCTCGGACAGAGGCGCGGCGGGCGAGGGGCGCAGGCTCCCTGCCTGGCCCGCGATTGGGCCCGGCTCGGCCTAGCGGGCCCGGCTCCGCCTCCGCCTCCGCCTCCGCCGCCTCACGAGGCCTCCGGGCGGCCGTGTCACTCGGGGCGACGTGGCAGCCGGATCAGCATCCGCCTCAGGTGGAGGAGCGGGAGGAGCCGGAGCCCCGCAGGCCGGAAGGGCCGCGCTCGGGCGGAGGCGGAGGGGAAGCAGGCGCCTCTCGGCGGGCGGGGGGCTCCAGGCCGGGGCCCGACGAGGCGCCCCCTGGGCGTTATTGCGATTCATAAGGTTAATGTTACCATTCTGGGTCCCCTGTTGGTGGTGGCTCATGGCCCGGGCAAAACAAGGCGCCCCTTGGGGGCTAATAAGGCGCACACGCCCTTAGATTCAGGTAGGGAGCCGTGTTGGTCTGACGCTGTAGAAATATATAAAAAAATTGTCCAGTAGCACCTTAGAGACCAACTAGGTTTGTTCTTGGTATATGCTTTCGTGTGCATGCACACTTCTTCAGATACTTAGTTGGTCTCTTAAGGTGCTACTGGACATTTTTTAATATACTGTGGTACCTCAGGTTACATACGCTTTAGGTTACATACACTTCAGGTTACAGACTCCGCTAACGCAGAAATAGTGCTTCAGGTTAAGAACTTTGCTTCAGGATGAGAACAGAAATCGTGCTTCGGCAGCGGGAGGCCCCATTAGCTAAAGTGGTGCTTCAGGTTAAGAACAGTTTCAGGTTAAGAACGGACATCCGGAACTACCTAATTAAGTACTTAACCCGAGGTACCACTGTATTTCGACACCCTTTCTCAACCTTGGGTCCCCAGATGTTGTTGAACTACAACTCCCATCACCCCTAGCTAGCAAGACCAGAGCTCAGGGATGATGGGAGTTGTAGTCCAACAACATCTGGGGTCCCACAGGTTGAGAACCGCTGCTTTGGGGGATTGCTGTTATTACCAGTCCGCTTTTTTGTGACTCTAGGCTGCAGCAAAATGAGGCGCCCCTTTGTGTGTGGTTGTCATTATCATCAGTCCGCTAGCTGGTGGCTCTAGGCTCGGGCAAAATGGGGCTCCCTTTTGGGGCTATTTATGTACAGTGGTACTTCTCATTACGTACTTAATACATTCCGGAGGTCCGTTCTTAACCTGAACCTGTTCTTAACCTGAAGCACCACTTTAGCTAATGGGGCCTCCTGCTGCTGCCGCGCCACCAGAGCCCGATTTCTGTTCTCATCCTGAAGCAAAGTTCTTAACCCGAGGTACTATTTCTGGGTTAGCTGAATCAGTAACCTGAAGTATATATAACCCAAGGTACCACTGTATTTAATACTCTTCACTTTTTGACTTTTCATTTCCTGCCCTTTGCCCTAAGATCCCAGGGTGGGATTAGAACACAATCTGAAATCAGTTTTAAAATAATTTGCCTTTCCTTCTTTGCCATAGCACCAGAGCATTGTGGGGCTTTTAAAAACAATGCTTCCGGCAAACTCCAGTTGCCCATTGGAGCTTCATGGAACCTCCATGTTCAGCAACCTGCTGCAGGGGACAAGCAGCAAGGAGTGGTGGTGGTCCAGTAGCCACCTTCATGCCCCCAACTGATTGCAAAGGGGTCTTGCTTGGCCTGTCCTGGCAGCCCCACCCGTTCTCCCGCTTAAAAGAGGCAGGTGGCAGAAAAGGCCCCCTGGACCCCTTCCATACTGGAGAATGGCCATCAGTCCCAAGAGACAATTCTAGGCCAGGCAGGCTAATGGCCAGAGGTTGTGTAAGGCAACTTCCTGTAGTGACTATGGGCCAATGTGGTGCAGTGGTTAGAGGGTCGAACCTGGAAATGGGTGAGACCACGGTTCAGATCCCTCCTCTGCCATCATGAAGCTCAGTGGGTACCTTTGCGTCACAGACGCGTGTCTCAGCCTAAACCATCTCAGAGAAAGGGGACAGCCATGTATGCCACCTTGATTCTCCATGGAGTAAAGGTGGGATGATTTAAATAAATAATGTGCAAGGTGACAGTGTACTAGGTGCTGGGGGCACACAGCAGGAGAGGGCAACCTTTTGCATGCCTAGTTTGTGAAGCTAGTCTACATTAGAAACAGATCTTCCCCAACGTTGCTTCACCTTTCTTCCCATGGAATGAGCCTCACCACGCTTGGTGGTGTTCTGGTTTGCCATTCATGCACATTAAGAGTCCCCCACTGTGGAAGCAACGTATTTCGATTTCAACAAGGCCTCCTTTGATATTTTTGTTCCAGCGTTGAGAGGGAGAAAAAAATTCTATCCAGTTTCTCGGTGCCATGCATAATTTTATAAATGTCTATATGTCATTTCTTACTCTTAAAAGAGGTACCTAAAACCGAAGGGAGCTGCTGCAGGCAAGATCCCTGCGCTACTACCTCAACTGATCACTTGCTGGCAGTTCCTGAGAATGGAAGTAGCCTTGACAAACTTGACACCCAGTTTAATTTAGAATTGACTTGTTTCAGACACCTGTTTTGCTGATCCACCAGGAAATGCTGAATAGAGTCTTCCAGGGCTGGGGGGGGGGGGAGTACTGGATTACTAATTCTCAAGTAACAAGCTATCCTTTTCATACCACTGTACTTGCCCTTTCAAATAAAAGGAAGGAACGCTGTTGTGAAGATTAGGTGTGCTGATTGCATCATGTTAGGTAATGTGATGTTTTCAGAGGCAGGGAAAAGTAAAACAGTAAATACAGAAGGGTTCTCTTCCAGGAACTTTGAATGAGTCAGAACTTATTAAGTGCGTCAAACATTAAAAAGTTCAAGATGGCCAGAACCGATAGTGGTCATATACTAGCAACTCATTCTTAGCCCAGGGCAAGGAAAAGACAGTGCCACAAGCGCTGCAGTGGCATCCTACGCAAGACAAGCAGGGCATGGGTTGCTTGTGGTTGCCCTCACACAGCATATTGCTTACTTGAGTATTAGGCAAAGCAATTTACCATTTGCCTTTATTGAAAAGGCATCCAGTTTCCTTGGGGAGTCCCAGCTCCTGTATAGTTCACACATTCTTCCCAGCACATTTTAAAATTCATTTACCCTATTGGCCTGAATAAAAGCCTCACTTTTTTTCCAAATTCCGACCAGGAAAAGTTAAAAGTGCAGCTTAAATTTGCAACCGTACAAAAACTGGCTTTTACAGTACCGCTGCTGAAGCAGACATACGGTAAAACAGAACGGGTGTGAGTGCCTGCAGAATTTTAAGGGAGCAGCTTATATTCTGGTATTGCCTTTTTTTCTCTCTCCCCCCCCCCCTTGCATTTTAAAGGTGTGACTTATATTTGGGTACAGCTTATATTCAGGCCAATATGGTAATGTGGGTTTGCTGGACCATAACACACTCTAATTTTGCTGTTGCAACTACTTTGATGTATTCAAGAAAGTACAGTAGCAAAATAGTTGGTTTTCTTATTTTCAAGGGTTAAGTTCAGTTTCTAATTTGTGACCAATAACAAGGAAACCGTTATCAGGATTCACCCAGTATTGTGCATTTAGTAGCAAAGATATATATGCAGTGTTGATAAGACAACAGACCCACGAAGAAGAATAAAAACATGGCTTACATAACAGGAAGGCCTCAAAATAATAAAGCAATAATTTATATCTGTATTTATCACTACATAATTCTTCCAACAGTATGGGCTGTAGGTCACCACAGAAGCTACCTAAATCCAACAGAGAGGGGAAATATTTTATAAATGTCACGTTCTATCCAAACAAAATCTATACATTTTCTTCTTTTTGTTTACAAGAATAGCAGCAAACGTACAGCCACACTTTCAATAATATTTTTCACTTGTTTTCTTAGAACCATGAAGCAGTGAAGGAAACAGTCCTGTGTCTGGGAAAAGTGGTGACAACAGCTGAACATTTTTCTATAGTGAGTGGCTATACAAATCAGCTTTGAAAATAATTTTAGCTTAAGAGTCCAAAGTTTTCCATGATTCAGGTTGACTTCACTTGTTCTTCTTCTTCGTTATCGACAACCTGAAAGATAACAGATTGCAATACTAAGGGATAGGCAGCTTTTAATTCAAAAAATAAAAACACGTGCACATACAGGTGTCAGAAATCAAAAGGTCCTCGAGATCCTTGTAGTTCACAATACAGATGAAACACAAGTATTGAATGTTATTTTGAAAAGCAGATTTATGCTTTTTAATATCACAAATGGCCACTTAGTATAAATTTATAATTACACCTACTGTAACTTTAAATTTACACTAGTAGAATAATCTCAAGAAAACCATGGCAATAACTTCCTTCTTTCTACATCCAACCCAGCGTTTCCAGCTCAAAATGAAGCAGCTCTTCCAAAGAACTATGACTTGCTAAGAGTGTGGATGAGATTGTCAGTAACATGAGGAAAGCCGTCTTCTTGACCAAAGAACACTGTTCCCACATAACTCTTGTAGCAACAGACTGGAGAAAGCAAAGTAAAGCCCATGCCGTCGCCATCTCTTTCTCAACACAACACAAATCAGTGCAGCCCTCCAGATGTTGCTGTAAGCCATCAGCCCCAAACAGCTTGGCCCATGGTCAGGGACGAAGGGAGCTGTAGTCCAGCATCTGAATCTAAATCAGCATCCCCACAGCTGATTTAGACACCGCCCCACTCATCCCCTCTGTATCCACAGATACGTTCTGTGATTTGTTGGTGGTTCACTGGGCCCCATGCCTTGGATCACTGTTTCTGTGATGCTGGCAAGCACAGCTCTACTGTTTTTACTGAAATATTGCACACCGGTTGGAAAAAAGGGGGAAAGACAGCCAGAGGGTGGGGATATGGAATAAAACATCCTGGTGGACAGCATGATTGGCTGGAACCCTGAAGAGAAACACTCCAGGTGGGGTAAGGGCACAAAAGAAAACTCAAACACGCTGATGCTGGTCTCACTTTTGCCCAGAGACATCCTGTTTCATAATCTGTTGTTACTTCTATAATGACCCTTCTATACCTATTTTTTTTGCACTTAACTCAAGTTATCAGATTTGAAGTGTCAACTTTCATTCGTAAAAACTTGCTTGTACAGAGACGCTTTGAGATGTGGAGAAGAAATTCGACGAACAAACCACCCCAATTTTTAACAGCCTTCAATTTGTGCCTACCTGTTCCACACCTTCTACTTCCGGAATATAGAACTGCAGCATGTTTTGTATCCCATTCTTCAGGGTGATAATAGAACTGGGGCAGCTTGTGCAAGAGCCTTGCAGTTTTAACTGCACAATCCCATCTTCAAAGCCCTTAAAGATGACATCCCCACCATCTTCCTGGACTGTTGGCCTGAGGAACATTGTCGATAAAATTTCAAAGTATTAGTGGAGTAAATCACTTAAAACCCCAAACATTTCTATACATTCAGAAGTAGTTCTCACCCCCACTTTTTTGGCCACCTCCTCTTTGTATCCCACCTCTATACCTTCTCTGTTGCACTAACGCTTATTCTCAGAACAGCCCAACTCTTGCATCAAAACACCTCCCTTCTCCTTCAAATCCACCATCAGCAAATTTTTCCTAGAACAGCTGATCCCAAGCTGAGTATCTTCTGTTTATTTTATGTGCATGCTCTCTGCCAGGGCAACCCCTACTTTACTGACAATAAGAGCTGATTACTGAAACTGGAATAAATTATACCGATCCAGTCATTTTGCATGCATTTGCCCTGTTTGCAACTTTTATCTTCTCTTTGCAATCTGGGTAGTGGTAATGAGAAGCTATGTAAAATGCTGAAGTCCTTGCTCCTGTCAATCCCACTTTTGGCTTCTGAAATGTCATCACAACAGACGAAATGTATTGTAGCTGGCAACTTAATGCAGCCAATTCAGGGGTTGGGTATTCATTCAAGAACAAGCTGCACCTACATTCCAATGAAACCAGCGTCTTCATTCTCCACTTATACTGCCCTTTCACTTCCCAACAGACATGCTGTTATTTTCCAAAGGAACAACGAAGGCTCTGTCTGTCAGACTGGCACTCACTAAAAGGCTGGAAGCGCTTCAGTGCAGATATTGACATAAGCACCAATATATAAATGTGCAACTGTAAAAAATTTCCCTGCTGTCCTCCTGGCTAACATCAAAGGGCAAGCGATTCTAACAGAAATATATATTCAGGGATCAGAGTGATAAAAGCTAAATATCCAAAGGACATGTCTATTTTAAATTCCTCATACCTCCCCTATTTTGAAGATGTTTACTCCAATCTCTTTCTGAAGTGAATTTTTAAGTCACGTGCCTCTTTCAAAGCATTGTAAAAGCTCTTGGGGAAAAGTGGGTTGGGAGCACAGCTGGTTGAAAGACTTGAGCCAGCAGCATCCCGCAAAGTGAACAAAATACTCTTTTCAGAGGCAACCTAGGAAGAAGCACCAGCATCTCTGCCAATCCATCAAACTGGCTATCAACAGAATTGCACATTCATTACTCTGCCACCTTCATAAAACACCATGTGTATAGGAAACACAGTTGTAGCTGTACCTTATTCTAGTATCCAGGAGCTCTTTTATCATTAATACAACTTCGTCGTCTTCTTCAGATGGAGCTTGTGTGGTTTATGCAAGACAAAAGGAATGAAGCATGCTTATCTTATGTGATAAATGTTTCCACAACATTCCTTGAAAATAATTCATTTACCGCCCGGAAAAGCTCTGCTGAATAGCTTCTTGGGGATGAAATGACCGCAGAAAAGTGAGCCTGCATCACCACTGTCCCTGCCACAAAAGAAGCACAACAGTGCGCTCTTACTTGTGTTTGGTAATAGCCACTCTGAGACTTCCAGCCCTTGTGTGGTAATAATAATAATAATAATATTTTTTATTTATACCCTGCCCTCCCCAGCCAGGGGCTCAGGGCGGCTAACAAGCAATAATAAAAACAAGTTGAATGAATACAACTTAAAAACAAAATTAAAATACAACATTAAAATATTGAAACATTAAAATATTAAAATGCAGCCTCATCGCAGGAGGAGAAAGGAAAAGAAAAAAGAAAAAGGGGGAGGGAATCAAATTGGCTCCAAGCCAAAGGCCAGGCGGAACAACTCTGTCTTACAGGCCCTGCAGAAAGAAATCAGATCCTGCAGGGCCCTGGTCTCATGAGGCAGAGCGTTCCACCAGGCCGGAGCCAGTGTTGAAAAAGCCCTGGCTCTGGTTGAAGCTAATCTAACTTCCTTAGGGCCCGGGACCACCAGGGTGTTGCTATTTATGGACCTTGAGGCTCTCCGTGGGGCAGACCGGGAGAGGCGGTCCCGTAGGTACGAGGGTCCTAGGCCGTGAAGGGCTTTAAAGGTCAAAACCAGCACCTTAAATCTGACCCTGTACTCCACCAGGAGCCAGTGCAGCTGGAAAAGCACTGGGTGAATATGCTCCCATGGCAGAGACCCTGTGAGGAGCCTCGCTGCAGCATTCTGCACCCGCTGGAGTTTCTGGGACAGATTCAAGGGCAGCCCCGCGTAGAGCGAATTACAGTAGTCAAGCCTGGAGGTGACTGTCGCATGGATCACTGTGGCCAGGTCGGGGCGAGAAAGGTAGCTGTTATTGTGCTTGCTTCATAGCCCACTTGTGTTATATCTTTGCAAGCACAAATATGTTCAAACTCCACACACCCATGGCCACATCTCGAACAAGATGGTCTCATTTATGCGTTGTCTGTAATTTTTATGGAAGGTAATACCATAAGTACAGAATCTTGTAAAAAATATATAAATCTCCCTAGCAGCAACATCTCTAAATGATCTCGTGCTATTACAACATGAATCATTCCATTGGCATGTTAATATTAAAAAATTCTCCATCATCTTGTGAGCACAGTCTCATGTTTTCATAAATTCAACTCTTATTTGCTTTCAAAAAGTCACATATTGCAATGACTGATCTACTGGCTTCTTTCTGATCTCCACACCCACACTGTTAATATTGGGATCCCTATTTGCTCTAATACCCAATAAGTTTTAATATTTCTACCACTGAGTTGTGGCAGAACAAGGCTGCTTGCTAATATCAGGTACTACCAAGCCACCATATTTAGGTCTTTCCTGGGGAGCTCTGAATGTAATTACCATAAATTATTTCATCAGGAGTTCACAATATCAAAATTCCCAAATATCAAATTCCACTGGATTTCCATGTTGTATGAATCTTGTTGGTAAACTATTATTAATTGTTCCACAGTAAATCCTAAAATTTAAGACCTTCTGTTTGATTTTATACCCCAATCCAATAATAAAGTCCTGTAAGTCCTCCCATATCAAAAGCTCCTCAGATACTGTATTGTAATAAGAAGGAAAGCCTAGAGCAAGCTGAACAGAGAGGTTGAAAAAACCCAAGAGTGTCCCTGTAAGCCCTGGCCTATCAGAGCAGCAAAAACCTTGTAAGCAGCATTTGCATTTGTCCAGGAACCGTTTCTCATGTTTACATTGCTTTGTTCCTTGTTGTTTGTCACCATGTGCTCCTTTGGGAGGAAGGGCAGGATATACATTTAATAATAGTAACGAACCAGCCTTTTCTATCTAACCAGTGAGCCACCTAGCCCAAGACTGCATCTCCAACAGTGGCCAGGCAAGCTCACAAGTAGAGGATGTAACCTGCCACTAACATCCAATACCCTCCTCCATCAATGTATTCAATATTAGCCATTTACCTGTGTCTGTACGAGGTGCCTCTTCAGTAATAACAGGTAAGCCAGAAGCATAGAAATCCATAATAGTTGCATAAATATCTGGTTTTATTAAGTTCCAATCCACGTCTTCATTTTCCTACAAAGATTTCAAGAATTAGGTTAGGTATACATGAACAGCTTTGCCGAATCAGACCAAAAACACTTTTTTAAAGCCTTGTGGGAAAATGTAGGTCCTTTGAATCTATGAATAGTGCACAGTGGCATGTCTTTTGTATCTTCTATTTTTGGAAAGTTTTAAGGAGAGCATGGTCTGCACAGTAAGTGATAACAGAAGTGTACTCCTCTTCTGGGATGTTTAGAACAGTGGTTCCCATTTAGCTAAGAACTGCGGACCCCCTGTTTTTCAAAAGCCAAGCCATGGACCCCCTACTTTTGAAAACGTTGATATCTCTGTGCTAGTTTTTGTTATGTGAATGGTGCCACCATACCTTCCAACATATCCTAGTGCAAAACCAGGATGCGTGTCTTCCAAGCCAAACAGGATGCCCCATACGGTTAAAAGGGATGTGCTATGGACTCCCTGGGTGGGTTACGCAGACCCCCTGGGATCTGCAGAAAACAACTGGGAATCACTGGTTTAGAATATTTATACAGAATGTGTGCAGATGAGGCTGACCAAGATGGTGGAGGGTCTGGAAGCCAAGTCGTATGAGGAACTGTTGAAGGAGCTGGGTATGTTTAGCCTGGAAAAGAGACTGAGAGGAGATATGATAGCCATCTTCAAATATCTGACGGGCTGCCACATGGAAGATGGAGCAAGCTTGTTTTCTCCTGCTCTAGAGGGTAAGACCTGAGCCAATGGATTCAAGTTACAAGAAAGGAGATTCTTACTAAACATCAGGAAGAACTTTCTGACGGCAAGAGCTGTTTGACAGTGGAACAGTCTCCCTCGGAAAGTGGTGGACTCTCCTGCCCTAGAGGTTTTAAAGCAGAGGTTGGATGGCCATCTGCCATCAATGCTTTAGTTGAGATTCCATTACATGGGGTTGGACAAGATTAACCACAGGGTCCCTTCCAACTCTACAATTCTTTGATTCTATTATCATTCCCTGTGCAGACACACACTACAATATTCTTTTAGGGTTACCGGTTACCTTTGTGACTGTGATGAAGTCTGTTCCAAAGAAAATGCTTTTAACTCCTTCAATCCTGAAGAGCTGCCTACCAAAACAAAAACAAGAAAAATAAAGATCTTCATTCAAAACTCCTGCTCACCGTGAGCTTCCAGGTTTCTTTGTATCAGTATACCCATGAATGTTTGTAGGCTGATGACTGCCTGGCTACTAAGGCTCCAATCCTAGAACACTTCCCTGAATCCAGAATAAAGGTAAAGGTACCCCTGACCATTAGGTCCAGTCGCGGACGACTCTGGGGTTGCGCGCTCATCTTGCTCTATAGGCCGGCATTTGTCTGCAGACAGCTTCCGGGTCATGTGGCCAGCATGACTAAGCCGCTTCTGGCGAACCAGAGCAGTACACGGAAACGTCGTTTACCTTCCCGCCAGAGCAGTACCTATTTATCTACTTGCACTTTGACATGCTTTCGAACTGCTAGGTGGGTAGGAGCTGGGACCGAACAACGGGAGCTCACCCCATCAAGGAGATTCGAACCACCGACCTTCTAATCGGCAAGCCCTAGGTTCTGTAGTTTAGACCACAGCGCCACCTGCGTCACATTGAATCCAGAATACTTGCATGTAAGCATGCATGAGAATGAGTTCATTGTATATATATATATAATAAGGGAAAACTACTCATGTAAAATATTAGAGAGACTGAATCAATAACCAACCAATTACTGACTCCTGATCCCAGACTTGCCTTTCCTTCAATTTCAGATAACGTCTCCAGAGAATTAACGTGCAAAGATTTAACTCTATTCTGCCTACAATAGCAAAACATCGGAGGACATTATCGGGGAACCTCATGTGAGAATGGACTACAATGATGTGGAGTTTGACTTTAAAGGAACATTTAACAAGTGAAATCCATGCTCATCTCAAAGGAACCACACCATATAAATGTTACGGTACTTGAGCAAGATTTAATGATTATGCTGCTATAAAGGAACATACATAGGTTCTGCCTGCCTGCCTGCCTGCCTGCCTCACACGGACACCTGTGGAAATGCACCCTGGACTGACTATAGACATTTCTTGACTTGATTTGACTAGGTTTGATTTGCACTAATCATGCCCCCCACTTTGTTTTTCTTCTGTCTTGTTGGCAGTCTTTATTTGGGGAGGGGTTAGGGTCCAATAACATTTCTTAAGCTGTTGAAATTGATTAATACCCATTACAACAACAGAACAGATTTTTTAAAGGGGTAAACTTCGTATAACCCCTCTGCTGCAAACTCTGTCCCAAGTCTGCTTTTAATCTCACAGGGTCCTGATTAGTGCTTGCAAGAACAGGGATAGGGGCAACCACAGTTGGGCAAGGGGGCATTTTAGAGGAAGACAGGGAGATGGTTAAACACTCCCTTCTCTGATGCAAAGCATCCACTTCCCAATAAAGCTTTGCACGGGATAATATGCTCCCAGGGCTTCGTTACAGCAGCTACGGTGCAATATGTAGTTTGCTCCTAAGTACCACTTAAAAGTACTTTGATCTGGACACATAACTAAGTTATTGTCATACAACCGACAACAAGGCAACAACAAACCTTGCTAAGGGTGAGCAATACGTGGAAGCTGGAGAAGTGAATTCCATAGTTCTAGATTCCAGAACTGGCTTTCCTGGGATAAATTTCAAGCTGTTTGGATTTGGAGTATCCTGTGTCTGAACAAACATAGACCTCGCTGGAATAAAAAAAAAAGAATAAAAAACTTTTAGGTTTGTAGTAATCTGATTTGCACCCAACCTTCATAAAACATAAACAAGAAGAGCTGGGCTGGATTTGACACAAGGCCCATCTAGTCCAGTATCCCGGCCCCCAGAAACTTCTTGGTGCCCACAAGCATGGCACAAACACAAAGACCTTCCCACGTCTTTGTCTCCAGCATCTGATTCTCAGAGGCATATTGTCCCTGAACATGGCAATTTTATTTAGATGGACTAAGTTTCTCAATCAGGCAATCTTGTCTCTCCCCACCCCTCCCTTCTGCTGCAGGAGCTCAAACAAGTAACGAAAATGAGCGTTGTGAAGAAAAAGAGAGCCGAGAATGGCCTTGCTCAATGAGGTGTTGGGGCCTTGCCTTTCTCAGTCCATCTTCTGCCCACTGGGCATTCACAACTCTCTCTACCTCTCTCTTAAGAGAGGCTCTTAAGAAAATTTTTATTTTCTTGGCTTACAGAAACTCAACAAAACTTGAGAATCCCAGACCCAAAGTTAGAAGCAAATACACACTTTATACATGGAAATAATTATGACAACTTTATGGAAATACTCTCACACACATACACTCAAGAAGAGATGTTGGACTGAACAGTATGCTTACTCAATATACTTTTTGTCATGATATAGCAATTTAAGAGGAGAATTATGAGTTTTTATCACTGCATTCCCCCACAGAATTGTGATCGCAAACTGCACAACAAGCCTAGCACTCACCTTTCATCTGTAGCACTGTGGGAGGAAGGAGCAGGTTCTGTTGGGAGGCAATGTGTAGGGGTTGTTTAGCAGTGACATTCACCCCTTTGAATCCCAAGTGGCAGAATCTTAAAGAAGAAGAAAAACAACCTTACCAAAAATGTCACAATTTCAGACTCCTTATAGTCCTGAGGCTCAATAAAGGCTTAACTAGTCCATCCTACAAAGTTAGACCCTTCCCTATTTTATGGCTCAAGTTAAGCAAAAATATTCCCTTGTGCCTTTCATGATCTCAGCTACTCTGGTTGACCAAACCTGAAGAAGAACACTGAAAACAGTCAATGGCTGAGTGAAGACTGAAAACACAGCTCCAACAACCAATCCACCAGAGTCCCCTAGCTCTGAAGATCTTCTCCTTTGTGGTTTGACAAGGGCAGAAGATATTGAGATGTTATACAGAAACAGCGTTTGTAAGTGTATGAGGTCAGCACCGTGCAGGAAAGGTAACTACTCCTCCAGATTACAGTTCCTGCTTTCAATCCAGGGCTTCATAAAGATGTCGCCATCTTTTTTTAACTATAAAGACAAAACAGGAAGCATGCAGGACGCCTCCAGAGCTTAAAAAGTGCAGGTTAGCAAAACAGGCAGTATTGTCATTTGCATGACAGTTTCGGGAAGCCAAAGTATCAGGACAGCTGTGATGGCCCAAAATTAAAAGAGGGTCTTTTTCGTTAAACCAATTTGCTTTCATGAAAAAACAGGTTTGGGTTTTTTTTTTAATGTGAAGTGCTAAGGACTGAAAAGCTTACTTATTCTTTCGTCAACAAATGGAACCAAATATTTAAGATATCTATTGGGGACACTTTCGCTCCTCAGGACAGGGAACTGCCTTTGTTGCTTATCAATCAGTTTACTACGGCCATCGACCAGCAGTAGTCCATGCTTTCTTGCTTATGATACTCTGCCCAAGCTGCTTCCTTTCAGACTCCCAACTCCCAGGCAGCACGGCTGTATGGTGCAGGGGCTGATGGGAGTTGTAGTCCAAAACATGCCATAATAAGCCATGGAACCATAAAAAACACCTGGTTAGGCGTTAAGAGCCACGAGGCTCTGTTATTCCTTTTTCCTCAGAGAGGAGACCATATGCCACTCTCACAGCAACCATGGCAGCCAGGGGTGATCTAGGGGTTAAGAGTGTCAGACCAGGGAGAGACCAGGGTTTGAATCCCAACCACCCAGCTAGGCTAGGAAGCTAACTGCGTGGCCTCAGGACAGTCGCTGTCTTCTCTCCAACCTCACCCCCCCCCCCGGCATTAATCCTCACAACAACCCTGCAAGGTCAGTGTGGCTGTTGAAAGCCGCCCAAGGTCACCCCACCCCAGGGCTTCTTGGCCCTGCCCGCTGTGGCTGGGGAAGGCGGCCAGGGTCAGATTTAGGTTTGATGAGGTCCTAAGCCAGGGGTCAGCAACCTTTTTCAGCCATGGGCCGGTCCACTATCCCTCAGACCTTGTGGTGGGCCGGAATATATTTTTTTTGGGGGGGGGAATGAACAAATTCCTATGCCCCACAAATAACCCAGTGACGCATTTTAAATAAAAGGACACATTCCACTCCTGCAAAAACACGCTGATTCTCGGACCGTCCCCTGGGGCCTTAGGTTGCCTACCCCTGTCCTAAGCTATTGAAGGTAATGGGGCCCTTTTTATGTCCAGCTGTCCTTTGTCAACAACAATTTGTCTCTGTTTTTTGTGATAAAAATATGCTACATGGTAATTTATGGACCTAATAGGTATCTAAAGCCATTTGTACATAACAAAATACGTATTTTATCGAAGTAACTGTTGAACTTATATTTTGGAAATGTACATCCAGTTGTTGTTTTCCCTTTAATTTTTGGGGGGGGCCCAAGAGAGGGGCCCCCTAAGCTATAGCTTGTTTAGCTCATACGTAAATCTGGCCCTGAGTCCGGGCAACCCCGCAGAGACACCGAGGGGATCAGGCCGCACAGAATCCCACCGCCCTTTTCTTGCCTCCGGAGCCCGCCTCCCCTCACAAGCGGCCCTTCGCCTCTCACAACAACCCCGCGAGGTAGGACAGGCCGTCCCGTTTAAAAGCCTCCCCCCTTTTTAAAAACATATATTCTGAGAACTGTGAGGGGGAAGGTGTGCCGTTCCCTCCCCAGGCCGGGGGAAAGAAGCCACGACGGGGGGGGGGGCGTCACGGACGCAGTCACCTACCGGCTGCCCAGCGCCGCCGCCAACCGCCCCGCGGCCGCCATCTTGCTCCCTCTCCCTCTCGGAGGGGCGGCAGCCGAAGGACCCCTCGCGAGGGGCTGCCTGCGCAGGCGCCTGATTCGCCGGCTGGAGTCGGGCGGCCCCTGCTGGCCGGAGGGGGGAACTGCAGACCGAAGCGAAGGAAACGCGAGGGAGGGAGGGGCGTCTCCGCGTCAGATGTCCCGAGGCCCCGCCCACTCCTCCTCTTCACTCTCTGCAGAGCAGTGATTTATTATATTAACAATTTAATTCAAGTACTGTTGTTGCTACTTTATTATAATTTTGTTTAGGTTTAGGTTTAATTAGGCCGTAAGCTACCGAAGGTAATGGGGCCCTTGATATGTCCAGCTGTCTTTTGTCAACAACAAATTGTCGCTTTTTTGTGTTGAATATATGCTATATGGTAATTTATGGACCTAATATGTATCTAAAGCCATTTGGGACGCGGCCATAAGGGACGCGGGTGGCGCTGTGGGTTAAACCACAGAGCCTAGGACTTGCCGATCAGAAGGTTGGCGGTTCGAATCCCTTTGATGGGGTGAGCTCCCGTTGTTCGGTCCCAGCTCCTGCCAACCTAGCAGTTCAAAAGCACGTCAAAGTGCAAGTAGATAAATAGGTACCGCTCTGGCGGGAAGGTAAATGGCATTTCCGTGCGCTGCTCTGGTTCGCCAGAAGCGGCTTAGTCACGCTGGCCACATGACCCGGAAGCTGTACGCCGACTCCCTCGGCCAATAAAGCAAGATGAGTGCTGCAACCCCAGAGTCGGCCACGACTGGACCTAATGGTCAGCGGTCCCTTTACCTTTACTTTTTATATGCTATATGGTAATTTATGGACCTAATAGGTATCTAAAGCCATTTGCACATAACAAATAGGAGCCTACACAATGCAAAACACTGTTGCTTTTTTACTTTATTTGTTTTACTTTGTTTTTTATCTTATATTTTGGAGATGTACATCGTTGTTTTTCCCCTTTAATTTTTTGGGGGGCCCCCAAGAGAGCGGGACCCTAAGCTATAGCTTGTTTAGCTTATACTGTACATAAATCCAGCACTGATTGAGGGAATTGGATTATGTGTAGCCTGGGGGAGACCGAGAGGTGATATCCGAAAGGGTCAATGAATTCAAATGACAAGATTCTGATTAAACATTGGGAATAACTTTTTGATGGCAAAAGCTGTTTGGCAGTAGAATGGACTTCCTTGGAGGGTGGTGCACTCTCCTTCCTTGGGAGTTTTTAAACAGAGACTGGATGGCCACCTGCCAGGGATGCTTTAGCTGTGATTCCTTCATGGCAGGGGGCTGGGCTCCCCAGGAGCCCTTCCAACTCTACAGTTCTGTGTTTCTCAGAAGCCTGCACACCAATGTAGCATGTAGCTTAATCCTAGATAAAGGTGCAGAAGCTTATGGCCAGGGCCATCTTTAGCAGATGTGGTGCCGGGGTGCAAATATCCACTCAAGAGCCCCCCAAATTACCACGGATAGTGAGGGGGGGAGCTGCGCACTGCCAGCCATATAGTTAGCGGGGCGCAGCTTCCATCCTAAGCTTCTGCAGGGATCGCTCTCCTCCCGCGGAGGCTTGGGGGGCAAGCTGCATGCCCAACAGCCATATGGTTGACGGGGGGGGGCAGCTGGTGGGTGTGCAGGGAAAGGGGAGGCCGTCAGCAAAGCCGCAAAGCTCCCCCACTCGCTGGGGCGCCCCTAAGAGGTTGGCACCCTGGCTCAACGAACCACTAAGCCGTATGGGAAAGATGGCTCTGGTTATGTCCTAAGCCCAGGAGGCGAGACCTTATGCCACAGCCCAGTCTCTTTGTAACTAGAATGCCGCTGTGACTGCTCTCATAGCCCCACAAGGAAACATAATGTCTCTGATGTAGTCTGTGGGACACAGCACTCATAGGCAGGCTTGATGCACATTGAGGGGCTCGAGGGTGACAAGAGGACTTGAAGAAGTAGCAACACAAGCTTCTGCTGTGAGATTCAAGTCCACAACCCTACTTTCCTGGACTGTGGGCAGCATCAGCAGAAGGATAGAGGAGCTGGAACGGTTTGCTTCATGTATTTGTTGTTGTCCTGTTTGTCAAACTTGCAATGTCTGTGTATAACTCTGGTGGTGCCTGAGATGCCTTTACTTGGTCAGAACAGCCGCCGCTGCTGAACCACCCACAAAAGTGGAGCCTTTACATTTCACATACTTATATACAGTGGTACCTCGGGTTGCAGACGCCTCAGGTTACAGACTTCGCTAACCCAGAAATAATACCTCAGGTTAAGAACAGGTTGAGAACAGAAATCGAGCCGCCGCAGCGCAGCAGGAGGCCCCATTAGCTACAGTGGTACCTCAGGTGAAGAACAGTTTCAGGTTAAATGCGATGAATTTGTTAAAGATATGTGGAAGTCAGAAAGAGGGAGGGAAGGAGGTCGATGCTCTTTTTGACCAATACTTTAAGTTATGGATTTGTGTAGTGAAAATGAAATGAAATATGGAAAACTCAATAAAAAATATATTAAAAAAAAGAACAGTTTCAGGTTAAGAATGGACCTCCAGAACGAATTAAGTTCTTAACCCGAGGTACCACTGTAAAGGCTTTTCCTTGCCTTAGCTTTACACGTGCGTAGAAACTGTCACGTTCTCGGAAGGAAGCAGGCCTGCATTATCAGAGCTGTATACCTGGTTCAGTGAGAGTGCCTCCTCCTAACAGCCTAGCTCAAGGCTGGGTTTTTCCTGCACAAACATTAAGACAGATTAAGACAGCCTGAGGGCTTTCACACTCAAAGTTTTATACCTTTTCACATGCAGGCTATAGATCAGGCATAGGCAAACTCGGCCCTCCAGATGTTTTTGAGACTACAATTCCCATCATCCCTGACCACTGGTCCTGTCAGCTAGGGATGATGGGAGTTGTAGTCCCAAAACATATGGAGGGCCGAGCTTGCCTATGCCTGCTATAGATATCAGGCTGGCCCAACTTTTCAGACCATGTGGACAGCAAGAGTACGTTGAAATGGAACTCATGGGCCGCACACTGCCTTGTTATGTGTGGGGAGGAGGGTGGAGCAGCCATTATTTGACACACACCCCCAATCTGCCCTCATGCTCCCTTCCCAAAGCTGGCTAAGTGAAGCTCTAGGCTTTGAGATGTGAGGATCTGGCAGGGTCCTAGAGTCCTCCTACCTCGTTCTCAAAGATGGGAAAGTGCTAGGAAGGAGGTGGGAGGACTCTATAACTCTCTCAGAGCCTCATGCCTCCTTCCCAAAGCCCAGCACCTTGCTTAGCCAACTTTGGGAAGGCAGCTCAAGGGCTGCAGAAGGTAGGCATGGCATCAAAGGCTGCCAATCACCCTGCTATAGATCAAAGCACATGCAATTTCCTCTGCAACAGCATTGGGTGAAAACGCAGCTGAGCTGTGACACCCTTAGTGGTGCTGAAAGCCTGTACAGTAGAATCCACACCCCTAACTACTGGGTGGTACTTTCATCAGAGAAATGTTGGAGGGTATAATCCCCGCCACCCCACAGTTGCTGGCTGAGGAGGCTTCACTGCTGCTGCAGCTTCCTTCCTGGGCAAGCCACCTGTGAGACTCTCCTAAATCGTGTGAGGCACAAGATGGTTCGATGAAGTTGCGTACACTACAACCTGTGCACATCTAATGAAGATGAACGTTGGAAGATTCAGGATCAATAAAAAAAGTTATTCTTCACACAACTCATAGTTAAAACTATGGCACTCGCTCCCATAGGGGGCAGTGATGGCCTCAAACCTGGGTGGCTTTAAAACATGGGTAGGCAACCTAAGGCCCGGGGGCCAGATCCGGCCCAATCGCCTTCTCAATCTGGCCCGCGGACAGTCAGCGTGTTTTTACATGAGTAGAATGTGCCCTTTTATTTGAAATGCATCTCTGGGTTATTTGAGGGGCCTGCCTGGTGTTTTTAAAAGAGTAGAATGTGTGTTTTTATTTAAAATGCATCTCTGGGTTATTTGTGAGGCATAGGAATTCGTTCATTCCCCCCCCAAAAAAATATAGTCCGGCCCCCCACAAATATGAGGGACTGTGGACAGGCCCTCTGCTAAAAAAGTTTGCTGACCCCTGGCTTAGGGCATGGGTAGGCAAACTAAGGGCCGGGGGGGGCAGATCTGGCCCAATCACCTTCTAAATCCTGCCCACAGACGGTCCTGGAATCAGTGTGTTTTTACATGAGTAGAATGTGCCCTTTTATTTAAAATTCATCTCTGTATACCCCATATTTGTGGGGCATAGGCATTCGTTCATATTTTTTTTCCAAAATATAGTCCAGCCCCCCACAAGGTCTGAGGTACAGTGGACCGGCCCCCTGCTGAAAACGTTTGCTGACCCCTGCTTCAAAAGGATTAGTCAAATTCATGGGACATGATGGCTATGCTCTGCCTCCCCAGTTGAACATAGCCAAGGCCAGCTCACCCATGACGAAACGTGAGGTGACTGCCTCAGGTAGCAGGATCCACCAGGCAGCAGATCACAATCTTTCTCCTACCCCACCAAAGCTCTGTTCCTGGTGTAGATTTTCCCTTGTGGGGAGGAAGGGACTGTTTTGGACTCTGCTTCAGGTGCCAAAATGTCTGGATAGCTATGCTTCTCAATACCAGTTGCTGGAAACCGCAGGAGGGGAGACGGCTCTTGTGCTTGGGTCCTGCTTAAGGGATGCTGGATAGAAGGCTTTTCTGGTGTTCTTACACCCAATGAGCTTTGACCACATGGTACCATCACTAAGAGCAAGTGAAGGCAACTGAGAGTGAGTGAAAGTGAGGAGAACGTAAACTTGCTGGCAAATTATTTTTTAAGGTGCACTGAAACCTAGTTGGGGAGAGATGAAATTTCAGCCCGGCTGAAAACATTTGTGAGGAAATGGTGGATAGTTTTCAAGTTAGCTCTTGGTTTCGTCCCCCTTGGCATTTGCAGAAAATCAACAAGTTTATATGGACACATCCTTTGCATTTAAGCTTTCGGAAAGACTCTTATGAGCAAGAAGAAGCACACAGCGAAATGAGGATGTTTGAATCAGATAGTTTTTAATAAAGCATACAAGTTCCCAGCGCTAACATTTCTTCATAAAAGACTTAATGCAACCAGAGTGGGAAAATATATATATATACTCCAGCCTCCAAACAGTTTATCATATCAGAGAGGTATATCCAACACTGTTGAGTTCTGACTGTATCAAGAGGAGCATGGAGTCAAAGCCTTGGTCTCATGACTCATAACTGCACACAGAGACAATTCCAGATTAGCAGCAGCAGAAGAGTGCGACCCTCTCAAAGGACCTCCTCAAGCTGCCAGGACAGTAAAGACAATTAGAGCTGCCTTTTAGAATGAGTCACAATTCTCTTTTATTATCTGCATACGGATTTCCCTCTTCTCATTTGCAGTTTCACCTCTGGGGCCAGGTGTTTCGATCCAATTGCCACTGGGCCTTCCTTTACAAGAAATAATCCCTTTTTTAAAAAATGAAAGAAAGAAATAGCTACTGGGAGACTGGCTCTCTGTTATCACAGCTGGCTAGTGTTACAAAGGTAAAAATGTTCCCAGTGTACACACAGAGACAGGAAAGAACAAAACAGCCACCATTCCAAGCGGCTGCAGTTGTTGTAGCGTCATGACAGGCCAAGTCCAGGTGCAGGGATGGCTCCAACAGCAGAGACACATAAGGTACCCTTGTGTCAAAAACACTTATGGAAGGAAATGTCACTACACCCAAGACACATCTAAAAACCAGCAAACATAAGAAAGAAGGAAGGCGGGGAAACCTTTCCAGCATGAGAGTTCTTTGGTGGGAGCTGAATCCGTGGAAATCTGTGTGTTCCTTCAGTGTGGTTGATCTCATAGCCCTGTGGCTTTAACGCTGATCCCAAACATGAGGCAGCGACCCACAGGCCCAACTGTGATGGGGGGGTGGGCAGGGATGGTGGTGGAGCACAGGTGGGAAAGGGAGAAGGGAACCTCAGGAGGAAAACCAGTGTTCTTGGGAGCTAGCCTCTCCCTTTTCTGCCTCAGCCAGCCAACATGAACCCAGTTTAAACTGGGAGCAGTTCCACAAAGGAGAGAAGACAGACAACCAGATCTCTCTCTCGGATTGAAAGCCATAATCTTTTAGCGATAAACTGTACTGGGCTGAAATCCTTCTGGCACCTGAGACATAAAATCCCAAGGGGATCCTGTCCAACCCCAGAATGGAACAGGAAAATTAAACTTTCTGCTCTTCAATAGGGCCCACCCATCTCACAGACAAAGCTGCCACAGTACCAGAAAGCAGTTCCCAACTCAAAGCTTAACCAGAGAAGCAAGACCTACACAGCGAGTAACATTGTGCAGAACTGGAAGGGCAACACTAGGGAGGTTTTAATGAGGTGACTATCTGAACCACCTGAAAGGTGCTCGGATGATTTGCATAACGGAAAAGTGGAGCTCAATGGCTCCACATCCGCTGACCAAGACCCATGGAACACATTCCTAGCTGCACTGATTTGACTGGAAGTTGCAACTCCTACGTAAGCCCTGCTGGAATCAAGTGACATGGCATCACATCTAAGCAGACGATCGCCCAGATGCAATTTCTGCAGTGTTGCAGAAGAACACTGGCTTCATGACAGTGTCATTAAGCTCCACTCAGATTACTACTGAACAATTTATTAAGATTGTCTAAATCTACTAAGCAACCTTATAAAACAGAGAGGGAAAACCATCCAGGCTTTTGCTATGCCAGGGCTGTAGGGCAAACTTTCAGCTGAAGGTCTCTCTTTGTGTGATGCGCAACACTTGGTGAGCCAGGAAGATGCGCCCTACCTCACGAGAACAGGTGGGGCCAGGAATCCCTATCCAGCCCCTTCGTGCAAGTCACAGTCTCGTAGCTCTGCTTTCTCCAACCTGGTGCCCTCCAGATGTTTTGCACCACAACTCCCATCAGTCCCAGCTAGCATGACCATATGATGCCGGGGGGGTTGGGGGGGGGGGGTTGTAATCCAAAGAGCGGGGGGGGGGGGGTGGAGAAATGAGGGTGGGAAGGAAACCCACATGGTCAGCAGGAACGTGACCCCAACATTTCAAGTTGACTCACCTAGGAATGTGAGCACATATGAGGGGGAAGCTAGTTTTAAGATGGCTAAGTGCCCCTTACTTTCCAGAGAATGAGGTGCATTCTCACATAAGTGAGGAGAAGAGAGGAACTACTCCATCCATGGAGCTTCTTATGAGGGCTAGAGCCTAACTGTGCTTTGGTCTTTGGCCGTGACTTACAACTCTGCTGAAGTACCGTCTTGTTCAACAAGGATAGGGAAACAACTAAGCAAAATGCATTCCTTCAAAAACTATTTGTGGAGTGACGTAGGGTTTTCGTAACAGTTTAAAAGCACCCGACTAATACTGGTGGCAGTTTCGTGACTGACTGTAACAAGGGCCATGACTTCCTTCAGGAGGAGCAGAATTAGAACTGGAAATACTATTTGTCATTGGTCAAATGCCACTGACTTCAACAGCAATCTAATTAGCTCCAGCTTCTGTTTATTCCTACTGAATATGCAGCCCCCTGAATCAAGGAGAGTTCAAAGCTGAGATGCCGGATGCTGTCAACAGAGTACAGGCTACACTCTATCTTGGAATTTCACACTGGAATCTATAACACTGCAAGGATGAAATCTTCTGCATTTCTTAATTTTCTCATTCTAGCACCTAAGTTCTCTTCTCCAATACACACACACAAAAATAAGTTAAACTTCCAATGTATGGGTTAGCGAACACTTCACAGAGAAAGAGAGCATGGCTTCCTAAAGGTGTCTTCTTGATTTGATTTATATATTTTTAAAAAACCTGCGAAGACACAGCAGATAAGCAATCATCTAGGTTTGTTTGTTTGTTTGTTTGTTTGTTTGCTTGCTTAAAAAGGCAAGCTCAAAATGATGTTTGCTCGGTCGCCTGTGTTTTGAACAATGGAGGCACAAAAGTCTGCGTGAGCACATTTTCCAAGAATTATTTCCCCCACCTCACCGCAGGGCATTAAGCAGCATCAAATTCCTCTTTGCTTCTCCCTGCAAGCCATTCTCAATTGCACAAGTACTACAGCAAAAGATGTCAAAAATCAATCAGACAAAAAGAAACACAGGCACACCAGCATCTGCTTAAAGAGTAGAGGTAGGTGCAGCATGAAGATTGAAGTGTCAGCAAGGACTCACAGCAAGCGCAGTGCTTGAGTTCACAAGAAGAGTATCCAGAGTCCAAGCTTTTTGGTAAACTGAGTCCTGGCTCTACAGCAAAACGGATGGGCCATGAAAACTTGCAGGAAGGGCTTTTTGCACATTGACAGAGGTGCATCCAAACTAGCCTAAAGATGCTGGGATAGTCCAAGTGAATGTATTCAAGATGCAGGGCCACAACAGGAGCACGCTGCTCTTGTGAAGCGCTGAGCAAGCATGTGATTCCCTTGGGGCAGATCTTCTGCTTTAACAGTCTACATCGCTTCTTCTGCCAGTCGGTTGGACTCTTGACTGAAATCAGACTGGAACGTCCTCAAAGGTGCAAGGACTCCCAGCTGGCAGTAAGGAGCAAGGAAACAGATTCACAAGTTGCATGTCAAAAAACAGTTAAGGCCTTCACATCTGTCTCCTAAACTTTTAAAAAGCCTGCCTCAAGCCACCACCCTACCAAATGTCCCCATTTGGAGTAACAAAGTGCTATAGAATTCATTTGAAAGTACCAAAAGAATAGGAAAGATCTTGAGTCATTAAGGACCCTTTTGGAGTCTGAGGACGTTCAAGCAGGTCCTTAACCATAAAATACAGTCCCATCAAGAGCAGCTAAGGTTCCCCACCCCACCCCTCCTAACCAAACAGTTAACACATAAGCAAAGGATAAAATCTTTGGAGTGGGGGAGACCAGCCAGCTAGCCATGCTCATGATTCATAGCTGGGATTTGTCCAATATATTTAGGTGCCTGAGACAGGAAATTCAAAGGCCACCCTCTTCTCCAACAAAGCACCATCTGCCGGAAAGCTCTCCTGTGCCAGCCCCATTCAAAGCGATGGAAGCTGTACAAGAAGGTCCCCATGCATTTCAATGGAAAGGTTGCCATGAAGAACTGCCCGGTGAATTGTGTCCCCTGGGCCAGATCCATCTTTCATGCTGGACCCTTAAAACCACCTCCAAATTGTCATCACTTGACTTTAGGGCAGGGCTGCCTCTGACAACTGGCAGACAAGGCCCTTTCAGGCAGGGGGCACTTAAAGATTCCTTGGTAAGAATGTGAGGTAAAAGAGGTGGCAGGATATTTCTGAACGTCTGGGTCTGGCCACAGGGCGTGAGGAGACCTTTCCATAAAAGGCACAATTCAACAAAATTGACTACCGTTAAGTCAACTTGCCATTACATTTCAATAGTTCACAAGGATTTCTCTCACAAGTGATGCATCAGCTTCTTGGATTGTCTGTTAAAAACCACAAGATTGTCCTTCATAAAACAGCAGGTAGTGAAGACTCGCAAAAGTTACCATTCAGTCGTTGGACCTTGATGTAGAATCAGATTTTAAGCCATCAAGAACTGTCACAGCGTCACTGAGGTCAGCAGAATTAACATTAACACTTTCCACACCACTCTACGGCCATCTTTTGTCACAACATCCCTTCTTTATTTTCAAACCTGCTGGAGATTCAAAGCATTGCGCCCCGCCCCCCCAAGATACAGAAAACAAAGTAAGGGATGTTTGAGCGCTGTCAGCTCCAGATGCGCCAGCAAAGTAACTGCACTAGAAGTTCTTGTTGATTAGCTCATGTGTATTTAGAACCCAACCCATCAATGCGCTGGAGTCTTGCTCACTCATTGTCATTCCTGCCCCCAGTTTACAGAAAGCGCATGGGAGGTGGCTGCCCCGCCCTCATTGTCAGCAAACCCATGGGGCCCATCCGCAACGTGGGTGCACAATTGGTGCAACCTCTGAAAAGGGAGCGCATGCTGTATGCTGCATGTGGAAGTGCTGAGGGCCAGACTAGGGAGCTGCTTTCCTCTCTATGCGCAGAAGAGGAGCTCGGGGGATGCTCCTCAGGGGTGGCATCTGGGTTTAGATCTGTTTCACTGACAGAAAACTGGCTTTGCAAACCAGGCATGGCAGGTGGGAAAGTCAAGCCCTCCCTTTGGGAACATGCAAAAGCCAACTCCGTTTCCCACGCTTTCTGCATTTCACTTACCATTTCCACAGAGGGTATAACTTGGTCCGCAACAGTCAGAATGGAGTCACTGTCACTTAGAACCAATGGGATTTAAGACACCCAGACATTAATTGCCTTTTGTGGGGAGGGCTTAAACACGCATTGCAGAACAAGACTTCTGACAGTTACGGGTTTTAAGGGAAGATTCATTAGTAGCAACTAAAATAAAAGTGTGCTTCTCCTTCTCTCTTGCTTAGAAAAATTAAATAATGTCCCACCCGGCTAGCATTTCTGAAACTTTCCTGGTGTGCTGTTGATATGTTCCGTAATCCTTAGTGGGTGCTACTATCAAGAGGTAATCAGTTCTGTCCCATATGTTCCCTGGCTTAAATAATTACCCAAAACCAAACAAAAACAAAAGACCCACTGGGAGGAAACTTGGAGTGTGGGGAGGAAAAGAGCATCTAAAAAGCAAGTGATAAACCTTACAGCCTGGAAGTCATTCACAGCCTGAAACCAGCTTCATATGATTCAGGTGAGTATCACAGCAACTGTAGTTTCGACATTCTAGGTACGTACGGAGTGAATTTTGCCCAAAGGGCTTGTAGGCTCTTGATAACGCATTCAAAGCCTTGCCTCCTCCTTCTGTCACAATGGAAACCATTTAGGGTTTCTGCTTTCCCAGTTTAGAAGGAAAGGGGGCTGACGAGAATGGGTCAGAGCTGGGCAGCTCTTTAGTCCTGGAAGAAAGAGAGGCGATAGAAACGGACCCCGCTATGGCTTGCTTGTTGGTCTGAGACACCACTTTGTAAGCTGCGATGGGCTGGGCGCCGACGCCCTGGTCCCCTTCTGGGCTGTAGTGACGGGAATACTTTGCCAATGACTGTGGACGGAAAGGCTGGTTGGCCTTCAAGCCCAAGAGGACGTCTTGGGGGAGTGTGTGCGCTTGGAGCGTGTCGTTGGGGATGCTGCCCAGCTCTTGAGATGCATCTTTGGGAGGATCGGGGCCTTCGCTTGCTCTGGCAGAATGAGGGAGAGCACCGGATGGCTGGGGCAGCGAGGCCACAGAATACTGACCTTGCGAGAGAGGAGAGCCATGCAGCCCTGTTTCTAGGTTCTGGAAGGCAGGATTAAAGGTGTACTGGGGAGCTCCAGCGGAGCCCAAGAACCCCGGTGGGACAGGAGATTCCTTTGCCCCGCTGTGCGGCATAAACTCTTCCTGGCTCTTCTTTTTCGTGAAGGGAGCCCGGAGGAAGACGTCGCCCTCGTCCTGCTGCTTCGCCAGCCCGTGGCCCTTGGAGACGAAGGGTGCTTTGGCGAAGATGTCCAGGTCGTCGTGAAGAGTCATGGAGCTTCGGAATGGAGCTGTGGCAAAGACATCTCTCTCGTCTGAAGCTGCTCCGGGGAGTTGTTGGAAAGCATCCAGCTGCACCCCCATGCTCTGGGGAACTTGCAGATTAAGGTCTTCTTGGGGAATGCTACCCCTTTCCAGATGCTGAGGATTCAGTTTATAAGCTTCCTCTTCGTCTTCGGAATCCATCAGCAGAGGTCTGGATCCACTGCAGTCCAAGATGTCCCCCTCGTGGTCCGTCCCTTCCCCTTCACTGCTGTGGAAAGAGCTGTTGCTGGAAGGACCATCCCTCGACAAGTACTCTGATTCTTCTCCGTGTTCCGCGCTCCGTGATCTTCCATCCAGCATCTCAGGCTGCCGTTTCTTCCCTGGGAAGCAGCCAACAGCAGACACTCCAGGACCGTGCTCAGTGCTGACCACAAAATAGATGGCTGGCTCCCCCTGCAGACCTACAACGCATAAAACAAGAGTGTTAACCTGCCGATCTTAGGATTCTCTTGGCAGAACTAAGGCACAGATGTGTTATGATGTTGATCCAAAATCAGCAGCACAAATGTGGGGGGTGGGGAATGGAGGGAGGGAGAAATACATTTGAAATAATAAATAAATATATGCAAAGATGAAGCCGGGTAAATTACAGCACATAGACCGGAACACGACTCTATGTCCTCTCACATTTCAGGACTCCACAAAAATGTGTGTTGGAAAAAGATGGAGGATGTTATAAATACACAGACATTCAAACCTCGGGATATGACTGGAGTGGGTGGCGAGTGGGATGGCAGACACAGAAATCTGCACAGCTGAGGGTCACTAGCACACAACCATCGCTTTTGGTTTTGTGTTTTTTAATTTGAAACAAGGAAGACAAGGTGGCAGTGATGGGTGAAGGAACTAGAATAGTGTGGTCAGATTCTGCTAAGTGTTGAGAAACTAAGTGTGGGGTTGAACAGGGTGCACAATTAGCTGGCAAGAGCGTTTTCAGCACGCTGTCTCCCTGCCTGTTGCCCCCCCCCCCCCAATGGCCAACAATCCCCACTGGCTCTCTCCCACATCATGCAGCAACAAATTGTTGTCGCTGAGTGTGGTAGTGGGGAGGTGGGAATCAAAACCATATGAACAAAATAAAACATTTGTATTTGCTGCCTTGGAATGAATCCAGTCTGAGGTGTTTTTCCCTCTGAGTTTTAGTATTTAGCAGGGAGGTGACAGTGTTTTGGATTTTTAATTTTGCGAACAACCCTAAAGAATGGCCACCGATCCTAGTGGATTCCAGGACATGAAGACACTCCTGAGAGGCCAGTTCTCCAGCTACTCAAATTCTATGCTAATCTTTTGCTGGTGAAGGAGGATAAACCAGGCTGGGGATTTCGGCTTGCCCACTTGCTCAAAGAGCAATGGCTGCTAATCATTCTATTTACATCCTAGCTCGGGAGATGCAAAGATTATGGCAGCCTTCCTGAACCTCCTACCCTCCAGATGTTCATTTCCTATCAGTTCCACAGCCAACATGGCTGCATGATGGCTGATGGGGGTTGTGGTGCAAAACATCTGGCTGGGGAAGGCTGGAATGGGGCATGAACCACTGCAATGTTGGCTCAATCCAGTCCAAAGCCATATTAACTACTAGAAGCTTAATGCCTGGTTAAGCAGAAGAATGAAGGGGAAATGGAAGGACTTTCTCTTATTACCTCACTGGAGGAATCCAAATTTATTTTCCCAGGCCAGATGGATCACACAAACAGTTATCAGAACACAAGATAGCTTACCTTCCAAGAAATAGTAGCAGGTTATCATGGCATAGGACTCATGTTAGCAAGAGGACAGGAAAAAGGCACATGAAAACTAAACTGTTGAGAACCGAATCCCAAAGCATTCACATTTGCTATCATCCATTTGAAAATAACGGAACAGGATTTTGGGCCTCACTCCCTTTTAGAAGGGCAGGGGGGACAGGGACCAAATCCTGTGTGGTCTGTAGGGCAAAGCGCAGATCACAGCCCACCTGGGGACAAAGGCCTATCTTTGGCTATTCTCTGCCAGTTTTGGAGATTCTGGACTAGCAGACCCTGTTCTTATCTAGCCAGGCCCTTCACACATCCTTAAGCAAGGCTGTGTCCTCAAGACCACTGAGCACAGGTGGACGATGCCTCCAGTTTGAAGTGATCCTGGAGCATTAATTCTTGCTTTGCAAACCTAACTTAGATCGACTAGGGTTGTCCTTGTTGTGCTGCTGGTTTTTTTTTTAAAATTAAAAAAAGAGGGAGAAAGTAGTTCATTCTTTGGAGGGGGAAAATTCCAATGGAGGTCACCTGCTTTTCAGGACACTGGAACTAGGTGTTTTTCCTCAATAATCAAAGACAGTACTTCAAAGATAAGCATCAAAATGATTGTTTATTGAGAGACCATCAGCTTTGATACATTACACTGTAAGTGCATGGCCACTGTAGGCAAGAAATGGGAGGCAATGTAACATGCTGTACAGAAAGCCTATTGAAGCCAATATGCAGCGTTCTGTTAACAGGACTCCCTCTCTTATATTTTAAATCATTCCCACTGCAGTAAGGAAAAAGCACCCTAGGGAAAAAAACCCCAATCTCAAACACAACCACTCTGAACGTTGGGTGTGTAATATGCATTTTTTTCAAGAGGTTCAGGTATCCCCCTCCCCAAAAGAAAGCTATGAGCTTTGCAACTGTCCCCACCACCACCACACAAAAAGCTACAGGGCAAAGGAAGAAGAGAGCATATAAAAAATAGTGGATTGGGTCATGGCTTCAGCTGGCTGTAATATCATCAGCAGTTACTCTAGCTATAACTAATTGAAATGCAGGTTCAGTTAGGAACTAAGGGTGCCATTTGAATTAAAAAAAACAAGAACAGGCCCTTTAAAATATTCTCTCTTTTGGAGGGGCTGTGTGTGTCTCTGCATTAGATACTAGCTTGTCATATTTGCCAGGATACAAATAAAGCCAGCCTGTCTTGCTGCGTTTGGATTCAAGGCAGCAAGCGGCAGGCTTCCTTTGACTTTCAGGCTCACAAATTCCACTAGAAAGACATGCACAGGTGCTCCAGGTGAGCAGCAGGCATTGCTTCCAAGCCTAGTGGATGTGCTAACTAGGAAAGTCACTTGAAAGCTATGAAAGGTGTGTGTGTGTGTGTGTGTGTGTGTGTGTGTGTGTGTAAGAGAAATATGTTCTCCTCACATTCCAGAGCAAGGAGCTCTAAAACAGAAATCAAACTACATTTTCACCAGCCTCATTAAAAAAAATATAGCATTGGCATTTATACAGTGCTTTAAGATCTTATTATTATTATTTAAGATGCTTGACATATGTTAGCTCAGTCCTTCTTACCCTTTATTACCCTATATTGCAGAAGGGAAAACACTTTGGGCCAAGGCTACTTTCCCTCACCACCCACCACTGTGCCATACAGCTCTCCCGCATGCTTGGCAGAGGATGCCCTTCACTCCGCCAAACATCTAAAGCAGCAGTTGACACAAGTGCCCCGTATGAAGGTCTGATTTGCACAATTCCCCTGCAGAAAATCCCCATTGCCCACCCATTGCCTCGTTCAATAGGCCCCATTTTGGTTCAGTTCAGTACTTACACAATTGCATTTCATCTATTCTATACAATTAGACTCTGCAATGATATATGTACTTGCATATAGCCATAATATATTGTTTTTCAACTATGCAATGGCAGAAGGATTAAACAAACAGAAAATGCAGTTCAAAAAGAAGAGAGTGCACAAATCAGTCTACAGAATACTTAGGCCTCCTGCACATACAGCAACCATACTATGAGGACCAGGGAGAGAAATCTTCACCATACAAATTGGAATGGCAACCAGTTCAGTGCTGGGATCAAGCATTTGAAGAACTTGGCAATAAATTTTCTTCTTCTTCAGCAATTGCAGAAAGGATTTTGCTTTACTGCACTTCAGAGACCTGGGTAGGTTTCAAACCAACAATGGCAGCCCTGCAACTAGTCAGCTGCCTCTTGAGACTTTGAAACCAGAAGGAGAAACCCAGAGAGGATGCGGAACATCTTGCAAAATTGCATATTATGAACCTCATTGCCTGGGAACCCAAGTTCACGCTGCTTTGTGTTCCTTGGCAGAAAGGCTGACTAAATATGTGATGGGCCAAGGGTTTCTAAATTCCCTGCAAATGCCTCCCACACAAGTTCATGGGACTTAATGGGAACTGTGCAGGAACACAATGCATTCTGAGGAACGGATTCCCCATGGTCTTCATCCAATCTAGTTTGCATAGCTCAGTCACAACATAAAACCTCCTACACATCTGCCTATAGTCCATGGGAGAATAAAGAGCACTGCCCAGTTAATTGTAAGATAATCAAAGCAATAACAACATGTCCTGAATACATATGGTACTGCAGGATGCATAAGACTGATGGGTGAGCCACTGAGATGTTCGCCACCCGCCACCCACCTCTTGCATAGATGAGACCCTCTCGAAGGGCAGGACCAAGACAACGGGATGAGCAATGAGGCCCACTGTGCTGAAAGGAGGATCCAGAAACCAAGAGAGACAAGACGAGAAAGGGCAGAAAGCTAAGAGACGGTTTAAAGGTCCGTCTAGAATTCTGACCCATTTCTGTGATTTCCAGCTTGAATTTTTGTGATGGTTCCAGCAAAGCATTCCTAGCCAGCAGGTATGCTTGATAAGAAAAAGTTATGGGACTCAGGCTGCAATCCTATACAGCAGCTTTCCCTAACGTAGCACTCACCAGATGTTTTGACATACAGCTGCATACAGCCCCCACAGCTGTGTGGGATGGGAATGATGGGAGTTGTAGCTCAAAACATCTGGAAGGTACCAGGTTGGAGAAAGCTGCTGCAGACACATACTGGTGAGCATTCTGAGAATATGTCTGAGTCCGTCCTGTAATTCAGAGGCACAGAACCATTTTCAGCCCAAGGACCAAGTTGGCTTGTGGGCAGTTTTCTGGTGTGTGTGTGTGTGGAGAGACATAAACAAGAACGGGCAGGGAAACAGAAGTGCCTCTTGACTTTGTGCAACAAGGCGCACACACATGCACAGAGGTTTCTGCACACTCACAACCCTGCATCCAGGCAAGCGAGAGACATTACCCCCAGCTCAAGGGTGTGTCTGAGCCAGGCAACAGCGCAAAGCAGGGCTGAAGAAGAGGGGGCCTGGTCTAGTCCCAAGGGCCAGGTAGAAGGGCTTTGAGGGCCCCACCCCTGCTGTAATTATTAGATCCTATTATTAGAGTACACTAAATTGAATATTAACACAGAACAAAAAACTGTGATTCCTTCCCATACAGGCAAAGTGATGCTACCTTCATTAAATAACACAAAAAGGATAGTGGGTTTACCTTCACTACAATAAAGGGGGACACACACAGCAGTGTAGAGACTTTACACTTGTTTTTAATTCCAAACACTCAATTACATAACCCAAATACATTGGTTAGGGATGCTGGCCTAGCCATATCTATGACCAAGCAAATTACTGACTAATGACTTAGAATGGTTAGTCACTCACTGGTCAATAAACAGCTGGATTTTCCTTGACTGTTCTGAATAGGAGAAACTAATCTGACTGTGGGTGAAGATATAAACAAGATCTGTGTGTGCGCTAATAGAATAAAAGCAGATTTGGGGACGGAGAGACAAAAAACCCTCCAGTTTGAGAATGAGATGGGCTTAGGCAGGCTTCCTCAACCTCGGCCCTCCAGATGTTTTGAGACTACGATTCCCATCATCCCTGACCACTGGTCCTACTAGCTAGGGTTCATGGGAGTTGTAGACCAGAAACATATGGGGGGCCGAGGTTGAAGAAGCCTGGGCTTTGGGCTCTGAAAGGCTAAAAGTATCGGGGTAGTTTTTGTAGTCACTCTCTCAGGATGGCAGAGCTTAAGCTGGTGTTGCTTCCCCTGCTCTAAGCCTGCATATTTTGTAACCTGGGGGAGAACTGCCTTTCACCAAGTCAGACAATCAGTCCATCCACTCAGTATTCCCAACCACTACATGCTGATGCCAGGGAGTGACTCTGGAACCCTCTGCAAGAAAAACAGATGATCTGCCACTGAACTACAGCCCACCTTGAGACTCACAGGGGAAGCAGGCAGTGTCTGGCAAAGGCAAAGCAGGGCAGGCCAAGTCAAACCGGAGGCCAGGCAAGAACAGTACAATGGACAGCTCCACTGAAACATTCTCCTCCTAAGGCAGCTGCAGCAGGGCAATGTTGTCTCTGCAAAGGCGCCTACAGTGAACTGAACCTTTCCGTAGGTCGACAAGACCTGGAGGGACACACAGGAGGGCTCTACCTCTCTGGTTTAAAGGCCACACCTTATTGTGCAGTCTTCTGCAAGGCTGTGGAGACAGCGATATTGCAGGGGGCTAATTTGATCAGGATGGTGTGGGGGCCGTGTTCTCAGGCTGCGAGGACATCAAAGAAAGCACTCATGCGCTCACATCTTGGACCAAGAGGTGTCCTCCTTTGTACTGACACCTTCTCTTTTCATAAACATGCTTCCCACCTCCTCTTTTGAGACAACAAAGCAGCGTAAGTAGGGAAACTGTGGCACTCCACAATTACAGGAGCATAGACAGAATTAGGTCTTCACGTGATGGTGGGGCCACACCTACACCTTGGAACCCTCTGCCTCGATATCAAGCACATCATTGCACTTTTTGGCCACCTGAAAAAAAGCCTCCTTGTTTAGACAAGGCTACCCGGATGTTTGGAAAGCTGGTGTGAGTTTCAATCTGTTTTCAGTCTGTTATTCAAACTTTTCAAAAGTTTAAATTATTGCCGTTAGTTTTATTATTGATAATTTCATTTTTGTAAACCACTTATTTAAATAAATGAAAACGGTAGATTCTGTAAGAATTCAGGAACTGGGCATGGGAGACCTGAAAAGGTCCAAGTGAGTATCTTCTTCTCTGGATACATAAAGTCACCAACAAGCTTCGCTGTTGGAAGGGCTCAGGGATGAATATAAAGCTGCCTTCTACTGGGTTAAATCATTGACCTGTCTTTTCCCTGCACCATTTTCTCCAGTCATCCCCAACCTGGTGCTCTCCAGATGTTTCTGACCACAAACCCCAGTACCCTCAAAAACTGCCCCTCACCACCCAAGTGAACAAACCTAGACTCTACATTCTTCATCTGAGGTGCCCCTCTGAGGGAGATGTGAAGGGTGGCAACACAAGAAGGGGCCTTTTCAGTAGTGGCCCCCCATTTAGGGAATGCTCTCCCCAGGGAGGCATGCTTGCTGCCATCACTAACTCTCTTCTAGGCACCCAGCAAAAACATTTTTATTCCCCCAGGCCTTTGGCTCTTTAATTTTAGCAGCGTGGTGTGGAGATGGATCTATATATATAATTTGTGTATTTTAAGCTGTTTCATTCTTGTTTTTATACTCATTCTTAATGTACATTTTTGTAAGTCGCTTAGTGTTTCATTTTTTGGAAGCGAGAGACCAATAAACAGCAACAGCAACTCACAGTCCCAGCCAGCATCGCTGTGTGATGCTGGGGGTTATGGGAGCCGTAGTTCAAAACATCTGGAGGGGAATCAGGTTGGGGGGCATGGCTCTCATCTGGCTGGGTTTTGCACAGCTATCTGAAATCTTTTAACCTGGGTTTTGGTGCTTGGTATCAAATTTTACCTTCTTCAGGAAACCTGCCTCTCCTTGTGGTCCCTTCCCTCAAAATTCTTCTTCCATAAACAAAGCTTTTCTGGATCACTGTACTCTCACTTCCACAGAACTGCCTGCCATTAAGATGGCAACTGTGGTATCAGGGTGAATCCCACATTTCTGGCTAATCCTGAATGCTCCTCTGGGCAGGGAATGCTTCCATTTCCTTTCCATACAGCACCAAATATGCTAGTGCATACTTAGAGCACAATTAAAAGCAAACAAACCACCAAATTACTTGGGGCATTTTCCATACAAAGGTCTGCTTGAACCTCCGTCTCCATCACGAAGTTAATGGCTACTAGGCACCAGTTTCTACTTGTGTTTTCAAAACCCCACCCCTAAAGAGTGATATTCTAATCTGGTTGCAGATGAAAGCATCATCACCATCATCCCCAGAGTAAAGAGGAAGGCAGAGCCATAGGAAAGAGGTGCTGGATGGCTTGTGGGTTCCCCATCAGGATGAGTGCTTTCTCCTCAATGTTCTTACATGGCAGTTTGTTGCAGAGGGCAGACAGCAGTTTCTGCTCGCTCAGCACAGCTCTCCACTCATGTCAGAAAAGCAACAGGCCATGGCAACCCTTTGACAAGAGCAGCTCCTCCTTCCAGAAAAGCATTGCAGCATCACGCTAGCTCCCCCCTTCTCTCAGAGATTGCAGTTGTGCCAGAACATGGTTCACTGCAACCTTTGCTAAACTGCTGCCCGCTAGATGACTTGGGCTACGTATCACAATTAGCCCTAGGTTCATTTTGTACTTATTTATTTCAAGTGCTTAAATTCAGGATTTCTCAGTGGTGTTTAGAAATTACATGGCTATGCTGTCTGGGGTTGGGCAGGGAGCTGTAGTCTCCCGGTCTGCCCCACGGAGGACCTTAAGGCCCATAAATAGCAACACCTTAGAGGTCCCGGGCCCTAAGGAAGTTAGATTAGCCTCAACCAGAGCCAGGGCCTTTTCAACACTGGCTCCGGCCTGGTGGAACGCTCTGTTTCATGAGACCAGGGCCCTGTGGGATCTGATTTCTTTCCGCAGGGCCTGTAAGACAGAGTTGTTCCGCCTGGCCTTTGGCTTAGAATCAATTTGATTCCCTCCCCCCCCTTCTTTTTTCCTTTCTCCTCCTGTGATGAGGCTGCATTTTAATGTTTTAATTGTTTTAATGTTGTATTTTAATCTTGTTTTTAAGTTGTATTTCAATCAGCTTGTTTTTGTTATTGGTTGTTAGCCGCTCTGAGCCCGGTCGTGGTTGGGGAGGGTGGGGTATAAATAAAATTTATTATTATTATTATTATTATTATTATTAGTCCAGAACATCTGCTGGAGTGCATCAGCTTGATGAAGGCTGTCGCGGGACGTGGATCAGCATCACAGTGCTGTGTTATGATCAATGGGCTACAGAATTTACTTTGAACTTTTAACTACATTGTCTACTGCCAATTATCATCTAAGAGAGCACAACAAACACTAACCATGCCAGGCTGAGCTTGGCACTACTTGCAGTGAAACATTTCTACAGGGGCAACCTGAAGGTAGACTGCAGTTCACGGGGCTACCTAGAACAGGTGTCGCTAACTAGATCTTGATGCACCACAATGCCTACCAACCCCAGGGAGCAAGGCCAAAGGTCAGGGGTGATCCAAGAAATATCAGGGAAGCCAACTACTTGCTGAGATTCTTTCTGAGAATGATAAGTTGGCCTGATCCTGCTTGAAGTGGTTCCGAATAAGCAGTTCATTGGCACAGCTTCAAAATAATGCTTTGATTGCGAAGAGATGCTGAGCATAGAAACATAGAATTGTAGAGTTGAAAGGGACTCAAAGGGTCATCGAGCCCACACCCCACAATACAGGAATTGTATGCACTCCTATTTTGCAAATTTAAAATACACCCAGTGGTGTGCTGCCCATTTCGATGTTGTTGTTACTGCTGCTGCTGCTGCTGTTGTTATTATTAGTGTGCAAGACAGAAGTCAGCCCACACAATTTACAAAACAAAAGTATACACACACACATCAGAAATATTAAATAACTAGCTCAGACAGCAAGAAATTCAACAACAGAGATGCCACTTCTAGTGCTGAATTTCTCCCCAGTGAATTTCCAGCAGACCGCTGGGGAAGTCAATGGGGTGCTCTCCAGACGTTGTTGAACTACAGATTCCATCAACCCTGTTCATTCGCCATGCCATCTGGGGCTGATCGGAGCTTGAGGCCAACAACATCTGGAGGGCACCAGGTGTTGGCCACCGTAGGTCTATCACAACTAAGGTTGTCAACCTAGACCATGGCATTTCCCAGCTGCTGGTCTGCATCAACTGCAGCTGCTTAAGCAACTCATTGGGGGAAAATAGTTCCCCAGTAAAGACACAGGGACAGAGATTGGGGCTCATGGCATGAGTAGAAGACACACCTTTATCCTCGTCTTTAAGGATATGAGAAATCAAGTCATTCCCCCGGACATTACATTTGAGCAGTCAAAGACATTTTGGTCCTGGAGGCAGAAAATCCAGGTGATGCCTCACATGATCATAATCAAGATATTTGTTCCCTGCCCTTTTTTACTGGTATTCCAAAATGGGCTGCAGACTGTCTGATTATGCCTAACGGCAGCCTTGCAACACACCCACACACCCTATACTTGATCACCCTTTTGAAAAAAGGAACTTCAACCTCCCGCAATATATTGCAACAGGCTAATAATCATTCCCAGAATTTCAGTCTTGCGCTGTTTATTAAAGAATCTGCTACACGTCATTTCAATGACTTTTGGTCAATTCATAAACCTTAGTACAGGATAAATTATTTCCACCATGTTAGATTTGCCAATCCAGATGCATGATTCATTTTTGGAAAAACAAAACAAAACAAAAATTTAAAAGGTCCCAACACTCACAGTTGTTTTGCTCACAGCACTGTCCTCAAGCAACCAGGTACTTCCATTATTCTGTGTCCAGAACTCTTCAACAAGTTCAAGTAGACTTAAAATGTTAAACATTCTTTTTTAAAAGTACTTTAATTCACAGAAATGTTCTTTTTTTGGTTTCTTATACACAGCAGGTGGTTACTTTGTTTAAAAAAATCCATTCTTTTTTTCCATATATTTTTTCAGTATCTGACTATACAATAACGTTCTATCTAAAGCTTTGTCCACATAATTCAGACCCGGTCGCCTGTGCTTCGGGATTCAGAAGTCAAAACAACCCCCCCCCCCCTCCCAAAAAAATATAAAGATCTATCAACAATTTTACTAAGATAATTTCCATAGTTCTGTCATGTAAATCATCAGGAAAGTGCAGCAGAAACACGGAAATGGACACATCACACATAAGCAATACTTTTTATCATGAAGTGTGCATGTAGATCTTAGAAAGATTCAGAGAGAACGGACATGACGATTAAATCCTATTTACAGAATTTGTTAAGCTAATTTCTGAGGGGGAGGTTTAGATGGGGTGGGGGGGGGGGAAGCTGGAAGGGGGAATACTCAGGGACGTCATCAAAGTGTCTTTCCTTCATGTAGGAGAGGCTGATACATCTATAAATTTAGTCATTCATACTTTCACACGTGGGAAAACTGCACTTTTTACCAATACAGCTACATACACATACACAGAGTTAGCATTAAGCTAATAATTATTCCACTATGGAGTCAGGGTAGGTCCTTCCGTTCAGAAGAACATCTTCAGAGTGGCAAGTTAACTTTGGACTTGAAGATCATAAGCCGATGAAAACAAGTTTACTCTATCCAGTAGTTTGACGAAACTGAGCATATCAAGGTGGAAATTAAAGGTAAAACCCATTCAGGTACACCTAAGCTGGAAAGCACTTACTCTCAACTGGCTGACAAGGTGTGCATGCGAGCTCTACAAAGACTGAAGGATCTAAATAAAGATTACAGTCCTTTGCCTACTGGGAAGGGGGGGGGAATGGCTCCATAGTACTGTGTTAACACTATACCTAGTTGCAACATATGGAGACAGCCAAAAGAAAGAAACCAAAAACAACCTCACCCGCAGGAATGTCTGACATGTACATTAATTTTACAGAATTCCTCTACAGGCCAAGCCCTCCACCAGAGTACACATCCGTTGCTACAAATGCCCTCTTCAACCGAGGATTCACCCAACAGGGAAAAAAAACCTTAGCCATGCTTTTGAGACATTATGACGTTTTACGTTTAACTATTTTGCAATGGATAATTTCCATAGCTTGGGTGTTGTTTTTTTAAATCTTATTTTATTAAGCACAGCCCATTCCTAAGCACACTGCAGAATGCTGGTTAGGGAGCAAAATGTCCACTTTCCAAGCTGGAAATGTATCTACTCAGCAGATCTCAAGCACAGTTTTAGCTGTGGAGGAGGAGGAGGAGGCATTGCCCAGAGTCCTGCCCCAATGCCTTACAAAGAGAGCCCCTGCCCCATTGCATATCAGAGAGGGGCAATGGTGACTTATTTTCACGGTCCTTCTCCTTCTTGGTTTTAGATTACGAAAAGAAGTTGACATACCATTTGGTTAGCATTCTCTAGACTAAGGCGGGATGGGGGCCCCAGATGTATTAGTTGTATGCATTTCTAGTAAGGATCATACACAGGTTACACGTAATTCATGTACAGTTATGGTTCCAGTGGAGCTGGTGGGGAGGTGAAATCATAGCAAAGAGATTAATAAACAGCGGTGCTTCCATTAGAGATAGGCTAGTAGAGTGAAGTGCACAAGGTAGCAAGTTGCATCAAGGACGTGCTGAGACGGAGGGCAAGGGAGTCCCAAGAGAGGGGCCATGATTTGGGGTTCAGGGTGTGGGCTCCTTCCATCTGCAGGGTTATTTTTAAACAAAACAACAACAGGAACACAAAATCACCTGACAACTAAAGATTTAGCTCCGTTGGGAAAACAAAAACAAAACAAAACAAAAAAACCACATTGGATTTAAGGTACGTTACAGAAACCGCCTTGGTTACTGAGTGGCTGCTACAGGTCTATGAGCTGATCCACTAGCAGAAGAGACCTGGCTAGGTTGGGAAGACTGGATTCAGAGCTTCCACTGCTGTTTCTAGAATGCCCACCTGAAAGTGTGAGAGATAGCAATTCAGTATCGAGCAAGAGAATTAAAGGGAATTAAAAGTTAGCTTTTTTATTTCAATAAGTAAAATGAAAAAGGCGTTCACAAGCAAACAAAAAGGAAGAGCAAGCTACAAACTAGAGAAAGCAGCAGCAGCAGTCTGGAATCTACACAAGTGTGGCTCTTGGAGTTAACAGTAGATAGATGCAGAAAGTTTTGCAGACACAGTCTTCAATGTGGTTTTTGAAGAGAGATTCCAACAACCAAAGGTCTCAGCTGCTTCTAAAAAGTTAAGTCAGCCAGCAGCGGCTCTGCCTGTGCCATTGCACTCCTGATACAGATGTCAACAGGAGAACTAACTTTATCTTTAAGTGTGACAGCACCTACACTTCAGAACTCTCTGCCTATAGAAGTCAGGCAGGTGTCTGCTAAAAAACGTTTTTGTTTAGACAAGCCTGTCCAGAAAGTTGATGCAAATTTTAATCTGTACTTAGTCTATTGTTGTTTTAACTTTTTCAAAGTTTTAAATTATTGTTGGTTTTTCTTATTGATAATTTTATTGAGGTTTGTTTGCTTTTACAGTCAAGCAGTGTATAAGGTAAAGGGACCCCTGACCATTAGGTCCAGTCGTGGACGACTCTGGGGATGTGGCGCTCATCTCGCTTTATTGGCCGGGTCATGTGGCCAGCATGACTAAGCCACTTCTTGCGAACCAGAGAAGCGCACGGAAACGCTGTTTACCTTCCCGCTTGAGCGGTACCTATTTATCTACTTGCACTTTGATGTGCTTTCGAACTGCTAGGTTGGCAGAAGCAGGGACCAAGCAACGGGAGCTCACCCCGTCGCAGGGATTCGAACCACCGACCTTCTGATTGGCAAATCCTAGGCTCTGTGGTTTAAGCCACAGCGCCACCCATGTCCCTTAAGCAGTGTATAGATTACGTGAAATAAGTAAACAGAATAAATGGAGGGTCAGGGGCTTAGATCTAGATCTCCTCCCTCTCTAAGCAACCTCATTTAGTATCCTCTTCTCTAGGATGATTTTACAACAGTGTTAAGGAAATATTAGATCAGGAATCTGTTACTGGGCAGGGCTCCATGACAAAAATTGAGAGGGAGAGTCCTGTGCGCATGGACCAGGGACAAAGGGGGAAAGGCAATTGCAAAAGTTGTGGCACACCAAATTCTTATTCAATAGGGAGCTTCTGTGTCTTCCCATGGAGGCCTCAATGTTACGCATGTCTTATCAAAAGATGCCCTTGCCCCTTTTCAGCTGCTCGTGGTCTACATCCTGCATTTTCTCTGCACAGCTGCTTTGGTAAGGTAAAGGGACCCCTGACCATTAGGTCCAGTCGTGACCGACTCTGGGGTTGCGGCGCTCATCTCACTTTATTGGCCGAGGGAGCCGGTGTACAGCTTCTGGCTCATGTGGTCAGCATGACTGAGCCCCTTCTGGCGAACCAGAGCAGCGCACGGAAACACCATTTACCTTCCCGCTGGAGTGGTACCTATTTATCTACTTTCACTTTGACGTGCTTTTGAACTGCTAAGTTGGCAGGAGCAGGGACCGAGCAACAATGCTCACCCCATCGCGGGGATTCAAACCGCCGACCTTCTGATCGGCAAGTCCTAGGCTCTGTGGTTTAACCCATAGCGCCACCCGCATCCCTTTATGACAAAATGTTCAACTGCAGCCCAGCACCCCAATACACTCTCTAGCTTTAAGGTGTGTTGTGTTTTAGAATATAGCTCTGTGCCTTTGGGCCTATATGAAACTCCCAGTCAAAAATCAGGATGACAGTGTGTGGGTGAGAGGGGCGGTGAATCCAATGGGTCACCTGGCCAAGAGGCCCTACCCCTCGATTCCTTCCACCACAAATCAACCAAGCTTGTATTATAGCTATTCCCAGCAGTGAACTCTGGATTCA
Organism: Podarcis siculus; assembly: GCA_034642415.1. Taxonomy (NCBI): domain Eukaryota; kingdom Metazoa; phylum Chordata; class Lepidosauria; order Squamata; family Lacertidae; genus Podarcis; species Podarcis siculus. The sequence goes on from JAXCMG010000067.1 coordinate 2,550,889, forward strand.
AAGACCCTCAGGATTAGTTCCATGGGCACAAGGTGGGTGGTTCTAGCTGGTGGGTGGTTCAAGCTGGGTGGTGCAAGCTGCTTTTTTAAACCAATAGGGCGTGACATTGGAAGGAGCCATAGAGTAGTGATGGAAATCAACTGTTAATCTCATTGGGTTGGTACAGACCCCTGGTGGGAGCCTAACCAAATCTTGAATACTGGAAGTTGGTTCTAAATCACAAGGGTCCTTTGGAGATGATTAGAGGTAGTTCCGCCCGCCCCTTTACGATCAGGAGATTTGGGGCAGTAACACTATTATGCCAGATTCCAAAATAATTTTCTTATTACTCAAGATGTTGGGATGCTCACCTCTCCTCAACGTGTCCTTGTCACAACAAGTGGGAACTGAAAGGAGCCCAGCGCTGCCAAGACTATGGAAGCTGAAGAACACTGGGCTCAGGCATGGAGACCCTGCAAGCCTTGAGCCTCAGGTTTAGTTTCAGGCCATACATGCTACCACAAAGAAAGACACTGCCTTGAAATCTCAAGTCACCCCCAGTCTGCCTGCTTACCTTGTGAATTTTTGGATATCAACACAGGGATGGGGTCAAACTCGTCTCCTGCCACCTTTTCAGAGCCCTCAGGGACATCGAAGCCAGAGATCAGGTTAGTATCTTCTGCAGCACGATGGGGAGGAGGGGTGGAAGTTTTAAAAAGGAGCAAAAAGATAGAGCAGAGAAAGCTGGTTAGAAACCACCAAAACAACATTAGCTGCATGTGTTTTGTTGCAAAGAAGGATTAGCGGACGAAGAGTCTTCCCCAACCTGCCATGTCTTCCAGCTGTTTGGGTCGAAAAACTCCCATCACAGCTGGAGGACACACCAGGCAAGTAAAGGCAAGGTTGGAAGCTGGAGTTTTAAATTGTTACGAGTTAAAAAGGAGAGCGAAGTATAAAAATGAAAAATAAACAGAAGCGGCAGCAGAGGCAGTTTTGTGAGAAAGAAAGCAGCCAGGCTGCGTTAGAGAGTTAGTAACATTTCCAGGGACCTGATCTCACAAGGCACAAGAAAAGGCAGTGAAGAGAGAGACAAGCCCAAGCCCTGGTTCAGATGAGGCAGTGCTGTGCTCCACCAGGAGGGTGTGGGCCTCTGGCAGACTCATTATTATTATTATTATGTATAGAATTTATATACCGCCCTACACCCAGAGGTCTCAGGGCAGTTCACAGAATGCAGACTCATGGTGGGAACACCGTTTGTGAAGGCAAACATAGTCTACCACCTCCTTCGAGATGCCACAGTTGTGGAAAACAGGGCTCCTCCTCCAAGCTGCGAGCTCAGTGACATTCCCACATGCTCCCAAGACACTCACAGTGGAGGGCAAGGGGTTATTTCAGGCTGGCCCAGAGCTGTCAGGTGTGGTTTCAGTTCTGGCACAGATTTTGACCAGAGATCCCTTCGAGTCACTTTTGAAAAGTGGCAAACCCCCAGCAAAAGCAGCTGCCACTTGGTGGTCCTGCAACGGCAGAGCTTCCTAGTGGCGTAAGGTGATGCTAGAAGAAATTCAGCGTACCAGCTTCAGACAGTTTGCACACACCCCAAGAGTAAGGCAACTTCTCCAAGGAATCAAATCTGCTTTCAAAGTGCTACTGACGGGAAGAAATGCAATGTCTGTAACATTCCCTCCCCCCAACTTTTAAACAAAGATTGTTAATTTCTACCTCCACCAAGAGGATGCCAAAGAATGACCAGGAGTTCTTTTAGAGATGGGGAGGCTCCAGATATGCTACAGCTCTCAGCACCCCCAACTATGGACCATGCTAGCTGGGTTGAGTGAGTTGGAATCCAACAACATCTGGAGGACCACAGAAAGACCCCTTTCCCTGCATTATTTTGCTTATTTTGAAATTAAGCAGATCACCTTTCCCACTCATGTCATATGCTTTCGCTTCTTCCCACACCCAGGTTCCAACATAGAGACCAAAGGAATCCTAACTAACCCTAACTAAGCTCATCTGCTGCCAAGCCAGGTCTGACGTCCCTGTATTAATTTACAAAGCCCTGAACAACATAGGTCCAGGGTGCCCTAAGGGCCACTTAAACCCTTATATCCCATCTTGATCACCAAGATCATCTGCAAGAGCGTTGTTGGTCATCCCGCAAGCTGACAAGGCTCATCTGACAGCAATTCAAAACAGAACATTGTCCTGTGGAACACCCTGCCACTAGAGATTCAGCAGGTGCCTTCTGAGTCAATCTTTAAACACCTGCTGAAAACTCTTCTATTCTGCCAGGCTAATGTTGGGAATTAACAAGACATCTTTCCATAATGGCTAGTTGATGGTCTCCAATTTTAATTCTTTTGTTATATATAGAGACTATTGTCCAACCCCCTGCAATGCAGGAACCACAACTAAAGAATCCCTGACAGATGGCCATCTAACCCTTGTTTAAAAACCTCCAATGAAAGAGAGCCCACCACCTTCTGAGGTTAGCTGTTATATTAGCAAACAGCTCCTATCCTCAGAAACATCATTCTAATGTTTAGAACAAGCTAGAAATATAAATCACTCTTCGTTTCTTACTCCAGTGGAAGCAACATGGATCCATTCCCGTTGCACTTGCTCACTGCACATCCAGCTACTGATAAAACATAAAACTGGTGCTCTTGCTCATAACAATTTCCTTTGTCGCTCATGCTTCATTATGCCCAGGAAAAGATGCTGATGTACTAGAACTCCAGGCAGATGTAGCCCATACCAAGAGGAGTATTTTATTGCCGCTTGGTGGGTAAAGCTCACCTGGGCCACATGCAGTGTGGAGTGAGCCAGGAACTGAGAGCTGCGAGGGCAAAGAGCCCCACCAGGAGGCAACAGCAGAGAACAAGCCGGGGGTAAAAAACACCAGGCCAGAAACGCAAGATGCCCTGGAGCTCCAGTAGATCTGGTCGCTCAGCCGCAGAGCACCCACTTTGAATGTAGAAGGTTCCAGGTTTCCTCTCCAGCATATGTGCCAACTCTATGGGGCTGATGACAGCTCAGTCCCCCCTCCCCAAAGTATGCGATGATGGGGCTGCCCCCCCAAAAAGAAATATTGAGGGGATGGCAGTGGAGTAGCGTGGGTTGTCAGCACCCGGGGCAAGGCAAGTAATTTGCACCCCCTAACCCGTGGATTTGCGCCCCCTAACCCGTGGATTTGCCCTAACCCCAGATGTTGCGGCCGGTGCGGCCGGCCCCCCTTGCACCCCCCACGCTACGCCACTGGGGGATGGGCCTTGCTAGGCCTCCCTGCAGTGACGGACAGCCTCACTGGGCCTCATGGCCTCCTTCCAACACTTGTGACATCACATGGGGGTGTTGCACGTGTGATGTCACGTGCATGCGACGAGGCCCCCCTCTCCCAATTGTTGCGTGGCACTTGGTGCCTCTGATCCTCAGCATCTCCATATAGGGCTGGGAGCTGCTGCAAGTCACCATAGGCAATTCTGGACAATGGCTAGCCTGGGCTGGAGAGGTGGGGCCAGGCCAGATTTGGAAAACTCATTTCCAAAGGCCTGAAGCTACACTGTGAAACACACATGGCAGCCATCAGCTGTTCCTAAAGCACTACATAAGTGCCAAAAGGACAATTAATTTATTTAGTGCTAGCCATGTGCATCCGGGGCACTTATCACCATCATTATTATTTATTAAATGTATTAGTTGCTTTTATGTCATGGCGACCCAGAGCCAACCCACACACACTGGGGAGGGAGGTGATACATTAAAATATCCCACCCTCTCTAAAAGGTCATAAGTAGTTAAAAGCAAAAGGCCCAGTTAAAAAGGAATCTTTTTGCCTGGCACCTGAAGATATGCAACGATGGTGCCAGGCGAGCCTCCCCAGGGAGAGCATTCCGCAAGCAGGGAGCCACCAATGAAAAGGCCCTGCTCTTTACAGGGGAACACAAGCAAAAGATGCTGAGAAGCAACATCTGACACAACCAAGTGGAGCACAGGCACACAGCCCTCAATATCAGATTACACCCAAAGGATTCAGCTGCCAGAGGTTTACAGCTTCTCGCCTCTGTTGGTGGGCCTGCCCCACAAGCAGCTTACATTTAGAGAGTGACGATGGAGATACCAGAGGAAGAGAAAGAACTCCACAGGCAAGAGCTGAAGGAACGGCAGCAATTTTGAAGCCCATATTTCAGACCAGGCTGGGCAAATTCCCAACTTGGCACCTCAACCTGTCTTGAGCTGCAGTTCCCACCATCTCTGGGCAGCACAGCAGAGCTCCTGTCAGCTTGAGAATCATACGGCCAGGCTGTCCCGGGCTGATGGAAGTTGCCGCCCAAAACATCTGGAGGGCACCAGGTTGGGAGTGGTTGAAATAGTGTGTTGCTCACTTCCTATGAGCCCAACTTGCAGCTCAAGCACTTGGCCACTAAGCTGCATCAACTGTGAAAGAGCTATGACAAAAATGTTCATGGAAGAAGGAAGTTTTGCACTGGGATCTGAAGAGAAAGAAAGAGGAAGGGTGTGCCAAAGTAGGGGTTCTGCCCCTCCCCCATCCAGCCCCCAGAAACTCGCGTTAAGAGATCACACTGGGCCCAGGAAAGAAGAAATGAAGGCATTGTCATTTGGCACACAAAAATAATTTGGAATTAACAGGCTCCTGCTAACTGAACCACCATCCTGCCTTGGCACACAGGGGCCGCCACAGCTTTCAACACAGATGCTTCCACCACTTTCATGTTGCACATTTCTCCCATTCCCCAACCTCCTCTCCCATTTGTACACAACACTTAAAGGTACTTTACCTTTGTGAGCTTGGGTTGAAACGGCTAAAGGAGCAAATTCATCCAGAAGGTCAGCAGCAGGATTAGAAAGCAGAGAGCAGTCAAGCAGGGAGTCCTCCCCAGTGACAGAATCTGATGGTCCCCCGGTTAGCAAGCAAGAAAACAGTACAGAGAAGAGGAGGTTAGCAGTCACACCTGGCAAGCTGTCTGCTTGCAACTCATCCTGAGCTTGAATGCATGAGTTTTTAAAATCCTGGGCTGAAGTGGGGCCAAAATTAGTCGTTTTGAAAGGACTCTGCATATACAAGCAGCCTCTGAACAAATAAATTGATTTCAGGTGGTGGTGGTGGTGTTCTTAAAAATATCAGCTTAAAGGGCTTTGGGAGATGCCTTGCTGCTTATTTAATAGCACTGGATTTTAAGGAGTTGAAATTCAATGTGATAGGAGGATTACAGTTACAGCACTCTGGGCTGAACTGTAGAGGAGACTGATTCTAATCTGCTAGCTCTGCGAGAGCGTGGTATTGATAATGCCAAGGCTGCAGGTTGCAGAATGTTATGCTGTTTAATACTTTGCCTTATTTAAATGTGTAGCATTTGGAGAGAGGTTGTGCGCATATATATATGTGTGTGCGAGCACCCCAGAGGAGTTGTATGGATCTTTTAAAAATTTCAAATTAGCACTCTAAAGAAAAGTTCAGCTTGCAGGCAATGCCCCATTGCTGAGACTGGAAGACACAGAAGCCCACCCATTTCTTCATCATGATGTCACCAGCCTGACATCATGGCCCGCCTGAGCTCAAGCCCCCACCAACCTGCTCTGTTTGAAGCCACAGAGTCTGTCTGCGATGATATATGCTGCGACACAGGAGCCTCAAGGCCTGGGATGAGACTCTCAACTGTTAGTTCAGCTTTTCCTTTCCGAAGGCACAAAGGAACAGAGCAGAAGCCAAAGTTAGGTGAGGTTCAGCAGAGGAAGAAAGGAAGAGAAGGCCATAGCCTGAAACACTAAGCCCTGGACATCCTACTGCAGGCAGAGACATTCCAACACCCGGAATGCACTACTAAATGTCAGTTTAGTCCGAGGGTGATTTTCAAAGGGATATTCCCATTGGCACAACTGTGCATTCCTGGGCACCCAGGAAAGCACAGAACGAGAAAGACCCAGCACACTGGCAGACCTGTGCAAGCCCAAACTTCCAAGTGTCAGTGAGGTTCCTTTCCAGACGTACCTCTGACAGCAGCAATGCCACAGCCATGGGAGGAGATTCCATGCCCCTCCTGTATGCAGAATCATGTGGGCAGGGACAACTGCAGGGGTTCTTTCAACCTGACCCTTTGGCCAGGCGAAGATGGTGCAAGCCGCAGGTCCCTGGAGACGCCCTGGACAGCTGGCCCTGCCCACTGAGCTGTGGTATTCGGATGTATTCTGCACAGCAGAGCTTCTCTTGTTGCTAGGGATGAGCAGATGGAGCCTGTCAGGCTCACGTTCCTTATTGCCCCCATGTGCTTTCTAACACATGTAGACAAGTCTCAAAAACGGAAGCATGCAGCCCAGACTCCTGTGATTCAGTTTCATTATAAGGCTTGGCTTTAACATGCCATGAAACTTCAGTAGCTGGTTCGAGTTCTTCTTCCGGCAAATAGGCAGCTGGAAATAATTTGCTACTTAAAATGCTTAGGAAGGGTCTCTTTAGCTTTCCAAAAGTGTCCAGGATTATGGCATGCACTGAACTGAAAAAAAGATGTGCTTGCAACACTGGTGGCTTAATTGCACCTTTCAAGATACATTTTGGGAAAAGGAACATCAGGTATATATTTATGGCTATTTAATACATGCAACAGCTTTAAAAACCCCAATTTAATTCTCAGCTTTGTGAAGGGAAGATATGACACAAGGGAGACCAGAGGATGGACTAGGCCAGCCAGCCAGCCTTGTCTGGGCCCATTCAGGATGCTCTGGGAGCTTAGGCTTGCAAGGGCCAGAGGGTGTTTTGTATCCCGGGCTTTTAAGTCTTTGAGCAAGGGAAAGAATGCAGCAGAGAGAAACAAAAATCTGAGCAGAAAAGCCACTGAGGCTCCTCAAGAGCAAGAGAGACCCAGGCACGCCAAACCATTGATAAGGATGCAAGAAGAAACACAGCAGAAATAGGTGGACGCATCATTTCAGAGCAGGAAAGTGGGGAGGGGGTGAAGTGAGGCCCTCTGGTGGATCAGGGATGGGTTAGGTTAGTAGATTGCAGAGAGGAGGGATAAATAGACAGCTCTCTGGATGGAAAGGAGTAGAAAGTGGAGTCCCTCAAGGATCAGTATTGGGACCTGAGCTTTTTAGCTTGCTCCTAACCATCTAGAGTTAGGGGTGAGCTGTGAGGTAGCCAAGTTTGCTGACAGTGCTAAAATGCTCAGGCTCTTTAAAACAAAAAGAAATTGCGAAGAGCTGCGAAAGAAACCTCTCCAAACTGAAGAAATAGGCAGCAAAATGGCAAATGCAATTCAATGTAAACAAGTGCAAAGTGATGCACGTCAGGGCTAAAAAGAGTACTAATTTCACGTATAAGCTCATAGGGACTGAACTGTAGGTGAATGACTGGGAATGAGACCTTGGGGGTCACAGTAGATAGCTCAATGAAGATGTTGACCCCGTGTAGGGCAGCTGTGAAAAAGGCAAACTCCATGCTAGGGATCACAAGGGAAGGAACAGAAGATAAAACTGCCAGTATCATAATACAGTACAATTAAGTAAATCTATGGTGCAACTGCATTTGGAATACCCGGTACAGTTCTGGTTGCCTCACCTTGGAAAGGATATTGTAGAGTTGGAAAAGGTTCAGAAAAGAGCAACCAAAATGATCAAGGGGATGGAGAGACTCCCTTATGACGTTTGGGACTTTTTCGCTTAGGGAAAAGGTGAGTAGGAGACAACATGCTAGAAGCATATAAAATTATGCATGGTATAGAGAAACAGATTACAATTTTCATTGGCATTCTAGATACTTGGGCAGACTTGCCTAAACTAATATGTTTTTAGCAAGTTCTGATAAGAATACAGTGAAGGCACCTGCCTGATATCCACAGGCAGGGAGATCCAGTGCGGCCACACTAAAATTTCAAATTCTTAGGAACACTGGACAGGTATTATGTGGCACCTGTAACAATGCCAGTTTTGCCGATCAAAGAGGTCAAGTGGGCATATATGGAGTAAAGTAATCTCATACTTCTGTTTATCTGAGCTCAGCCAATGATTTGGTTCCCCCCCCCCTAAGGTGGGGAACCTTTGGCTCTCCAGATGCTGCTAAACTACAACTCTCATCATTCTTGGCCATCAACCATGTTTGCTAGCGCCGACTGGAGCTGCAAGTTCAGTAACATCTGAAGAGCCAAAGATTCCCCACGTCTGCCCAGTGAATGAGCGTTTTCTGCCCTCCTGTATAATTTGAAGTCCATTCACATCAGGACTCTACCACCCCATTTTTGCTGCACATGTAGATCTGGCCTGAGTTTCCCACTTGGGAAGGATAAAAATGAGAGGAAGAAGTGGTAGATTACAGAAAGCAGAGAATTAGTGGAACAAGGGAAGGGGATGGTTTGGCAGTGATGCCCAGGGTGCAGGAACTTCACATGTCTGATTCGCAGACTCAGCGATAGGCTAGTGAATTCCAAACGCTGAACAACATCCTATGACCCTCTGTCTCCCAAAGTCACTTTTTGTGGGCTCTGGCTGGCTTGACCTCTGGGCACATGCTTGCTACGGTTCAAAACATGCAATACTGGTGGGTCAACATGCAGGACAGAACACGCCAGAGAGGCTTTTCAGGATTTTACCATTCACAGCATCAGGGGTGCTACCGAAGGGATCAGCGAGAGGCAGGATATCAGGGAGGAGAAGTGCAGGCTCAGGAGATTTGAGGCCCTCAATCAGTTTTTCTAGCAGGGGAGGGGGAGAGAGCAGGAAATGAGGAAGGAGAGAAGCAGAAAGAAATAAAGCAAAAATCACACAAAAATTGGTTAAAGCAGAACAGCAGTTGTTCAACGAGGTCAACAATGCATCTAACATTTAAAGGATTTCTATCAGGGTTATTTTCACCAATATATGCATTTAATTGCAGATATGGATCCTTTGGTTAAGCATGCAACAACCTGAAAAGTCAGGGCCCTGGATTTTTCCAGCTGGCCCTTTAATAACTGAATCACATAAACAGAAACAAGACCACAGACACTTTTTGTACTTGTTGCAGCCTCCCCAAGGTGTCCCATTTAATTGGCTCATCACAGTGAATGTTCTAGCATCCTTGCACTAAAACATCTTGTTAGCCAGTAGAGAATTGGCCTAGAATTGTTGCTGACTCCTTTTCATACACACACACAAAACCCAAAGCGCCAAGCTAAACTATACAAATTAATCAATCTGCATTGCCTGTTCCTTTTAGTTTGAGCGTGGTTGAGGGTTGAGTTTTTTGGAGACACACTGGATTTTTAAAATGTAGGATTTCAATTAACCTCTTAAGACTGCTCGGTTTTCTAGGCTCACTCATACTTGATGATGCCTGGAATATGTCTGGAAGTGGGCATTTAACATAAATGATAGAAGGAGAAAATCGGTAAAGGAATAAAAGGAGGTGTTAGGACTGCAAAAATCTCAAATGGCCACATTTCATCTGAAGCTGCCCCACCACCAGACAAGACACAGAGCTTTTCTCTCAGCTTATCAACATGGAGAGAAGGAACAGTAAAAGTACATCATTGGCATTAGTAACTTTCTCCCGCCCTCCCCGATTCCATGTCTTCAGGAATGGGTACCAGCGGGCCACGGCTCAAATGCACTTCTGTGTGTAAGGAGAGCTGCAGAATCCCAAAGGCATTCATGAAACACAGAGACCTGTAAACGGCATGCTCCTGTTTCTGTGCAAGTGCTGTGGTTAGTTCACAAAAACTTTGCAAAACAACCATGCATGGTATTAGCTACATCACAGAAAGATGAGTCACACATCCTACAAATCGTTGCCCCCCTTTTATTGCACGTGGCCAAAAGAAAAGAATTAATCCTAGTTAATACCTAAGGCCAGGGGTGAATTGTCCAGTGGGATTCTGGGCTGTGCACTTTCTGTGGTCTCACTCCCTGGAACGTATAGGGGAAAGTCCTATAGATGTCCCTTCTCCCTCCAAATCTGGCAGGGATGTTTTCAGCAACCTGCATGTTCTGCTACAGCAGTTTTATGGCAGATGTTCAGTTGTGACCTGGGACCTCATGCCACAGGAGAGCCCTGCCCAACCTGATGCCCTCCAGGTGTACGAAGTACATCTCCCATCGATCCCAGCCAGCATGGCAACCACAGGGGACAGGCTTTGGTGCAGCATTTCAGAGCTTCTTGTTTAATTTCAGTGTTTTTGCAGCATCCCCATAATGTGCACTGAAGCTCCCAAAGTTGATTCAGTGCAGTAAAGCCAGAACCTCCCTTAATTTACACTCAAGCAGAAGCAGGTGCAATTATTGTCTCCAAGATCTCTTGAATATCTGCCATTGTCACACAGTGATAAGTGGCTTGACTTCTCTATTTGGGACTCTCACATCCCAGAAGCCAACATGATTTCTTTCTCTCTCTTTTGGCCTTTTGTCCCCCAAAGACAAAATGAATTATGCATTATGCAAATTATATTCCTGGAGGACTGCAATTAGTAGATTTGCATGAAGAGGGCTTTGAATCTCTCAACAGCTGTGTGCAAATTTTTCTCTGGCTGATTTGCTGTGTGCATGCACATTTAAGTAACCAGGATCTGCATGAAAGGGGGGGGGGATCTTAAAATGGACATGGGAATAAAAAAACATACTGATTCCTCTTTCCCAGCCACTGATGTAATTCAGCACTGGACCTGCAGCAACGAATTCAAAAAGTGCAGAATTCTAGCTGGAATGGAAGAATTGGGAGCACTTTTTAGAATCTGCTAATTCTCCCTTTGAAGTTAAAGCACCTGACCTCATGTGCACTGACAGGTGGGATGTCCCACTCACTTGCCAAAGCGGCCTGTGGGGTGGGAGACTTTTGGATCCAGCCTGCTGACCAGATTCAGTTCCCCACTCCCTGGTGAATACGACAGCAGCCTTAGCGTACAACTTATCTGGGAGTGTGACCTTAATGGGCCGTGCTTCTGAACAAATGCATACAGTGATATCCTATCAGAGCCAGTGTGATGCTGGGGTCAGAGTAGGACCTGGGCCATGAAGCTCATTTATGGGATGGGGAGGGCGGGGCTTGGATGTCAGTCTAACCTATCTCACAGGGTTGTTTATGGAGATTAAATGAGATTAAAGAGGAAGGACCACGTACTCCACCTTGGGCTACATGGAGAACAAGGTGAGATATAAATGCAATAAATAAATAATAATAATAAAATAAGTGATGTAAAAATGGCTAAACCAGGTGAGGGTAGCCAGTGGGCCTCAAACCCTCAGTGAGTTAGTGATTTCACCTACATGTGAAGACAGGCTCTGGCGGATGAGTGGGTCCAATGGTCAAGAACGTGATTTCTGCATGTGCTGTAGAGGGAAGTGAGGGGCAGATGGGGCTCATCAACCTGGGAATTATAAGAATGAAAACTCTGATCCTAACCTCTGCTGCCTTCTGGGATTCAGGAGAAGAAAAGACTAAAGAGAAAGCCCTACACAAATCCAGGGTGGAGTCCCTAAGGCAGTTGGATGGTGCCTTGTATGCCTCCTTCCAGCAACTCCTATAGCCAACCTGGTGCCAAACTTATTGCTCTGCTTTCCTTTGGACCACACTAGTAAGACCAAGAGGGGAGTCGTATCATCTGGGCAATCCAGGACCCCCATAAACACTGCCCAGGCTTGAGCCCCAGGGAGGTCATCAGTGTTGCTAACGGTGTTGTCTGACTTCACCCCTGGAGGTGCACTCCATTGTCTCTCAAGACAGATGAATACCAACAGCTACAAGATATAAAAAAACCAACACAGGGCTCCTGCTGAGAACAGGGGCTTCCTCTTCCACACAGAGAGAAGGAAAGGCAACAGAAGAAAGTTGTTGCAAGCTCCACCCCTCCTTATTCCCATCGGCTTTCGGGGGCTGCTGCTCCCTTTGTCAGCTTTGCAAAGCAGGTGGAAGTGAGTATTACTTTACCCTTGCGCAAGGTTGCAGTGGGCACGGTTGAGTCAGGTGGAGCTGTTTCAGCAAGTGACCTTGGGGATAAAAATATTTGCTTTTGCCACCTGGACTTCTCTTTTAAAGCCACCCCATGCTGTCTGCATGTCCTGGCTGAACATCCAAAAATAAACAAACAGTGCACAAGTTACAGCAGGCATCCTTAATTAGGGTGGAAAAAAGAAAGTCTCCCAAAATGCAATTCAACCATTATTAATTATCACTTTGAATAACCAAGATGCACAAAACAAAAAACCACCCCATAGGCTTTTTGAGCATGTTACTCACTCTTCAACCATGGAAGGAAAGAAAAGGACAGCTATTTCAATAAAGCACACAGCAGCAGAGTCCTTTTCCTTGGACATCAGCTGGGGAAGAAAAACTATCTAGTAAGAATCCCGTCAAACAGCACATTCAGAATACCAGGCTTAAGAGCAGCTTTTGCCAGCCTAGTGCCCTCCAAATGTTTTGGGACTATGACGCCCATCAGCCCTAGCCAGCACAGCTGTATAGCACTGCAACTGATGGGAGAATGACCATGCTGGCTGGGGCTAATGGGAGTTGCAGTCCAAAACATCTGGAGGGCACCAATTTGGCAAAGGCTGGCTAAAGAGCATGGGACCTTTCCAAGCAGCTGCTCTAGGAGGCTGCCTTGTTTTTAACCTTTGAGGTGTCAACAAACCAAAGGGAACGTGTTGTTCTCCAAAACAAGTCAATCCCATCTTAGGAGCTCATTACAAAGGGCGGCTAAAACTGTAGAAGGAGAAAGGAAAGCACATTTTTCATGCCTTTTGTCTGTGAAATCCAAACACAGCTCAAGGAAAAAACTGAATCTGGTATCCAGAAAACACGCAATGCTTCTTTTGCACTGCATAAATTATTTTGGGTTTTGCTAGTCTTGGAGGAAGAGCAGAGAAGTACCATATTTTTCGCTCTCTAAGACGCACTTTTCCCCTCCTAAAATGTAAGGGAAAATGTGTGTGCTTCTTATGGAGCGAATGCAGGCTGCGCAGCTATCCCTGAAGCCAGGAGAGCGAAAAATACGGTAGTTATGCTGTGGGACTCTATCCTTCCAAGCATATCTATACAGCTGTAAGGACCATTAAAAAAATTGCTTTGCAAGGCTGGGTGTAAGTGGGGAGAGGAAAAGAGATTTTCTAGAATCAAAATTCTGCATGTAACAGCTATTGGCCTGATCATCATTCTCCCCACCAGTACCTCGTTTTATTTATGAAATAACAGGCATCAGAGAGAAGGGCTTGCAGTTCTGCTATGCTTTCATTTGACTGCAGCATATGTTGTTAAAACAGCAGCCAGAGAGGGAGAATCTCCTCAATGGCTGTAAATTTAACCATTGATAGTGAAACTATGCTGGACAGGACATGCCAGCCAGTCACCGCCCTTACCTTGCCTTGTGGCTGGGAGGACTCATCCTCATGAGAAAAAAGAGGGGGGAGGAACTAGTGCCTACTGCACAGAATTAAAAGCATTACCACACTCTGTAATGACTAATCAAGCAAGACAGCCTGCCATGAGCTTATTTTAAGGAGACTTGGCTCCCTTCCATTCCAAGGCAAGAGAAGATGAATGCTTTTGAGCCTGAACTTCTCATTTCTCAGTATCTGAACAGATGCTTTGCCGTCACCTCTGTCCTTCTTGCAGCAGTTACATTTCCATTAGCAGTTGCAGCCTATGAGTAGCAAATAAATCACTATTTAAAAAATAAAAATAAAAGCCAGGTAACACCAAAGCACATAATTCAGTGGGAACATTTCCCATGAAAACCCACTGATATGAATGGAGAAGCAGAACAGGGACCTTTCATGGAATTAATAGATTTTAAAATGTTCAGCTGGTACATATGGATTTATCCATCATTCCCTTATTGCGACACTCCCCACTCCAGTAACTTCTGAAAAATGAGACAGAAGCTCACGAGTCCCTGACATCCTGCCAGGCCAATATTTATTGGTGACCTAAGAGACAACATCCACTAATACATTTTCTACCATGATCTTAAAAGAGCAAGGCCAAATGAACCCAACCCACCTTGAACCCAACCAACCTGAGAACCAAGTTAGGACCAGAAGGGTGCTCAGAGGAGCCCCTTTGGTAGCTGCTGGCATCCAGGTACCTCCAGGAAGCACACTGAAGCAAACAGGTGACTCTCAAGTCGTACTGTGAATGGTTTAACATAACACACCATCTGAATTCACTTACTGACATTTGTATGCAAGGCTACCCAAACAGTCACTTTGGGTGGCAACACCTTTGGGTGGGATCCCTTCTGCTAAATCACATCTTGTTTATGCAAGTCACAGTTACCTGGCGTATCTGATAGTGGAAGAGGAATGAAAGGATCGGGAACAGCCAGAAGTGGAGGGCTAGAGTCCAAGATATCTTTTGTTTTTTCAGCTGGGTGAGCAGCAAGGGGGAAGTTAGGAAAGGAAGGAGTGGGGAGAGGGAGGGAGAGAGAGAGGAAGAGAGAGAGAGAGATGTCAAGCAGAGCACAGGGAGATGCCAAACAGACCAAAGATGCATTGAAAAGTCATTTAATTGCCACATGCATCTGGGGGTATGGCAATATTACCCTCCCACCTCCATGGGACCCCTCCAGCAAGCTGCAGATATTATTCTGCTACTCAACCAAAAAGTTTATCAGTGAATTATTGGTGAGTTGATCCAAGGTCACAGTAGACCACCCACAGAACCAAAGTAACATCTCTTCTTCCAAGGGTATCAGGTCACTCCACCCTCTCCAAACTCAACAGTTCACATGGCAAGGATTAATTCATTATTCATATGTTCTGTTAGCCTTGGGGGAGGGCTACTGTGTTTCTTTGAGAGTGTCGCAACTGAGTGAAGTCTCTAAGTCAAGATGCATGGCTATACTATATTATTACTCTTACCGACAGCTTCATACCACTATTCATTAAGTTTCATAATGGTTTATAAAACCATCCAATAAAAATGGCAAAATCTAATCGATAAAACCCTCAAAAAGCAGAGCAGAGGCAAGCAGTGCCAGAAATCAAAGGCCCTCTGAAAAACATTGGACTTCTCCAAGAAGGCTGAGGCTGAATGAACCTCCCTTGGGAAAAAGTTCCAGAGCAATGGGGCTGCTGCACAGAAGACCCTGCTCCGTAAAAAAAAAAAACAAAACATTAAAACAAATAAACCGATATTAAACAATCCCATATTCCCTGCTCCTTGCAATGGTTTATCTGGAACTTGCAGCAGGATTTCTACAGATGATCTTAAATGCAAGGAGACATCCCCTGAGATAATCAGAACTCAAGCAGTTTATGGCTGTAAGTGTCAAAACCAGCACTTTGAATTGTCCCATGATCAAATGGCAGCCAGCGCAGCTGCTTCAGGAGACAAGAGATGAGAAGACCAGCCCACAGCTGTCCACAGGTGGACCTCTGAGTTCTGCACTACCTGAAAGCTGGAAGCATGACTCATATTTCAATGTTGTGGGCCCAATTCTATGGAGGGCCTACCCACAAGAAGTTAGACTGGCACCACCCGTAACTGAGTTTCAGGTGTCTGGTCAAAACTGTTTTATTCAAGGAGACCTTTGCACCCTGAATGCTGCTCAGATGTTTCCCTTTTTTCTTTTCTCGAGATTTTAAATTCCTGAAGTTATAGACTCTGGAGCTTTAATTCGAGTTTTAAAATTTGTGCATTCTGTATTTTATTTTTGCTGTGAGACCTACATAGTAAAAAGCAGAATATGTTTTTAACAAATAAATAAATGAAGTTCCCAAACTATCTTCAAAGTCAGCCACACATACAGTACATTGCAGTTGGACAGCCTTCCCCAAACTGGTGGCTCCTGGAACTCCCATTACCCCTAGTTGCCATGTTCTGGGATGATGGGAGTCCAAAAATGTCTAGAGGACGGTGGATTGGGAAAGGCTTAAGCAGCATAATCTTAACGTCACTCCAGAATTTATGACAACTACCAGGTTTGTGTTTTATGGAGTATCCACCAAAGCTCTAAAAAACATCATTCTGGGCCACGGTTGCTGCCTCATCACATTTAGCATTTAATATGAAAATATAGCAGGTAAAGCACACATTCAGGCTACTTGCCAACTATTCTTAAAGCCCTGTGCTCTTCTCCAAGGTGGTCTCAGCACACAGCAGGGGCTTCCAGCAGCTCCAAAAACCAGCCAGACTCAATAAAAACCTGATCATACTCCATGAGATTAGAGGCAGGACTGGATTTAGGCTAGTCAGCTTCTCTAAGCCTGCAGAAGGCACCCGGGTTTTAGAAGGAAGCTAATGAACTGTCCACTCCAGATGGAATCAGGTACAGTCCTTCCCAGGTCCCCACTTTTTCCACTTGTTGATTCATCTCTGAATCAGGTGCTGCCCACACTCGGCTAAGTGCATGAAGAGCCTCACAGCTTGAGGCTGGGTCCTGGCCTAACAACTACCCAGAACCACGAGTCCTCTCCAGGCACAGGATAGACTGGAGTGTGCAGTGCCAACCCCTGTAAATGGCAGGCAGTAATAAGCCTCCCAACTGACCAGGCTTGGCATAAATGCCAAGAACCTGGTCCTTCTGCTTAGCCAACAGGGCAGCAGCTTCTGCCTGAAACACTTCACACTACAGGTCCTGCCCCCTTAGGGAACCTGGGCAGGAGATCTGGATATGGGGGTCACCTGGCCCAAACTTAGCTGACCAACTTGCAGCTGAGGCCCTGTGCTCCCCTATCCTCAGCCTGGCCAGCCTCATAATGCCCACTTGTAGCCTGCCTTCCATCTCCCCTGATGGCAACTGAAAGACACACAACCAGCTTCCACTGGAAAGACCTTCTGCATTGAATTGGTCGGAGCTGCAATTCGGGCATACCTGACACAGGTGCAAGAGGAGATGAGCCAAACGCATCTGCCTGTGTTGTGGAAGGAGCCGGTTGAAAGCCTGGGATCAGATTCTCTGCTGAGCTACCCAGCTTCTCTGGAAGTTTACCTGAAATTCCAAGGACCTGGTTATTTAAAATACAATAAGAAACAACAACAAAATTCTGCCATTTCTTAGGGAAAAGCATTAACAGCAGCTTGATGTTAGAACCAGTTTATAATGCATATTAAAGTCTCCAGTCCAATAGGTCTCTCCAGATGTTTCCATGTGTCTGGTGCGGTTCTCTCGATTGTCATGACTCATATAGGAGATGAATGGATGCCACCTGTGGTGAAAGGATTCATCTTGTTTCTGGCCACCCTGACCTGGCAGGGCAATTTGTTGGACAAAGCAACAGACCATACCTGAGCACACCATGAGTCTCTTGACAGGCCTACTGCACAGCACCAACATTTAGCTATTTCTAAACAAGCAGCCACCTGCAAAAATGTCAACATCTCCCAATGAGATAAAAGTTGGTTTGATTCATCTATTATTACTAACAAGCTAACAAAAGAGCTGCATTTATCTTTATATTACAAATTAATCAAGGACCTGGTTATTAAGTGCTCTTATGCATCATGAGTTGCTAAGCATCTCTTGGAAATATTCCAACCCCCCTGGATATTACTATTAGTCATACTTATTGCAAGCCAGAGCTAGACCTGGTTTCTCAGTTTTAAGGATCAGCAACTAAGCCAAACAGAAACTCCACATGTTGCTCTGTGACCTGAAGGAGCGTCTCCACCCCCATTGTTCTGCCCGGACGCTGAGGTCCAGCGCCGAGGGCCTTCTGGCGGTTCCCTCACTGTGAGAAGCAAAGCTACAGGGAACCAGGCAGAGGGCCTTCTCGGTGGTGGCGCCCGCCCTGTGGAACGCCCTCCCACCAGATGTCAAAGTGATAAACAACTACCTGACATTCAGAAGACATCTTAAGGCAGCCCTGTTCAGGGAAGTTTTTTAACGTGTGATATTTTAGTGTATTTTTGGTTTTTATGGAAGCCGCCCAGAGTGGCTGGGGAGGCCCAGCCAGATGGGCGGGGTATAAATAATAAATTATTATTATTATTATTATTATTATTATTATTGCTCCTTCACTCTCACTAGGATTGTTCCTGATGCTTTTTGGGGGAGGAAACCGGTGCCAGTCACTTTGGTTTAGGCTACAATCATAAAAACATGCTAAGGAATAGTCCACACTGAACAGAGTGAAAATACTTCCAAGCAAACAAGCACAGGTTTGCACTGTGAGAGAAACAACATATGGTATGTCTTTTGGTTGCAACTAGGATACCAAGAAATGCAACAACTGCATTTTAAAATCTTATGGTTCTGACAAAGCATTGAGGATAGTGAACTCTGGCTGGTAGCACAGTATAAACGCAACTGCCAGTGGACTCCCACAACACTGGCCCACATCTGCTGATCACACTGTGGATGATTTCAGGGGAAGTCTATTTCAAGTCTATTTCAGGAGTATATGGCCAGCAATGGTCATATAGTGCCACCACAGCTGTTTCCCTCTGTAGCCTCAGAAGCCTGGAAGGTGAAACTGGAACCTAATAGTAAAATCAGCAAGTAGAATTATGTTGTGCCAAATTAACCTTGAAATATGAAATCTATCAAGTGCAGGGGATGGGACCTCTGTCTGACCGATTATGAGAACTCCAATGGTCTTGATTTAGGCCACTGGACCAAGAGAGCCTTTAAAAAAGCCAGCTTTGTTCTCAAGGAACAGCCTAGAAAGTTTTGGGAGGCCCTTCATCTTCAACAGCCTAGGCTGCCACTCTGAGGGCACTTTAACCACTACTGGATTGCACTAACCATCACTCAGTTTTGCAAAATCCTTGTTCAGCAGCTCCTCTGCTGTGAGCTTGGAGAAGTTGTCGTCATCAAAAGGGTTCCAGGTAGAGACATCTGGTGGATTGTAGACATTTTGCTGTGATGTCCTGGGGGATCCAGAAGGCGTTGTCGAAGCAGACCTGGAGGAAGCCACCCCGAAAAGGGAACAAAAACAGGACATTCAGTTGCTATCTTTATTTCCTAACGCCACTGCAATGTCTACAGGTGCTGCTGAATGTGTGCTGAATATGCAACTGGGTAGACTTTGAAGTTCTGTTCAGCTCTGTGAGCCTGAAAATTGTCCACACAGATCCATACAGGCAACTCCCCCCCCCCCCAATTTATGTGCACACAGGCAAAGCAAAAAGGGACAGAACAAGGTGTTTGCAAGCTTTTCCAATTGTTTCAAATATACAGTGGTACCTCTGGATGCGAACGGGATCTGTTCCGGAGCCCCATTCACATCATGAAGCGAATGCAACTAGCGTCTGCGCGGGCCATGATTCGCCGCTTCCGCGCATGACGTCATTTGGAGCGTCTGCGCATGCACGAGCGGCAAAACCCAGAAGTAACACACTCTGTTACTTCCGGGTTTCCACAGAGCGCAACCCGAAAATGCTCAACCCTAAGCTACTTCAACCCGAGGTATGACTGTAACAATTTCACTTAAACACGTGGTGCCTTAGAATGTCACAATACACACCACAAATGGGGGTTGCCTGTATTTTCAACTGGAAACCCAGCCCAGCAGTTGGTCCACAGGATAGCTCCATATCTCAAAGAAAACCCATGTGTTTGTGTGTGCGTGCATGCACACACAGACACACACACACACTTTAGTGTATCTTCCCCAAACAGAGGCCCAGACAAAAGCCTCTTCAATCATAACATATGCTTTAAAAGAGGATTTGACAAATTCATGATGGAGGAGCATAGCAATGAGGCAGC
Source organism: Podarcis siculus (assembly GCA_034642415.1). Taxonomy (NCBI): domain Eukaryota; kingdom Metazoa; phylum Chordata; class Lepidosauria; order Squamata; family Lacertidae; genus Podarcis; species Podarcis siculus. Next base: position 2,570,502 of record JAXCMG010000067.1, read on the forward strand.
CATGCTTCTGAACGCCAGTTTCTGGAAACCACAGAAAGGGAGGGTGTTCTTGTGCTTGAATCCTCCTTGCAGGTTTCCCACAATCCTCTGGCTGGTTACTGTGAGAACAGGACTAGATGGGCGATTGGCCTGATCCAGCAGGCTCTTCTGGTGTTCTTACGTTAAGCTTAGTTGCCAGCCCAGGGTTATAAATGCTCCTCTTGGAACTCAAGCACACTCCTCTGTTCGTTCCAAGATCAACAGCAGGAAGGCTATTAGGACATGGCGCAAGAAAGGCAGACAGAGGCAGACTGCCCCACATCAGAACAAAACGTAAAGAGAATCAAAATGCACAAAGGGTCATTTAGTAGGAAGAAGAGACATTCCCCCCTCCAAAAAAATACACACTTGGACTTGTTGAGGCTGGCCTCAGCAGCTGCTGCCTGCAGAAGCTGTGTTGATTTGCTGGCTGGGACCCCGAAGACAGTGCTGTGCGTCACGTCACTCAGGATCCTCCGGTGTCCCGCTCGCTGAGTCTTGGGGGAGGACGGGGGAGTGAGGGAGCCCACCTTCTGCCCCTGGACAGCTGACGGCGGTGTGGTGGGGATCCTTTGATGTCGTGGAGGCGCTTGCTGCGGGGGAGGAGAGAAAGTTACCGAGTTTATTTCCTTAACCACAGGAGTTTCAAAGCTGTTTCTTAGAAGCAGAAGGGACAACCCAAACTCTGAATTCTGTCCTGGTGGCAGGGAGGGAGGCAAAAGAGAGAGAGGATAAAAATAGAAGGTAGACCCCTTTCGAGCAAAAATGTAAGGAAGACCCAGAACTTTACTCCCTCAACATGTTATTCAGCCAAACCTAGAAGACTAACACACCAGAAGAGAGACCTTCATGCACACAGCATCTCCAAGCCACAACAGTTCGCTCACAGAAGAGGCAGCATGGTGCAGTGGTTAGTGTGTCAAACTAGGACCTGGGAGACCAGAGCTCAAATTCCCACCCAACCATGAAGTTCACTGGGTGTCGTCGCAGCCTAGCCTAACCCAGTGGGCTGTGGTGGGGATTAAATGAGGAGGAGGAGAACCATGGGCACAACTTTGAGCTTCTGGCAGCCCTTCTGTTCCTTTTTTAAAAAAATTAGTTTTTATTAAATATTACAGGAAAAGAAAAAGAGAAAAGAAATAGAAGAAAAAAATCAATACATAACACTGTAAACAAATTTGTCTACGTATTTTCCAACATGCAAAGAAAAGATACGAAAGATAAAAGAAAAAAGAAAGAAAGAAAAACACTTTTCATAATCAATAATACCAAATTTATACTTCAAACATTACAATATATAAATCCTTAAGATATTCTAAAAGACTTCCAATGCATTCACCCCACGTCTCTTAGTTTCTAGTTCACCTTTACATCTGTTCTTCAGTCACTTCCTTTCCTTAAGTTCTTTCATAGTCCATCAAATCTTTGTGTTCTCTCTATTCTTCACAAGCCCTTCTGTTCCATACACTGAAACACTAGCCTGCTTGCCAGGCACAGAAACTGGATTTCTCAGGATCTCAGCTTCCCCCCCCCCCCCAGAAAAGCTTCTAAAAATCGTCATGGCTGAAGAAAGGTCCAAAATGCTCAAGGGGTGACTGCAAGACAGGAGCCTCACAGATTCAAGAAATACTGACCTGTCTTACAATGTTTTTATAAGGACTCTTACTGTTGCTTTATCCTTTTCTATGCTTTCAATATAAATATTCTCAGCAGGGATTTGAGCCTGGCTCTTTCTGGCCTGCTCCTTTCACCACACTGACTTAACAGAACTTGCAATCCGGAAATATATTTATAATATAAAGAGGAGCGAACAGAATGGGATGTTTACACCTTTTGGAGGCTTGGGTTATTTTTTTCCATCATATTTCAGCTTTCCCCCCAAATACCGCAACAAATATTAGTTTGAAATGATGTTGTGAATATATTTGTGACAGAAATAACCACCCCTTTTATGTTCACCCACCCCCATTTTGTTAACATGAATAATCGGGGGGAGTCCCCCCCCCAATAATTCTTCGTCCTCTCCAAATCTGCTCCCCAAACCAGTTAGTTATCAATAAATCTGGGTATTACAGAAAAAAAATGTGTGGCAAGAATAACCTGGTATAAATACAGTTTCAGCTGGAAGGCATTTACTGTAATTTATTCGTATGCTGTGCATCCTTTTCATTTAAACAACAACTCCCCCTCCACAACAGTCAAAGCAGCTGCATTTCAGTACAAAAAGAAACAATGAGGAATGATTACACTTGAATAGTAATGAAGTGTGTGTGTGTGTGTGTGTGTGTGTGTGTGTGTGTGTACGCATGCAGCAGGAGAAGGTGGATGTGAAATTTCATTCTCAAGTATCTGCAGGGATGGGGGATCCCTGGCAAATTTCCACTCCTTTTATACTTTAGGCAGCTGCTCCACTCGCTACAGGGAAAACCCTGGTTCTCATTAAGTGAAAAAGCACTTATTTGGGATGAATGCATACATTATAGTCATCAAATGGAGGATTTGCAATGTTTGGTCATGAGTGCATTGGAAACAAGGGTTGGGATTAAGATGCAAACTCTTCTCCAACTTGTTCGCCCGACAAAAATCCAGAGCAGGAGAAAGGAACCGCTGGGTCACCCATGGGGGGTTTAAATACCTCAGGATAACCTTAACAGCGTATCTCAAACAATTAAAAAAATTATAAGCTCCTGCTCAAAACGATAAGTAAAAAAACTCTCAAAATGGAAGTGCACAAGCCTTAGCTGGCTAGGTCATATCGCAGCTATAAAAATGCCAATTCTACTAAAATTATCTTTCCTGTTTCAGGTTTTACCAACATACATCTCTCCTGCTATGCTTAAAAAAATGGCAAAACAAATTACTTCCTTTTACTTCATTAGGAAAAAGAGCCAGACTCAGTCAAAAAAATCTTATTTAGACATAGGAATAAAGGGGGGTTAGGAATACCCAGTCTTGAACTATACTACGCAGCTTTCCAAATTAAATTATTGATACCTCTCATTAAAGGCAAAGGAGATATTCCATGGATAAAGATAGAAAGTGGCCACACAAGACTATCAGTACACGTTCTGCCCTTCATGAAGGAACAAGAAAAGGTGGGCAAACCCATTTTTAAAAGTATAATTAATGGTGTGGTGGAACTGGAACTTAGTATTGGCTCCTAGGACTTCACTACTGATGCCTCTGCTAGATCACCCCTCATTTAAACATGCAGACAAATATAACCAGCTCCTAGATCTTGAAACAAATGGTTTCTATAGAATTAGAGACGTGTTTGTAAAAGCTAAAGCATTTTTAAAAAGAGGGCCTGGTGACAAAGGCAAAAGGGATAAAACGGTCCCGGCTACATCTGTATCAACAGATACAGTCCTTTTGAACTTTTGCAAAGTATCTGGAATGAAGGGGTGAGGGCTTGAGACCCCTGACACCTTTTGAATCACTGTGTAACAGACCCAGCCATGACGCAAAAGGGGCATTCTCAATGATATATGGTATTACATTAGAAAGCTTTGCAGGAAACGCAGAAGATATTCGAATGAGATGGGAGACTGACATATGAATTCCAATAAGTGAAAAAGCATGGGAATCAATATGGCAAAATCCATCTTTAAAAACAATTTTGGATCACCTCCAGGAAATTTCCTTTAAAATTAGCTTTCAGTGGCACTGGACCCCCACACGTCTTGCAAAGATAAATCCTTTAAGCTCACCATTATCTTGGAAAGGCTGTAGAGAACAAGGTTCCTATTTCCATGTTTGGTGGGAGTGTACCATAGCTCATGCCTTTTGGGGGGAAATTTTTAACCTAACCTCCAAAATCACTAAACAATCTATCCCTTTTAATTCAGCACTTGCCTTATTATCATTAGATTTGACCCCAAATTCTACCCTTAAATGTAAGAATTATTTTTCTTCCTGTTCACAGGAGCCAGACTAGTTATTGCCCAACAATGGAAGGAAACTTCTAAAATACCAATAGAGGCTTAGGTTAATAACATCTGAAGCATTGCTCTATCAGAACACCTCACATACCATAGCAGCTAATCAAAGGCATCTCCAAAAAAGATACATTTGACATGATCTGGTCTCCCTTTTTCTCTTTTACTGAAGAACAGGATATTTTAATGCCACCATCATCATAGAGGTGTCTGTGGAAGGGATATAGTGATCAAAAATGTATTGTATTGTAAATGTATTGTAACTTTTGAATAAATGTTTTTTGGGTTTTTTTAAAGGAAAAAGAACTGCTATTGCACCCACGTGCAGTCTATTGGTGCAAAACCAGACAGTTTTTCCATGTTCACCTTTGAAAGGATGAATCACAGTTTTCTGTTCAGGATTCATTAAGAATCTCCAGAAATTTGATGTGCAGGCAAAAAGAAAAGAAAAAAAGGAACCACTGGGTCAGACCTGGCCCAGTTACCAGTGTCTGAGCAAGGATTTCATTCTCTCTCTCTCTCTCTCTCATATCTGCACTGTCCCACCACATTTGTCGTGCCCCCCTTCTCTGCAGCAAAGTGTTGAATTTACATCCTTTATCTAATGATTAAGCCAGAACTTGCTTGAACTCAGTTCCAGCATCTCTGTTCACGGTGAGTTTTAAGCTGCATAATTATGGCCCTCCAATTCTTGATGGATTATAGCTCCCAGCGGGCCCAGCCAGTAGTTAGGGGGTGATGGGAATTGTAGTTCAACAACATGTGGAAGACCACAGATTCGCCATCTCTGGAACACTCTTGTATGAAACACAAAAGCATGGCCAGGAAAGGGGATAATAACCTTAGTTGGATCAGCACTAATGCAAATTTCCCTCCACTCTTAAGCATGAATTGGAGCAGTTGAATAAAAATGCATGCTTCTGTTTGTGTTCAGAGAGAGAGAGCGAGAGAGGGAGAGGAAGAGAGAAGGGGTAAATATGAGCATCTGCAAAGAAGGAGAAACTGAGGACAACGCTGGGGTTCTTACCTGTTTTCACAAATTACCTCTGAGGCTTGAATATCATTGTTAGTCTGATACCATTCATCATTTTTAGTTGCTGCTTGTTAACAGTGTTTTATAGACTGTAATTATTTCACTGATTATTTGCTAATTACTCTATATGATTTATGCTCTACTTGCAATGTTCCATTATGTTCTATCAAGTTACTGCTATTTATTGTTTGTAAGCTGTTTTCTAGTTACTGCTAGAGGGACGTGGGTGGCGCTGTGGGTTAAACCACAGAGCCTAGGACTTGCTGATCAGAAGGTCGGCGGTTCGAATCCCTGCGACGGGTTGAGCTCTCATTGCTCGGTCCCTGCTCCTGCCAACCCAGCAGTTCGAAAGCACGTCAAAGTGCAAGTAGATAAATAGGTACCGCTCCAGCAGGAAGGTAAATGGCGTTTCCGTGCGCTGCTCTCGTTCGCCAGAAGCGGCTTAGTCATGCTGGCCACATGACCCGGAAGCTGTACACCAGCTCCCTTGGCCAATAAAGCGAGATGAGCGCCACAACCCCAGAGTCGGCCACGACTGGACCTAATGGTCAGGGGTCCCTTTTAAGCTGCTTTGAGATTCATTTGAATGAATAGTGGCACAGAAATCAAATCAGGGTCTTCTGGACATGGCCACATTCGCTCCTTCCTTGCTGCCCACCAACATGAGAAGTGGGGAGGGGCTGTGGCCCAGTGGCAGAGGATCTGGAAAAAGTAAACAAGCAACACTGCAAAGCCAACCAAAGGTTCCTCCCAACCCTTACCGGATGATCCTGCACAGGGACTGGCTGTGCCGCCACCTGCTGCACCTGCGGTTGGGGCAGGATCTGAGCCGACGGCTTCTGTTGCCCTGCAGCTGCTTTCTGTGGGACGGTCCCCTGTTGTGCCAGCAGTTGCTGCTGCTGCTGCTGCATATAATTCTGCACAGGCTGCGGTTGCACTCCCTGCTGCGCCACTGGAAACTGTGGCTTCACTGGCGGCTGCGGTGCCTGGGGTGCCACTTGGATCTACAACACAGGAAGCAAGCATTCAGAACCCTTCCTTACGACCAGCTGCAATCTTTTGCACTTCACATGCAATGGAGTAAGAGCGTCTCCCCAAATTCACCTTCCCTTGTTACTGGGTTGTTGCAACATGCTCTATGTTGGGCTGCCTTTGGAGATGACTTGGAAACTTCAGTTGGTCCAAAAGCACAACAGCAGCCAGATTTCTGGCTGGAGTTCCATCTGGATCACATATAACTCGTTTTGAAACAGCTGCACTGGTTGCCAGTTTATTTCCCGACCTAATTCAAGGTGCTCACATTGGTGATTAAAGCCCTGAACGACTCAGACCCCAAACACCTGAAAGACCATCTCCTTTCCTACAGAACCTCTCGGGTGCTGAGATCGGCAGAGAAGGACCCCTGGATAGCCCTTCCGACTTCAGAGGCTTGGTATGGTAGTGGCCCAGGGGGAGAAGACCTCCTCTGTGGCAGCCCCAAAACTGTGGAACTCCCTCCTTGCAAAAGTGTGCCTGCCCCCCCCTTCTACAGCTTCAGGAGAATGCTGAGGACACACCTCTTTACCCTGGCTTTAGACACTTGAGGTGTATGTTTTTAGGACTCAGCTTATTTTTATAGTTCCAATTTGTTTCAAACTGTTTTTAATATTGTGTTTTAATGCTTTAACCTGCCCTGGAACCTTAGGGTGAAGCGTTGGAAATAATAAATCAAACAAACAAGCAAGCAAGCAAGCAATCTCAAAGTGGCCCAAATGCAGGGCTCACAAAGTACTATATACTTAAGTATTCTTAGTGCATTATATTTGATTCTATGTGCTCAAACAGAGGCTCAAATCTGCAAGATATGGGATGATGGGGCTTTCATTTTGTTAATACCTTCTGCGCCCACTCCCTGTCTCATATATTTTCTCTATGACCACACAAACTCATTTGAAAGATTCCTTTGACTCAAAAAATGGAAACTCAGAGATCTGCCCTTGGGTCCTTGGACTCAACCTCCAAGTCGCAACTGCCTTAAAATTCCTGTGCATGGAAAAGAAAAACAGCCACCCCCCAAAACAACCTCACCTGTTGAACTTGCAGGGGAGGCTGTGGCTGCTGCGGCTGCTGCTGAGGTCCTTGGGGCTGATAAAATGTGGCTGGCGGCTGCGCTGGCGGCTGTTGCTGCTGCTGCTTTAGGAACAGCTGATGCTGTGGGGTGGCGGCCTGGGGCTGAGCTGGAGGGGCTTGCGGTTGGGAGGCAGCAGGCGGCTGTACAGGGGGCGGCTGCTTAGGCTGAGCTTGCGGGAGAGGCGGAGTCGGCTGAGGCAGGGCTTTCGGCTGTGGGGCGCTGGTGGGGAGGGGGGCCTGACCCCCGGGCAAAGGCGCTGGAGCAGCAACTGCAGAGCAAGAGGAGAGGTCAGAATGCATCCGTTTCCTTTAATCCTGTCCCCCCCCCCAATTGTGTACTTTTTATTTAAACACTTAAATGCATAAATATTTAGCTGTGATTCTTGCACTGCAGGGTTAGATGACCCTTACATACAATTCTGTGATTCTATGAAATGAGGATGGATCAAGGGGCTGGAATATAAAAGAAGGGCAAGGAAGGCACAATAGGCAGCAAATGGAAGGAAGGGGAAGAAAAGCGGGTGCCTTGTTTTTCAATAGTTTGCAACCTAATCTTCAAGAGAATTATGGTATGATCTCATCTTGCATGCATTTAACTTGCACAATTTCATCCATATGCAGTTGAAGAAGGGTTGGTTGAAATTGAACACGTTAAATCCAAGCAAGTGGGAGAGGTTAAAAGGTACTTTCATGCTGGGGATGCTTGAGGTTACTGGGTGCAAACCACAGAGCCTAGGGCTTGCTGATCAGAAGGTTAGTGGTTCGCATCCCCACGCCGGGTTGAGCTCCCGTTGCTCGGTTCCTGCTCCTGCCAACCTAGCAGTTCGAAAGCACGTCAAGTGCAAGTAGATAAATGGGTACTGCTCTGGTGGGAAGATAAACGGTGTTTCCGTGCGCTGCTCTGGTTCGCCAGAAGCGGCTTAGTCATGCTGGCCACATGACCCGGAAGCTGTATGCCGGCTCCCTCGGCCAATAAAGTGAGATGAGCGCCGCAACCCCAGAGTCAGTCATGACTGGACCTAACGGTCAGGGGTCCCTTTACCCTTTACCTTTAAAGGGCACTGGGGATGAGTCTATGGCATCGAGGGGGCGGGGCCACAAAATGGTTTGGGAACCTCTGGTCCACACGACCAGAAGAGCACTAAGAAGGAAGCCTGCCTGTGCATTTAGGAGTGCAAGTTTACCCATGCAGAGAACGAAAAGTACGTTAGGAAGTAGCCCACAGTGGGGGCGCCCTCTCACCCTGTGCTGTGGGCCTCTTTCTGGGAGTCAGGGCAGGCTGGATGGGCAGGATCCCCGGGTTTGGTTGTGTCTGCCCAGCTTTGGGTCTTTGGCGTGGGGTGATGGATGTTTCAGTCGTGGGGATAGGATCTGTCAGCCTGCAAGGAGAAAGAAACATGGACACAAAACTAACATTTTAGAGGAAGACAGCATAGTGAACAGCCTCTTTCCATGACCCACCCTTTCACTGGAGCACCCCCACCTCACAACCATCCAGTTGGCAAATGTCCCCTGAAACGGCCAACCCCACCCCACCCCCCCGGAAAAAAATCACACACAGAAAGAGGCGACCACAAGATCCATGTTATGCACGACAATGGCACAAATTACACAAAGCATGTAATTTTAAGCAACTCTATGCATATTTTCTCCTAAAGTGCATAATTCGTTCCAGTTGTGGAACTGGGGTTTTGCAGCCCTAGAAGTTTAACTGCAGAATCCCAGGTATGCCATTTAGGCCCTTAGAGCCACTAAGCCGTGCAAGTTGGCACTAGTGCAGAGGAGATACGGATAGGAGTAGAAGAGCGAACGCTGAAAGCCAGTGTGGTGTAGTGGTTAGAGCAGGGGTCGACAAGGTTTACCTCGCCTGGGCCAGTTCACTTCAGCAGAGATCCCTCCGTGGGCTGGATCGCGCCCATGATCTCTGGTGTCTGAGTAGATGCGATTTCTGGCACCGCGGAAGCGAGTCCCCATGCAGAGCCGGTTTAGCGCAGCGCGCAGGGACTCGCCAAGCGGACGGCTCTGTTCGGGGGCAGCTCATGGGCCAGTTAAACGACCCCCATGGGCCGCTTGTGGACCATGGACCTTAGGTTACTGACCCCTGGGTTAGAGTGTCAGACTAGGGTTTGCGAGACCAGGGTTTCAATCCCCACTTGGCCATTAAGTTCACTGTGGGTGACCTTGGGCCAGTGACTGCCTCTCAGCCTAAGCTACCTCAACTTGGGGAGGTTAAATGTGGTGGGGGAGAACCATGTATAACCCCCTTGAGCTCCTTGGGACAGAAATGCAGTAAATATTTTTTATATACTATAGAGAAATGAAACACACACACACATATTAAACACAGAGGCAGGTTGGCAGGGAAGGTGAAACTAGGAGTATTTCAGAAAACTGCTATAATGTTTTGTCTACTCAGCAGACATTCAAAGCCCACAATAAGAACCACGCCATCAAGGCAGAAGGTTCAGGAGCAACATATCAGACGGTCCCACCACTGGGTACTCTTAAGGCAGAACCCAAAAAGCAAGGCAGGCTTGCAAAATCCACCTGGCACATTTAATAAAGTCTTGCCTGTTGCATCACTCCCATCGGCCATCACAACCACCCCACTCAGCATGAAATGAAGGCTGTTTGGCACATGCTAAATTCAATTTGTGCGCAGAAATGTTGGAAACAATACACCATCTGCACTTTTAATAGGCTTGCAGACAAGCAGGCCAAAGGGCCCTGAGCTTGCCTGGCAGTAGCTGGCAGCCTCAAGTGCAACTGTTTATGCCAGAGCCGTAAAAATAACTGTGGTCCAGTTCTAAATCACTTTGGTTCTCTTCCATTACCACGATTCTACAATTATAGCTGTGGGGAAGATCTTTCAAGCAACACTTAAGCAATCCGCCCCTTCCGATACCCTCATCCCCGGCAAAGAAAATACAAAACTAAAATAAGGAGCAGGTGCACCACAGGGGGGGGGGGGAACAAAACAACAAGCCACTGTGGCCCAGATACCTCAAGAAAGTGAGACAAACCCTGCAGCAGGCAGAAGGAAGCAGCTTCTCAAGGAAAGGAATGAAACAGAGGGCTGTATTCTGTGATAAGCACTATTGTTCAAGGATGGTTTTGATAGGCAAGGAAGAAGAGAAGAAGAGTTTGGATTTGATATCCCGCTTTATCACTACCCGAAGGAGTCTCAATGCGACTAACATTCTCCTTTTCCTTCTTCCCCCACAACAAACACTCTGTGAGGTGAGTGGGGCTGAGAGACTTCAAAGAAGTGTGACTGGCCCAAGGTCACCCAGCAGCTGCATGTGGAGGAGCAGGGAATCGAACCCGGTTCACCAGATTACGAGTCCACCGCTCTTAACCACTACACCACACTGGCTGTAGCTCGGTGGTACAGCATCTGATCTGCATGCAGAAGATCCCTGGATCAATCCCTAGCAGCATTTCTAGTTAGAGCTGGGAATTTTCCCTTCCTTAAAGCCCATGAGAACTGCTGCCATTCAGTTTAGACAACACTGAGCTAGATGGGCCAATGACCTGAAAGAAAACAGCTTTCTCTGTCTCTATAATAACATGAGAAAGGGTGGCATGGACAGGAGGTCTAGAGCGGGCAAGCCAGGTGGGAGAAGGATGAAGGAGATTAATAACTTTAGATTGGAAGTTTTCATGAGATCTCAAAACAGTTACAAGATTGTCCACAGGAAGCAGGACTGAAAAACTTGGGCAGGGGGAGGCTATGAGGAAATTGCTCCAATTCCGCTTCACATATAGAAAAGTTTGATTGTTTGTTTAAGTTATCAATTTTTAAATAGTTAAAGAAAACTCTCAAGGTGGTTTACATTGTTCTCATCCTCTTTGTTTAATCCCCACAACAACCCTGTGAGGTAGGTTAGGCTAAGAGGCAGTGGCTGCTCTAAGGTCACCCACCCAGAGAGCTCCGTGGCCAAGTGGGGATTTGAACCCTGGTCTCCCAGGTCCTAGTCAGACATTCTAACTACTTCATGAGTAGGTAAAATGTATTAACTACACCACACTGAGCAAAAAGAGAAACAACAGAAAACAATAAATTGTCATTTAAATGCAGGTTAATATATGCCTAGTTCCTCTTTTTTACACTGGATAAATGGAACGTGGATGTTCTTGCATTTGTATTTCTACACTGTACTCTTTTCTCATATTTGTATTTTGGGAAACTTGGAAAAGAATAAATATGTTTAACATTGAGGCAGGTGTATATGAACTGAGGTGTGGTCTTTTATTTGTTTCATTCCAAGATTCTGGAAGCTTCCCTGTAGTCAAAATGTCATTAATCGCTTCTGAGAGTGGAACTACTAATTAGGGATGGAGAAAGATTTCATTCACATTTTTAACTGGCTTAATTCACACATCCTGGATGAACATACAGACTGGAACATAACTAACCTTCTGATTAAGTTATGCTTTAAAATGTGTTTGTTGAGATAAAATGCCTATTTAACTATGCATTTCATGATTTGAAAACATGTTTAAACACATATGACATAATGGTCTCCTTCATTTTGTTCTATTATTTATTGATTTTAACCAAAAGTTTTGGTTAAAGGTGGCTTCTGTTTTCACTGACGTGTTTCTTTGAAGTTTTGGTTCTACATGTTATATATACATTATCCTTTTCCTATATAAAATTATCTTACCAAGTTCATGTAAACTGTACAGGGATTTTGCCTATTACTATAAGTGGTTAGTGATTATGACTGACTGATTTTTGAACTCAAGTTGCAGCACAGCAGTATGAAATGGCCCCAGCTCTCCAGAATGCTTAACTCTCTTAAGCAGCACTGCTAGCATTTTACTTTTGAATTATGGTGCTGGAGGAGACTCTTGAGAGTCCCATGGACTGCAAGAAGATCAAACCTCTCCATTCTGGAGGAAATCAGCCCTGAGTGCTCACTGGAAGGGCAGATCCTGAAGCTGAGGCTCCAGTATTTTGGCCGCCTCATGAGAAGAGAAGACTCCCTGGAAAAGACCCTGATGTTGGGAAAGATGGAGGGCACAAGGAGAAGGGGACGGCAGAGGAAGAGATGGTTGGACGGTGTTCTCAAAGCTACCAGCATGAGTCTGACCAAACTGTGGGAGGCAGTGGAAGACAGGAGTGCCTGGCGTGCTCTGGTCCATGGGGTCACGAAGAGTCGGACACGACTAAACGACTAAACAACAACAACAAAGCATTTTACAGTCTTTTGCCATGGTCCATGGAAGAGTCAGGCACCCTCACCTGGCTTTTGGCTGGGTCTTCTTAGCAGCAGCTTCACTCGCTTTCACTGGCTCTGGGAGTTTGGCAGGGATCGGAGAGTTCTGCAAATGGAAACCCACACAGAGAGCAGAAAATGACAGGGGGCTGTCAGAGGCAACGGAGAGCAAGAGGCAAACTGAATGGGGAAACCTAAAGCTCTCCTAGGCTTCACTTCATGGGTAGGTAAAATTTGTTTAGATACTTAATAAATCCTTGGGATGAAAGAGGAGAAATAGCACCAGGGACTTTTCCACTTAACAATCCCAAGCCGGACAGAATTAAAATACAAAACCCTGGCAATATTAGCATAGAAATTACATGATGTCTATTTATTTCTATAATTGTAGTCAGGCAAATGTTTATGGTGGTCAACTGTATTTATTTATAGTCTGCCTTACAGGGCTGCCCATTCCAGAGCAGGTCACAGTGTATTAACATGCAAAATATTGAAACTATAAGGCTGTAATATGAAACAAAACACATCTGAAAATAAAATAGCAGTAGCGATGTAACACCAAAAGGACAAAAACTGCTACTACCACCAGCGTATTCTTAAGTAAAGAACCATACAAATTCACTACAGTTCATGAGAAAAGTGTGCTTTGGCTGTACAGAAGGCATTTAATTTGTATGATTTCAACCAAACATGGTTGAAGAAGGACTGGCTAAAACTGTGCAGTTTAAACCCAAGCAAGGCAGAGAGCATAAAAGCCATTTATGAAAATATAAAGTTGTAATATCTTGAGACATTGAGTTAAGTTTAAAGAAAGAGGGTAAGGATTTGCTGAATTAACTATGTGAATGGGAATACAAAAAAGGGAGGCGTGAGGAGGTCAGAGAAACAAGCTAAGGAGAATTTTAAAAATTTAAAGAATTGATTGTTTTTAATTACTTTTTGTGTTTGTTGTGTTTTATGTATTTTTCTATTTTCTTTTTTGTTTTTTTCTTGGTACCTTTGTTGTTTTGAAATTTTTGTCTTTTTAAAATTTTTTAAATAAATATCTTTTTTTTTTTAAAAAAAAAGCCATTTTTGCACCGGGCGCACTTGGGGTTCCCCAGTACAGATAGAGCTTTAAGCTCTCTGCCTTGCTTACCAGGCATGGCCCGCTTAGCACACTGGTTCTGGGATGTCCTTGCAAGATCTTGCAGGGCTGTCAGAGTTCTTAAAAGATCTCACCTTAGCATTCCTAGCCTTCCAGGGTCCTACCCAGCAAGCAGGGCAGAGAGTTTAAAAGCTCTTTTGTGCCAGGTAACCCAAGTGGGCATGGCACAAAAAAGCTTTTAAAGTCCCACCTTGTTTGCTGAGCAAGGCCTCCACGGCGTGTGGGTTTTGGGAGTGCAAGGCATACCCACTCTCTCACCCACTAGCCATGCGGAAATACCAAGACTTTGGCTATATGTGATTTTTGTGTATACACAGAACCCTTGGAACTGATCTCCCTACATAAGATGCAATCATACTGTACAGAGAAAACACACCTCCCCATACACTAAGCTAAATTGTTGTGGTTTCCCTCCCTTTTGTGTTGTCTTTTGTTCGCCCCTTCAGCAAAGAGGGATCAGGCATCACTCACCTGTACATTCTGGACCGGACATTCCCTCTTAGCGAGCTTGAATGCAAAATAGGAGACCTGGTAAATTTCAGGTCTCTTGTCAGGGTCTGGTTCCAGCATATACCCTAAGAAACAGAAGACCTATTAGGCTTCGGTGGTGTGGCATTTAGATATGGCATAGAAGGGATAGGGACAAGTCTTACTCAATATCACTTTCAGGATATGGATGCTGGAAAACTCAGCCCACAGGGACTTGCATAGCTTCCAAAACCCAAGGACATCCCAAGTTTGCTTATTAGCCTGGTTCAGACACCACAGCAAACCATAGTCTACTACTACTTAGCTACCTGTGGACTTAAGAAGGAGCCTTAGCTACCTGTGGACTTGCCTGCTTCTCCTCTCTAAGAGATTCAAAGTGGCCTTACTTAATGGCTTTGGAGTCTTGGAAGACCTTCTAAGGTGGGAACTGTTTGGTACATTGCTTTAATCTCCCCCAAGGTCTCCATAAAGGGAAAACACCTGGCAGAGAAGAGGGGGATGGTGGGAGGAGCAGGTACAGTTTCACATCTTGACAGCTCCAGCTTCTAATTGGATAATTACTCTGCTAGTGGCCCTCCTTTACTTTCCATCACAGGGCAGGGGTGCGAAAGACTTGAGTTTGATGCATATGGAGCAGAACTTACTCCCCCCAAAGACCCTCAAAACTGTTTATTCAGTTAACCCCTGCCCCTTTAGCATTTCCCAGACTGGTGTCCTCCAGATGTTTTGGGCTACAACTTCCATCCACAACTACAACTGATGGCAGTTGTGGTAGAAGAAACCGTGTGGGGAGGGCCGCATCAATATAAGAGCATCTGATGAAGTTCACAAAAGTGGGCACCAAAATAAATCTCCTAGACTTGTGCCCAAAACCTTTGTCCTTATAAACAGAAGTATTCTGGGTTCCATACCCAAACACCTGGCAGGAGGTAGGAGCAGTTTCGTGTTAGTTAGCTTTTCAAAACCAGAGTTGAGCTGTATTCCCAAACAGATACTCACGTATGAGGCAGTGCATGTCGTGAGAGTAGCGCGAGTTGTCAGGAATGGTGAAGTTTCCGTCGCAAATTGCTACTTGGCTCTCACCAAATGGCAAAGTAAAATAACAGAGTTTGTACAGCAAACAGCCCATGGCCTGAAAGAAGACGAAGAATTCTTTAGTGTGCTGTAGGAACGGAGACCCGGTTACCTCCGCTGTCATGTAAGGCCTTGCTGGATTCTAGTTGCAACAACAGAAAACAAACCTCTCTTGCTGACATGACCTGCATCAGATTTCAGGTCAGCAAAAACCCAGCCTGATTTGAAGCTAGGAATGTAGGAATTGCTGGCTCTGCTAGCAATTGTTCCAAGTTTGCCTCTGGTGAACCAAGATTGCTGTTTCTGAACTGGAAGAGATGTGTAATATCAAAATTTGCAATTCAAAGCTTATAAAAAATTGGCAGCTGCCTCAATTCTCCCAAACAGAGCACTCTGAATTAAACTAATCGCCAGACACTGCAGGCCAAGTTCTGACCCTTGTGCAGCTCACACCACCCACATGGCCAAAAACCTCATTGGTGTGTTTCCTTTTCAAAGAAGAAAGCATCACAAAAAGGCTTCAGTGTGAAGTGTCTACACAACACATTTCTCTAGGCCAGTGTTCACTATCCTGGTGCACTCCAGATGTTTTAGACTACAACTATGAATGACCATGCTTGCCTGGGTGGATGCAGTTATAGTCCAAAACATCTGGAGGGGCACCAAGTTGGGGAACACTGGCTTAAGCAGATGGCGGGAAGGAAGGGCAACCAATTCCTCCTCACACAGAGACCGTTGTTTGGTGTGTTTGAAACAGCCCCTGCCTCTGTGTGTGTGTGTTGTTTTGCAAGAAGAAAACTCTGGGAAGCTAGCACCCCACGGACCCTAGTTGAGGAGAGCAAGTCTAATCCCAACAACCATCATTTTCTACTGTCTGCAGGTAATGATCTCTGTTACCTACTTTGGAGTAAGGTATTTAGTCTAGTTTTTCAAAAGCAGCATTTGCACATAAGATATGGGTCTTAAATTAAATTCTGTGTCAATTTTTAAAGAAGTGAAAAGCAGTATTCAAGATAGGCGAAAATAGAACATAGAAGTAGGATACAAGTTGACTCTGAAAGAAAAACATGATGGCGGGTAAAGAATCATCTCAAAGTCCTTTCAAGGGGGTGGGGGTCTCAGTCAAGTGCTTGTATTGTGCTTCAAGGAACCTCTACATCAAGCATGGCCAAACTTGGCCCTCCAGATGTTTTGGGACTATAACGCCCATGATCCCTAGCCAACAGGACCAGTGGTCAGGGATGACTGGAATTGTAGTCCCAAAACATCTGGAGGGCCAAGTTTGGCCATGCCTGCTCTACATGTTTGGTTTGAGATTAAAGAACGGAGGTGAAAGCCTCAGCACAGTACGTCTTGGAATTTTAAATGCATGACTGCAAGACACGAATGTTACATCCATGCATCCAGATCCCCCCTCCGTCCATCTGCTTATTTGAAGGCTATGACTTGTTTATGCTCAGGAGTCTGCTTTCTGAATGCAGTTTCTCTAACTTGTGTAGATTTACATGTTATTGGGTTTTTTTATTGATAAAAAGAAAAGACATCAATAATTAGTTATCTGTGAGTTATCAAAGAACTGGAGAAATCAGTAACAGAAGAAAATATTTTTGGCAGGAGATAGCAACAGAGCAATGAACAATCAATTATTAAAAAAAATAAAATCAAGTGCTATTTTTGCACCCTGACGAAAGGATGTTCTAGCACAATTAGAAAACAAAGGAATAACATTTGATGCCACTTCCACCTACCCACGCCCATGCAAAAAGGCTGTAGTTTTTACTTGGACTGC
Organism: Podarcis siculus; assembly: GCA_034642415.1. Taxonomy (NCBI): domain Eukaryota; kingdom Metazoa; phylum Chordata; class Lepidosauria; order Squamata; family Lacertidae; genus Podarcis; species Podarcis siculus. Next base: position 2,587,324 of record JAXCMG010000067.1, read on the forward strand.
CTTAAGCAGTTATGAGAATTAATTAATTTTTTTGTTTTCAAAGTCACTAGTGATGTAAAAAGAGCTCAGAAGCGGAATTTATGCTGATCACATCCAAGTTACTGGGAAGTGAATACAGAAAGAAAAAATATAGTGCAGCCATCTCCAACCAAGTGCCCTTCAGATGTTTTGGGCTACAACTCCCATCATCCCCAGTCATCATTTATGAAACCCAGAGATTTAGAAGAGGCAGGGTCTGGCCCACCCACCAATGTAAAAGGCAATTATTATTGTTGTGGGAAGCAGTTAAATCAGATCAGCATGCTATTGCAAGGAATATACATGTTTTGGAAAAGAGAAATAAACCTGCTAAAATTTTGTCTAGAATATTAACTACAGGAGCAGATGATGAAGCAAACCTCATGAATGAAACAAAAAAAATGGGAAATCCAGCTGTTTCACAGGATAAAGTATGCAATTCTCACAGAGGCAGCCCTCCGCTCACTCTAGTCTTTCCAGGCAAACAAGTTACTCAAATGCAAAATGGTCCAGTTCACTCATTGGTTTTCTCTGCAAGAATAGATTGGACGGGGTGTGGGGGGGAGACCAGGGTGGTGGGCCTGAGATCTGTACTGGGCTGAGTGTTCTGCTTTTAGCACAGTGGCTGATCAGGCCCTTAGTGCATCTAGTCCTTTCTTCTGAAATGCAACTCAGGAAGCAGCCTCTTGGAATAATCTCCAATTGCTCATTTTGATTTATTAAGCCCCATGCTATTCACAAGAGCTCTGGGGCGGGTTACAACTTCTAAAGATGAAAAGGGGGGGAAACCGAGGCACAAGAACAAATCCTAATTGCAATGTAAATTCACTGCTAATTAAATATTTAAAAACAAATGTATATATAAAACCACATTAATAAAACATGCTGCTAAGTATGCCTCATTGCACAGCTAAATATACCCCACATAACCAAAGGGTTGCCCAAAATGGAAAGTTTGCTGCCCTGAGATGTCAAAGGCTTGTGTAGATCAAAAGAGGGAGGGAATTTGGGTTGTAAAAGAGCCACTTTGATTCCATTTCTATCCTTGAGGAAGGCAAGAGAGTGACGGACCTGCAAGCTTCCAGCCGGCCATGCTGTAGTGGAAGCAGGGCTGGCCTGGTCATGAGGCAAGGTGAAGCAATTGCCTCAGTGTGGCAGGCACAGGGCAGTTGGGAGTAGTGGCAGAGCTGGACCCATAAAGAGCATGCCACCTGCTGCCTTTGCTGACACCACTAACACCGCTGCCCACCGCCACTGCCATCTCTTCCCAATGGCCTCCTTTTACTCCCCTTTTTCTGACTGTCGTTGTTTTGGGTGAGGGAGAAGAAGGCAGCAGAGTGTTAAGGGTAGCATTGGTGGGGAAGCGGTGGCACTTTCTTGCTTTGCCTCAGTGGCAAAACATGCAGGATCACCACCGAGTGAAGGGGCAGGTCTAAGGGACTGGGAACCATGGCAGACAGAAGACCACAGGGAAGGATGGGCAACCAGGGCAAGAGATTTGCCAGTACAATTTCTAGCAAGCCACATGCAGGCAAGTAACGTCGCAAAACCTTCTACATACCCAGATGTCTGCTCTTGTAGTAATCAGCTTGCCGCTATAGAGGTTGACCATTTCTGGTGCTCTGTAGGATAGTGTGGTGTACCTACAAGGAAACCAAAACTCACAGGGTAGCTGGATAAGTCAAAATGGTTTTATAAACTATGTGGTGTTTCCTCTACAACTCACATAAATGTTTACTCTTCCTTGAACGATTTCTAGATCTAGAACTGACAGCAGCTCAGGGCAGTCAGAAATAAAGAGATTTCAAGATCGCATTCCAGACTACCACAAAAAGAGGCTGCTGTTGAAAGCCAATAAATTTATAATTCGTTTGTTTGTTTTCTGCCCTTCACCCTAAGGTCCTAGGGTGGGTTATAGCATTAAAAACAATAGTTAAAATAATTGAAAACAACTTACAATCATAAAAAAATAAGGTGGGTCCTAAAAACATACCACCTCAAGTGTCAGGGTAAAGGTTAGAAGCAGCCCAGCTAATTAACAACCCCCTTCTAGTTTTGAAACCACAATAATTAAGATTTAAACAAATGTTCCAAAAGCACAGAAACAGGCTGCTCTTTTTCTCTCTTTTGCACAGTCAACCAGCTATGAAGCTTTTCATGCAGAAGCAGCCCCAGCCAGACACAGGGGAGGCCCACTAAACCATCCCTCACTCACTTCTTGATTTCCTCCTCCACTGCATTCACTCCTTCAAGCTGAGGGTTCTGGAATTTGTTGGTGGCACTTCCAAAGTCACACAGCACATAATGGCCACGATCGTGCAGGAGGATATTTTCCACCTGGAAAGAAAAGGTGTGCATACCAGGATAAAGGAGAAACATAATTCCTTTGCATAAACATTTCTCTTTCCACCAGCAGGAACCGGAAACGTGAACTTGGGAGCAGTGGTGGCAACTGTGGAAAGTGCCCCTGACTTCTGAAAGCCACAATCCCCTACTTGGTCCTACTTGGTTTTCCTCCCTGAAGACTTTTCACGTGGTGACTGAGATATCGCCCATGGAGAAGTTCACCTGATACTTCATAGACCAGTCTTCCCCAACCTAGGGCCCTCCAAAGGTTTTGAAATACAGCTTCCATCAGCCCTCTCCTCCATGCTTCCACCATACAGTGGTGCTGGCCGCGCCTGATGGGAGCTGTAATCCAAAACATCTGGATGGCCTCAGGTTGGGAAAGGCTGCTGTGGACTATTTAGGAATTTTACAGTGGGTGTAAGATTCTGGCAGAGCATTGCAACTGTCAGTCCCTACATATCCCACTGCACACAAAGGATTACCTCCGTAATGTTCTACAGATGTTCCAGCATTTGTTTTTATGTTCTCACAAAGCTACAAATCCCCTCTTGCTAAAAACAATAAATGGAACTGATGCCAAGGCACACAACAGCAACTATTCAACACTTTCATAGTAATAAATGATTGTTTCTACATTCATCTTGGGTACTCCTCACTTGCTTGGTGAGAATTTTGAGAAATTCTGATTTTGAGAAATTCTGATTTTGAGAAAGCATTTCCCAAGAGCAAAGGCAGGAAACCTGTGTCCCTCCATATGTTTTGGATTACAATCACATCAGACCCAGCCAACAAGGTGAATGATCAGGATGACGGGAACATCTGGAATGGCACCAGATCCTCTGGCCTTGCCTTAAGAGAAACAAATATATTTCACTGAGAAACTCAGATGAGCAGAACCTTTGACATCACTTAAATGCCCTGAAAGAGCTTACGATCCCCTTATTTGAGAGGCTGGGGACACAGGGTCAGCCCCCACCATAAAGATTTCTAAGCGCACAAGTCCATGCACACCACTTTTCTGTAATTGTAGTGTTGATTACATTACTTTGAGTGCTCACACAACTTGGAAGAGAGCCTTAAACACTGTGTAATAAATGTGATAAAGTCAAACACCCGCCCCCAAAACATCTGGGGAGCACCAGGTTGGAGATGGCTGCTATAAGCAGTCAGTGAGAGGCAAGACAATACCTACCAAGTGGGGTTCCACCAACTGCCCACTGACGACAGCTCAAGGTTAGTCAGAAACTGGTGGTGCAAAAAAACCTAACAGCTCAAATGTGAGTGATAGGTAAAGGTAAAGGGACCCCTGACCATTAGGTCCAGTCGTGACCGACTCTGGGGTTGCGGCGCTCATCTCGCTTTCTTGGCCGAGGGAGCCGGCATACAGCTTCCGGGTCATGTGGCCAGCATGACTAAGCCACTTCTGGCGAACCAGAGCAG